>CM053789.1:715114810-715714810 GCA_028749045.1 Cupressus sempervirens
GAAAATTCCTACAATTGGGACTACAATACAAGACATAGATGTCATTATTATCAAGAGTATGGACACATCCTTGAGAATTGCATAAGAACACATTTTAGTGGTAGCTACAACAGGTGGTTGAGTCAAACTACATGCTTTAGTTGTTTGAAGACTGGTCATATCAGCAAGCACTACCCTTGAAAGCTTGGAAATGGAACTGATGGGGTTTGATAGCTTGGTGGCTGGATTTGAAAGCTTGTTACATTGGTGGCAGGAGCTTGGGTCACTTGAGAGCTTGGCAGAACATTGGTAGTAGCTTGTGGGGTTTGATAGCTTTATGAAGTTAGGGCAGTAGCTTGTGGATTTGTGGCTGATGGCATTAAGCTCCAAGGACCTAGTGGAAATGATAGAATTGTGCTCTGAGCTGAGGTAAACAAGCTGGGGGTGATGAAAGGTTGATTACTTGGCCCCATGGGTGGCATCCCGATTGTATATTGCTGAGGTTGGTCAAAGATGCTAGCACTGATTTGCAGGACACAACCATCCTTTTGGCAGATCAAAGGAAAACATGGTAAGGACTATAATACACATTTTCCTCAAGAATATTATCTAGAGTCTAGAAGACATCATGATTTTCAAGTTGGTGATAAGGTGATGGTTCATTTGAAGAAAGGAATATTTCTTGTTGGAACATATAGTAAGATGAAGATGAAGAAGTTTGGATCTTGTAAAATCTTGAAGAAATTTGATAGTGGTAATGCAAGTAGGGATATAACTCCCATAATCTAGCTACATCCTTCCATGTAGCTAAAGAGTCATCAGTAGGGTCCCATTGGACCCTTACCTTCTCTATGGTTCAACCCCTGAGGGTCAACTCCCGCTGCTCTAGAATATGAACTGGCTCCAAAGCCAGCTGCCTATCCTCTACCTACAACGCATTCGAATCAATAACATGTACAACATCGGGAATATACTGCCTAAGAACTAAAACATGAAAACATCATGAATGTGAGCTAGGCTGGGCAGTAGAGCAAGGTGATAAGCAACTGGGCCAATCCTCTCAAGAATCTTGAATGGTCCCACAAAGTGAGGTGCTAGCTTTGAACCCTTTCCATATCAGATCGGACTCTTCCATGGACACACTCTCAAGAAAACCTTATCTCCCACAGCAAACTACTTATCTGTCTTATGTGCATTGACATACTTTTTCTGTCTATCCTATGCCATAGTCAAGTGCTCACGGATACACACTACCTATTGCTCCATATCACGAAGCATCTTAGGACCCAACAAGATGTGATCCTCAAGACTGTCCCAACTCAAGGGTGTATGACAAGGACATCCATATAAAGCCTGAAATGGTGCCATGCCAATAGAATTTTGATAGCCATTATTGTAGGAAAACTCCACTAGGTAAAGATAGTCCTCCCAATGTGTCTACCTATCCATTACATACATCCTTAACATATCTTCCAAAACTCGATTCACCCTCTCTATCTAAACATCTATCTCTAGGTGATATGCTGAACTAAAATTCAATTGTGCTTCGAGTTTGTGTTGCAGTGATTTCCAGAATGTAGATGTGAATATAGGGTCCCTATCTGAAATGATCTTTCGAGGAATACCATGTAGTCTCACAATGTCACGCATGAAGACATTAGCTACAGAAGCTGCCATGTAGGAAGACCTGATTGGTGAAAAATGTGCCACCTTAGTCAATCGATCAATGATGACCATGATAGCATCATGATGATGAACAATCATAGGTAATCCTACTATGAAGTCCATAGAGATGATGTCCCACTTCCATGAAGGAATGAGATTTGGTTGAAAAAGTCCTGTCAGATGCTAGTGTTCCACCTTAACTCTCTGACACTCAAGACACCTAGCCACATAATCCACAATGTCTCACTTCATCCTGGACCAATAGAATAAATATCGTAAATCAACATGCATCTTCTTAACACCTAGATATGCCGAGTAGGGTGTATGATGGGCCTCTGCTAGAATCAAGGTGCGAAGCTCATCTAGTAATGACACATAAATCCTCCTTGAATGTCTCAAAAGACTATCTGACTCTCAGACGTAGCCTACAAACTTACCCTCCAAAGATCTCCCTGAATCTATTTCTTTGCACACCTCCTGGTACCAAGAATCCATAGGAAGTGCCTGAAGAATCCGACTCCTCAAATCAACACTAAGAGTCATAGATGATATCACATGTCTCTTGTAACTCAAAGCATCTACCACCACATTCTCCTTTCCTTGAATGTACTTTACCTCAAAATCATACTCACATAAAAATTCCATCCATCGCCTTTGGCGAGCATTCAAATTAGGCTGAGTGAAAATGTACTAAAGATTGCAATGATCACTATGTAGCTTGAATCTGTGCCCCAACAAGAAATGTCTCCACCTTGTCAAAGCATGAACTACTGCTACTAACTCAAGGTCATGTGTAGGTTAATTTAGCTTGTGATCCTTGAGCTTGCGTGATTCATATGCAATCACCCGTCCATCCTACATCAAAATTGCTCCAATCCCCTCAAGGGAAGCATCTATACACATCATGAAATCACCTTTCAGATCAGGTACTACTAAGATTGGTGCACTGGTCAAAAGCTCCTTGAGCTTCCCAAATGCTTCCACGTATTTCTCCAGCCATATAAACTTCTTTCCTTTCCTCTAAAGGGAAGTGATAGGATGCACTATCCTGGAGAAGTTTTGGACAAATTTGTGATAATAACTAGCTAGACCCATGAAACTATGAATCTCTGACACATTAGTTGGTGTAGGCCAATCTATTATTGCCTGGATCTTTGTAGGGTCTATAGAAATACCATCACTTGAAATGACATGCCCTAAATACTAAATCTCTGATTTGAAGAATTCACACTTAGCTGCATTGGCATAGAGCTGATTATCTCTTAAACACTATAAAACTAATCACAGGTGTTCCTTAGGCTCCTTCTGAGACTTAGAATATATCAATATATCATCAAGGAACACAAGTACAAACCTGTCAATATAAGATTGAAACACCCCATTCATCAAGCTCATGAAAATTGATGGAGCATTATTCAACCCAAAAGGTACCACTGTGAACTCATAATGCCCATAGTGAGTTCAAAAGGTGATCTTGTGAATGTCAGCTTCCTTTATGCGAAGCTGGTGGTATCCTAACTTAAGGTTGATCTTGGAGAATACTGTAGCTCCCTTGATCTGATCAAATAAGTCATCAATCCTAGGTAGAGGATACTTGTTCTTTATTGTCACCTTATTCAACTATTTTTAATCAATACAAAGGTGCAAAGAACTATCTTTCTTTTTCACAAAGAGCACTGGAGCTCCCTATGGTGATACACTAGGTTGAATGCTCCCTTTGGCCAAAAGTTCTTCTAGCTAAAGACTCAACTCACCCAATTCCTGTTAGTCATATGATAAGGAGCTTTAGAGATAGGCTCCCCTCCTAGAACAAGATCAATACTAAAATCGATGTCCCTTTTTAGAGGCATACCTAGAATCTCACTTGGGAAGACATCTACATACTCCTATAAAATCAGGTGATCTAAAGTCTTCCTCATCAAAATAATTTACCATAACCACAAATATTTGACATCCCTTACAAAAATTCTACTTCAATTGCATGGCAAAAATCATCCATAGAGATATAGGCCTCGGTATCCCAACAATCTTCACATCATTCCCTTGGTCATCTTGACACATAATAATTCAAAGTCCTAGTTTGTTCCAAAATACCCAGAGTTCCCAATGTAGAAACTTGGGCTCTGATAAAATATATGATAAATATGACACTTTGAATGAAGAAGAGTGTGAGAACTTTGTGTTTCTAGTTAGTAGCATGCATGAGTCTTTTTATATTGAAGAGTCTCAATATTATTTTTGTATTCAAGAGAATGATGATATGAATTTTCATAGTGAGCAAGATGGAGAGAGTGATTCAAGTTATTACATGCACTATGAGAATGATTTTGTTTCACATAATCTGCTAATGAGAAATTCTGATGTGTGTGGTGAAATTGATGGAAGTGATACTTAGACCTTGCTTCAGAGAGATGTAAATGAAAATCAAGTGTTTAACAAAGATAAGAAGTTTTGAGAAGTTTTGGTGGCTTGAGGCCATCATCTTATATAGTTAGAGTAGGTTTCCTATTTTCAATAAGTTGTTAAGATAAATTTTGCTATGAAGTGTGTGGTCTACTTCTTCCAGTGATTTTAAATCCTTACCATGCCCAATAGGGGCATATCCCCAAACAGAGCCACTATTGGCTTGATTTTTCACCCCACCAAAAAATTTGAAGTACCCTGTGAAAATCAGTTGGAGACTATGCCTAGATTGCTTAGAATTTTTGAAAATATTTGTCTATCCTATGAACAAAACCCCAGCATTTGTCATGTCATGTATTTTCTTGAAATATTCATTAGTTGAAATTTTTTCAGGACATGAAATATTTCTTATCTTTGATGTCCCTAAGTCCTTTTTGTATGTTCTAATATCTTTTCCTTTTACAAATTTCAAGTTGTGATGTTGTGACTAATTTGGTTCCAAAATTGCCCCATCTCTTATGCTAATAATTCATGGAGGTGTGACTATGTGAAATGGTTATATTTCTTCATGTGCCCAGCTTCATGATTTTTGAGGATAACTGTGTGGTTAGGAGTCTAAAGAGATGATTTCATTGGTTGTGTGGTCACTGCTTGTTCTTGAATAAAGGTTTCAAATGGTGTGATTGTGTGGATGGTTACTACTTTGGTTAGGATTCAATACTTTCGTGATGTTGCATTTAACCTAGAGTTTATGGTGCAAAGCAATGACTACTTTAATCACAAATTCACATGGGCTAAATAGGTATTAACAGTTTATGTTGTAACTGGGTGATCAATGGTTAATGTGTGGTTTTTGCATCTTTGAAAGGTTTTAAATGAAACTATATTTTGAGTTGCGACTATGCGATCGGAAACCTATCAGTTAAGTTCAGGCTTGTCACAGTGTCAGAGAGAGAAAAGACTAACTTGAGGTCTGAGCAGCAAAATAGCAAGGGCTATCACATGTTTTTGGGAGTTAGTACTAAATAGAGGTTTGAGCAATGATAATGCAAAATGTAGTTGATCACATATTCACAAGAGTTAAAATATGGTCATGAGTTAAGGCTTAGAAGGTGCAAGAGGTTGGCATATGGTGAGAGCTTGCTGACAAAGCAAAGCAGGGCAAACTTTAAGAAAGCTGCCTCCAAAAAAAGATATAAAATATTGGTGAATCTTTCATTAGTTTGAAAAAATATATTTATTTCTATTGGTGAATCTCTCAATTTTTTATTCTAAATATGATTAATATTGGTGATTATTTTTGAATCATAAATATTTTTTATAAAATATTGACAAATCTCAATAATAATAGGAAGTTCATTTATCACCATGGAATATTGCAAATCAAAGTTGAACATTTTTTTACCTCATGGAATATTATGAGGATCGTTACATATACTTTAAATCAATAGTGAGGACTAATTATTGGTGATATATCCCTAAAGTAACTAATCATTATGATAATGATTGGCTAGTTCAATATAATATCTCCACTAATATATTATATTTAGGTGACTCAAATCTAATCATGAAACAAATATTGTGGCGAATATTTGAGTTTATTTTTTTAATAAAATAAATTATTGAGCAATTCTAAATATTTTAGAACTAAATTTTATAAAACTATGATGATTTAGGTTGTATCAAATCTTAAATTATTAGCCAAATTACTAGCCAAAAAATTTTAAAATTAGCCAATTTACGAATATCAGCCACTAAAAAATACCTTGAATCAGAGGTGGTGGATTCAAAAAATCAAAGGCTGCCATGTGATAAGCAGTCTAAGGCCAGTCATATGATTAGATTCTTAAGGAAGTGAGACTTACAATGTTACACTTGTTCACAAGATTGAAAGCTAGAAGAAGTTGATATATGATCTTACATCCTTTTCATGAGATTAGGTAGCTAAGGAAGCGTTATATGTTATGATCTTACAGTAGCCATAAGATCAGGAAGAAGATGGTTGATGATCTAAGATGATATGAAAGGTTTGTAGGATCGAGGGCCTCGACTTTCAATGTTGAGATTCTATGCTTCATCATGAGATTGTATGGTCATATGCTCATGTGATCGTAAGATTGTAAAGGTAGCAGTGGAGCCTTATGACCATGAGATAAAGTGGTGGTTGTAAGATCACAAGGACACAAAAGTACAAGAGGTTAAGTAAGGTCTTGATTTTATGACAAAGGGGAGATCAAGACTTTAGAAGGTACAAAAGGTCATAATTGTAAGATCTTGGAGGAAAATTTTGGGATGTCTGATGACATGATAAAGGGGTGATTGCAAGATCATAAGGATTAGATGATAAAGAAAGGTGGGGACAAGCATATTTGCAAAAAATTTTAGGACATATGGTAGGTCATACCTCTTGATGTTATTATTGTAGTGTGATCATAAGATCACAAAGGCTAACTATTGAGTTTCCAAAGTTATGACTAAATAGTAATCATATGATCATATAGATGAATGCTAAGGCTTCTAAAGCTAAGAGAAAAGGGGAGATTAGTTTCTAGCATAAAATCGTAAGGATAGTGTGAAGGGTTTTTGAAGCTACGAAGTGTTTTATGATTGTGAGATCATAAGACTTGAAATGATGAAATCCAATGCTACACAAAGTGGTTTTCTTATGGTTGTAAGATAAGAAAAAACAAAGCTTGACAATGACAATGGTTGTTATCATAATATTGTAAAGACCAATTTGTAGTTTTTCAATAGAACAAGGCACAAGTCAACATCGAATAGAGGGATGATTTATTACACAAGCAGTACAGTCTTGATGAAAATTTGATTTGTGGATGGAGTATGCTAGAGAAAATTAGATTCACTAGAATGACCACTAAGAAAGATCTAAATATTTTTAAGGTAGTTGTAGATATTAAGGCTATGTTAGTGGGAGGCAGTTGAAGAATTTTATGATTAAAAGTAGTAGAGGTAAAATTGAATAAGTTGAGGACTCCTACAATAAGTGCCTCTTGCCAGCTTTACAACTATTTCTTCTATTTTTCTGTATGCATAGAATGTTTGTAATGTAGAAAATTGAAATATCTCTATTTTTGGTAGATTTTTGACATGTGTCCTCTCATCTGTAGCTTTTTGCAATCCTTCTCTTTAAAAGGATTTCCAAGATGAGGAGGAAAATGTTCTAATTTTTGGGTCAAGAGTCTCCCCAGCTGCTGTGAGACCATAGTTGGTTCTAGTTTTATGACTGTGATACCATATTCCTTAGTATTTTCTCTATTATGAACAACAATATATTTCATTTTGAAGAATTTAGGTTATACAATCATTTGTTGTGTTTTCTCTAAGTTTTCCATACATTTGATGTATTATTTTCAAGGAATTTAATACAAATCTTTATTGAGAGTTTCAATCTAAAATTTGTCTCCATCTTCATGGGTTTGTAATTTTCTATTGACATATGCATAAGGTGAATATTGTCTAGTTGCAACTTGGCTTTGAAGTTGTATGCCATAACATGTTTTTTTGTTGGGTCAAGGCCTCGAGTAAATTGCTTGATATGTATTGACATAATTGCAAGGATCATGGGAGAATCTGATAAGCATGGATTTTATTTTGAACATAGATGTTTGTTTACAAGGTGAATGGATAGATCGGATATCTAGGTATATGAGTAAATTTTGGATATCCATGTTTATGCTTTGACTTAGTTCATGCCCAATGGATAAGGGATTGATCAGCTAGGAAATTGCATGTGTTTGTTGTTCACAATTGGTTTGTTCTAACATATCAACCTCATTAATCAAATATTTTCCCTTTCGTGTTGAAAGAGCTAGAGGAGTTACCCTCACTTAACTTATCTAGCTCATAGGTCATGTTATTATCTATTCCATTTCTATGTTGTTTGTATAAGTATTAGAATATTAAAGGTATTATCTAATTTGTTAGATTCAAGTGTTTTTTTTAACACTGGTACCATATAAATGAACATGAGGTCCACCTACCTAGGTCTTGTAGAGACTAAAGAGAAGAAGGAGAGAAAATAGCCTTATAGTTGGCCCTAGTATTTGAATAAGTACATTGAACACGCAAATTAGTTGCCCCTAGGTGTATGTGTTCTTATCACTGGGTTATTAAAAAATTTTGAAGTCAAAAGCCAAAACTTTGCATGGTTTAGACGTAATGTCATTGTCGCAGAGGCTTCTACAAGGGAATGAACCTTGTGATTATGAAATTTACACAAAACAAATGGAGAATGATTAATTTCATGTTTTCTTTTTCTTTTTGTTTATTTTATGCAGCCCTCCATATGGCCTATAGTAAAATATGTATTACATCTACATTTTCTTTTCCATTGCATTAGCAACAGTAGATACTTGGGATCCTCAGAGGGAGAGCATTCCAATACATACATGGTCACATCCTTGGTTTCCATTTTGGGCCAGCATATTGAGCCTTTATATAAAGCCATTTTTTATAAATTGGGGAATGTACTCCATGCTTGGCATTCAAATGATGCATTTGCATATGCAATTTTATCACCTTGGAAAATTGTATTTGATCTTGCTAGTTGCAAACAACTAATTATTCCTTTTATTGTACTTAATTTGATGACATTTCTATAGGAATTTGTAATCAACCCAACTAATTAGCAACTAGATGGTCCATTTAACTAGGTTATGGCTTGTATATATATATGTATATTTAACTAGGTTATGGCTTCTACAAGGGAATGAGCCCCATGATTATGGAATTTACATAGAAGCATAACTTGCTTCTTCAACTCCTTGCACTCAACTCTTAACTAAAATTATTCTTCTAGTAGTGAGAATAGCTACTACAAATTCTTGGGAGCCAAGGGACCCTGAACCTATGCTATGTTTTCTAGAGACATGGGAAAAGTTACTACTAGCTTCAGTACTTCATTACATTCTGGATCATATAATGATGTCCAAATTAACAATGATAGTAGATACTTGGGATCCTCACAGGGAGAGCATGCTAATACATGCATGGTTACATCCTTGGCTTCCATTGTTGGGCCAACATATGGAGCCTTTATATCCAACCATTCATTATAAATTGGGGAATGTGCTTCATGCCTGGCATTCAAGTGATGGATCTGCATATGTAATCTTATCACCTTGGAAAATTGTATTTGATCCTGCTAGCTAGGAACAATTAATTGTTCATTTTATTGTACCTAATCTGAAGATAGTTCTATAGGAATCTAATCAACCCAACTAATCAGCAACTAGATCAATTTAACTAGGCTATGGCTTAGGAAAGTGTTATTCCCATTTATTATATGGCTGTAATGTTGGAGGCAACATTTTTTATTTGTTCAAGATATGGAGGAAGAGTAGTGGTGTTGGCAAACATGAAAATTTAATAATGTGAAGTCACCTTGAGGAACTTGTGTATGCTCTTGTCAAACATATCATTGAAAATGTTCATCATGACCTTTTTCCTTCTACATGATTTTACATGGAGCCTTCACACACCTAGTGCTCACAAATGTCTACTTAAGAATGTATGCGAACCTACAATGCACTGCTATGTGGTAAAATATGTAGACAATCATATAATCCTTCATCACACAAGGTCTTTCACTTGGTGTGCTCATTCATTAAGTTAAGAACCCAAGTTTTCATTTCAAATCATAATTTATCTATTTTGGACTTAAGAACTAGTACAACAGCCTAGAAAGAGTACCTAAGAAGAGATGGATCTCACATTCATTCATTAATAAAATATAGCATTCATTCATTATCACATGAAGTAAAAAAAAATATGAGCGTCCATAAAATAATCTCATAATGTCCAAAGCTAACATCTAACATTAGTTCATCTTCTAAAATTTATTAACAATAGCACATAAACACATAAAATTCAATAACATGTGAAATAAGGTATTTAAACACGCCTCAACCAATTATGATTTAATTTAGAATCCCCTATTTGATTAGTTTGGAATTTTGTTCTCACCAAAAATCATAAAATATAAGAAAAAATATGCCAAAAAGAGCTTAAAATGATTATTATCATGCACCAATCATGTTTTTTAGCTCTTTTGGCACAATCATTCTTACAATTTTTTGGCTCAATCTCCAACTAGTTAGTATGTGTTTTGAAAAATTATTCTTGGACTGTGAGTTAGGAAAAAGAGAAATATCAAACTTGAAAAAAATGTACATAAATGCAATTAATTATTTAAACTTCAATTTTATAAACTTACAAAGAGAACCATAGAATTGTAAGAAACTATTGTGGTTTGTAGTATTTGAAAATTATAGTTACAAGTGATAAAGTTATATACCTTTTATTCAAAGAGCACAAATAATGGAAATGAAGTATTATAGAAGTTACAAGATCAACTACACCCCCCCTGCCCCATGTGGATGACACTATTAAGTAGATAGTAGTTACATCCATACATACATACACACATACATACATAAATAGTTAAGCACTACCTAACTATGTCCAAGGCATTTACACATTGAAGGCATACTCTATGTACCAAGCTACTTACATACCCATTTCCATGGGATCAAGACCCTTGAACTGCTTAGTCTAACGAAAATGTAGTTTTTGTTTCTAATTTGTTTGATGTAGTCGTATTCCTATCACTATTGGTGATCTTTATTCACCTAATACAACTCTTTGCCATCAAACACCCACTCAGACGAATCAAGTGGTTTTCTATAATTACAATACTATAATACCCTAGTGCAACCTTTGTGTTCTATTTTACAGTTAATGTAAGGTTAACCTATATAAATCCTAACTCACTCCTTATATAGTTATGTTTAAAAGCTTGTGACAATAATCAATGGATCTAAATAGACCAGACAAGTTAATGCTGAAATGTAGAATTTAGCCTTCTATTTTCAAAAGCCATGTACATTAGGTACATATAATGCTTTAAAATATAAGCCTTGTGAGTTAACATATAATGTCTTAAAATAGTTAAGTGCTACCTAACTATGTCCAAGGCGTCTTCACATTGGAGGTATACTCCACCTACTAGGTTGCCTACATACTTGTATCCATGGGATCAAGACCCTTGAACTACTCACTCTAACAAATATTTTGTTCTAGTTTCTAATTGTTTTGATGTAGTTGTATTCCTATAACCACTACTGAGCTTTACTCACCTAATACAACTCTTCGCCATCATACACCCACTCGAGAAAATTAGGCAGTTTTATATAATTACAATATTGTAATGCCCTAGTAAAACCTTTGTGTTGTAGCTTATAGTTAATGTAAGGTTAACCTATATATGTCTTAACACATTCCTTATATAGTTATGGTTAAAAGCTTGTGACAATACCCATGGCCATGCTACTTGTTGAGTAAGTTTTATTATTTTTCTATTGCACCAAGATCTCTTTGTTTATATACATACATAAATACATACATATACATTTACATATGTATATATATATACATACACATATAGAGATCACAAGGGCATGACAACAAAATTCTAGATCTCCACTGATCTCCACAATCCACAAGATCTCTCTCTATATATATATACATATACATACATACATATATACATACATACATATATATAAACACACATACATACATAAATACATCTGCATATGCAATTTTATCACCTTGGAAACTTGCATTTAATCTTGCTAGTTGGGAACAACTTATTGTTGATCATTTTATTGTACCTAATTTGTTGACAGTTCTATAGGAATTTGCAATCAACCCAGCTAAACAGAAACTAGAGCAATTTAACTAGGTTATGGCTTGTTTATTTCTCAAAATATCTACTGTGATATGTTTTTCTAAAATTTATTGCCTATTTTTCCTGGTCTGCATTATTTTTGTACATGTAGGATCTTGAACTAAGTCACTTAGTATGGGTTTAGTGAGTTTTATTGTTTTATTGTTTTGATTCTAGAATATGGGCTTTGTTTTATCATTGGCTTTGTTCATGTCCTAATTTTAATGAAGTAACAAAGTGTTTTTTAGGGTAGAAAGGACTATATAATGAAGAGGAAACTTGAAAACTTGAATGTTGAAATGCTGAAATGAAAGCTATCAAGGATCAAACACCTATGGTAGAGTTACAACACAATGTGAAGTTGATTTTAGATATTTAAAAAAAAATTACATAAATCATTCCCCATTTGTTTTGATTATGGATAGCTACATGCGAAAGAGGGTGAAGAGCTTTGAAAGAGGGTGGAGAGCTCTAAATGTTGGTGGAGCTTTCATTTCTATGTCCTTGTGATTATTTTATTTCATTGCTATGCCCTTATGATCTGTACATTTCATTTTCATGCCCTTGGTGGAGATTAGTGGAGATCTAAGATTTTGTTGTCATGCCCTTGTGGTCTCTACATTTCATTGTCATGCCCTTGTGATCTCCATCCCATTTCTATGAAATTTCATTGCCATGGAACTACCTTGTGATCTCTATGCCCTTTGCAACACTAAAAAATTTGGGGTTGTATTGTGACAAAAATTTACATTGGTGGTGTAATTTGTGGTGTTCAGGCCCTAATGTAATAGTGTTACTCTATGATTTTCTTCAAGGGGAGAAGAAGTACCAATGTAAATGTTCTTTTCTTTCCTTCTAAACATGTATCTCTTTATATTTCCCCGACAAGTGATTAGAGAAGCTTCTCTTTATCTATATTTATGTGTATATATACATACATACACACACATATATGTGTATGTCTATGTATGTATGTATGTATAGAGAAGCTTCAATTTATGCATATGTATGTGTATATATATACATACACACATATGTGTGTCTATGTATACTATGTATGTATATATATACAAAGATCTCTTTGTTTATATACATGCATATATACATAGATGTACATATATACATAGATGTACATACATACATACATACATACATACATACATGTGCATATGCAATTTTATCACCTTGGAAAATTATATTTGATCTTTACTCAATCACCAAGAGATAATATAATTTGTAAGTACAGATTTCTACATACTTAGTTTGGTATGAATAGTTTTGATTGAATTCGCCTAAGGAGAGAGAATCTAATCATGATGATAATGGCTCCATGTATTGGGTCTTTAGAGGAGAGAGACTTATAGAAGATTAGATGTTGTTAATGGATATGTGACGATTTGTTTGTGATACCAATATATTCTTCTCCATTTTGAATTTCTATATCATCTATTTGCTAGATACAAATCACTGGACTTGGTCTTTTGAAATGGTGGGACTAAGATATAAACCTCAAACAAGGACTACATACTATGATGGGGTAGAAGGAAGATGGTTTTGTGAATGGCTGATTGGGCAAGATGAAAAAAATTAGGGTGTTAGTTATAAGTAGTTTCGTTAATTTGATAAGGGAATCAACTTTGAAAGTGAGATGTTCAAAATTGGCATGCCCATCCTTATGATAGATGTCTCTATCTCATAATAGAAAATTACCTCAAATGACAAGTGAAAAATTATTAAATATATGGAAAATTAGAAGAACATTCACCTATAATATTTTTGAAGGACAAAAATAAAATAAAAATATAATTTGGTGGAAAAATCCATGAGTTATGTGGCTCCACATTGTGGCTATTCTATTGTCTAGTAGTGGAAACTCTTTACGTTAAATATGAAGATCTTGAAATTAAAAAAGATAACTATCAAATATCTATATTTTGTGTTTTAGTACTAGTTGTAGATGTAGCTATAGTTGTATGATTAAATAAAATAAAAAAGAGTACTAGTTGTAGCTATATAATTCTAGTATTATTGATTATGTTAAACAAAATGTTCAATAAAATAAGTATGAAGTAACATAAATGGATCATCTGCTCGATCTTATTATGATTTAATGTGAATGCATCTCATCATTACTTGGATGATATTATGCATGAGATCTTTACTCAATGACCAAGAGATAGTATAACCTGTAAGTATAGATTTCTGCATACTTAATTTGGTATGAATAAATTCTATTGAATGCAAGGATAATTGCTTGTGTGAATTCAAGACATGAATGATTAATTTTAATTTAGCACAAGTACTATGCAAGCGTGTATGTATGCATGTAAAGTAGTTCACATAGTGAACTAATTTACATACATACATGCACATATGCATACAATCATCATAATCAGTTATCCTTGAATCTGACCAAAGCTATTATATATGAACAAGAGATACATGTTTAGAAGGAAAAGAAAAGAAAATTTATATAGGTACCTCTTCTCCCCTTGAAGAAAATCATAGAGCAAGGGCATAGAGATCACAAGGGAACAACAAAAGAATCCTAGATCTTCATTGATCTCCACAAACGTTCAAAGCTCTCCACCCTCATTTAGAGCTTTCCACCCTCTTCCATGCACAACTCTCCATAATCAATCAAAACAAATGGGAAATCCTTAATGTCATGTTTTTTTTTTTTTTTTTTTTTTAATATTCCATAATCTACAATCCACAAGATCTCTATGTATACATACATACATGAAAAAAAATGCACTTTCTAAGAGTTTACAATTGTTCAAAAAAATCAATGTTTTATAAGAAAATGCATATGAAGAATTGTTAGCTTAGAAGAAAGAACATAGTGTTGAAATAGTGCAAAAAGTGCTTGACTTGAGAGGTCTACAAGTGAGGGCGTTGACAAATCTTGAAAAATTGAATGTTGAAATGAAAGTTATTGATGATCAAACACCTATGCCAGAGTACAAGAAACTATGATGTTTATTTTAGATAAGGTATAGGCAAATATTCAAAAGTTTGATAATCAAAATTTAAGGCATGAGAGCAAAGGAGGAGTGGCTTTAGAAAGAGACTGCATGACAAAAATAACTAGACAACATAGAGGATATTATGGGAGCCATTGGATAGAATCTAGGAAAGTGTTGTAGTAGGTACTATGGCATTGGAAACAATAGTTAAATTGGTGTAGTTGCTAATTAATTGGGTTGATTACTTCATTATTATATGATCCAATGGTAATGTCAGTTATTATTTTGACATACATGAAAACAACTAGACAACATAAAAGATATTATGGGAACCATTGGAAAGAATCCAAGAAAGTGTTGTGGCAGGTACTATGACATTGGAATCACTTGCAAGTATCTTGGAGAATTTATAGTGCAAATATCAAATGCTTATAAGAGTGTTTCAAGTATTGGCATAGTCTCCCTATGATGATCCCAAGTATCAAATGCTTATAAGAGTGTTTCATGGTTGGGAACCACTTCAACATCCTTTGCATGGTTTAGAGGTAATGTCATTGTTGTAGAGGCTTCTGCAAGGGAATGAGCCTTGTGATTGTAGCATTTTATTTCTTCAACTCCTTACACTTAAATTTTCACTGAAGTTATTCTTTAATTCCTTGCATATAAAATTTTATCACCTTGAAAAATTGTATTTGATCCTACTAGCTAGGAACAATTGATTGTTCATTTTATTGTACCTAATCTAATGACAGTTCTACATGAATTTATAATCAACCTAACTAATCAACAACTAGATCCTTTTAATAGGTCATGGCTTGTTTCTTTCTAAAAATAATTTCTATGATATGTTTTTGTAAAATTTCTTGAGAACTTTGCCCACTTTTCCTAATCTATATTATTTTTATGGAGGATCTTGAGGTAAGACACTTAGCATGGGTTGAGTGAGTTTTTTTTTTCTTTTTTTGGATTCTAGAATATGAATGTAGGTGGATCAATTTTTCTATTGTACTAAGATGTAATAAGAACCTTAAAAAGATATCTAAATATACATGTTTAGAAGGAAAATAAAACAACATTTACATACCCTTGAAGAAATCCATAGAGCTAGGGCATGGCAATGAAATTGTAGAGCAAGGGCACAACATGGAAACAAAATCGCAGATGAAGGATACAACATGGCAAAAAAATATAGAGAAAGGGCAAGACACCAAAACCATGGAGCAAGGGCATGGAAACAAAACACAGAGATGATAAGGGCATGACAACCACATCGCAAAGAAAAATTGCAAATCAAGGGCATGACAACAAAACATAGAGATCACAAGGGAATGACAACCAAATCACAGAGCAAAGGCATGACAATGAAATGCAAATATCAAAGAAATGAAATCACAAAGCAAGGGCATGACAAAAAAATTCAAAGATATATCATAGGAAAAAAATGCACCAAGCACAAGGGCATGACAACATTCAGAGCTCTCCACC
Source organism: Cupressus sempervirens (assembly GCA_028749045.1). Taxonomy (NCBI): domain Eukaryota; kingdom Viridiplantae; phylum Streptophyta; class Pinopsida; order Cupressales; family Cupressaceae; genus Cupressus; species Cupressus sempervirens. The sequence goes on from CM053789.1 coordinate 715,131,062, forward strand.
CTCGTTCAGAGCTCTACACCTTCTTTCGCACATAGCTCTCCACAATTAAAAAAAATGGGGAATGATTTATGTTGTGTTTTCCTCTTTTTTTATACTTACATGGGAATCACAATTACGATTCTTACATTAGTATTGCAATGACATTGGAGAAAATTGCAAAAAAAAGAGAAAATCACCACAAATTAAACTGTCATCACAAATTGCCATTGCAATTTGACCCCAAATGTTGTAGTGATGTGCCACTACTAGGAATATAAACCCTAGACACTAAAATACATAATCAAGTGCAATTGCATATAATAACATAGCTAAATCAATAAATGCATTAAATGACCTAATTTAACCATTTATTTAATTATACTAAAATAATCCATTTACATCACTCACTTTCATATAAAGCATCACAAAGCAAGAATGAAGTAAATATCCAGAGCATCAAATCCAACATATAAACAAAATTAGAGAAAATATCCAAATACTAGATAACCAGATATCATCATAAAACATATTGTAATCTCAAAAGGGCATCATCATTCAGATATGATCAACTAAACAACATAGTAATCTAACATCTATGATACTAGAAATCAAAGTATAACATTTGACCATCAGGTCATCTCAACCATAGAAATAACATGAGTAACAAGCATCTCTCATATCAAAATATAACAAGGTATAGACTGCAAATAGGAGAGTCACTACAATGTACCTCAAGTACTAATTCATATGCAATATGTTCTATATTTCACACCTAAAGAATGGAAAACTACATCAACTTGATAGATCTTCAATTTAGCTTGATTGATGCCTCACTATCTATTTCTTTAGTGAAAATCAAATAGGGGAATAACCCCTAGTTTACCTCTTAGATACATAACTTAGGCATCCTTAGTAAATATATCTTCTATCTACTCCTTGATGTTTACATATTCCAATATCACCTCTTTGCCTTGAACCAATTCTCTTAAGAAATGATACATGGTTGAAATGTGTTTTTTCTTTGTGTGCATCATAGGGGTTTTGAATATATTGATTGCACTTGTATTTATCATAGCAGATAGCCACTAGTTCCTTAATTTCCTCCTTCATTCCTAATAGTAATTTCTTCATCCATATTATGTTAGAAAAATTGAGTGCTACAACAACATAGACTACTTCTATTGTAGATTGATAAATACAATTATGCTTCTTACTTGTCCAAGATACTAATCTATTTCCAAGAAAGAATGCTCCTCCACTAGTGATTTATTGTCATCAATTCTTCATGCCCAATCTGCATCAATAAAAACTCTTAACTTAAGATTTCCTCCTTTGTCATACCACAAACCATATTCTTCAATTCCTTTTAGGTACCTTAGAATTCTTTTTACTACCATGATATGATTTTCTTTTGGATTAGCATTAAACCTTGCAACCATGCCAACTGCTAATGCAATATTAGGTCTGGTGTGTACCACATACTAAAGCTTCCCAAACATTGATCTATAATTAGTTTTATTTACCTCCTTTGAATCATCATTCTTTGAAATTTTATGTCCAGTAGACATAGGTGTTCCAACTAGCTTGGAATCTTCCATTCCAAATACTTTTAATGGTTCCCTAATGTCCTTTGACTGAGTGATGAATATTTCATCCTTCATCTCATGAACTTGAAGACCAACAAAGAATTTTATTTCTCCAAACATAGAAATTTCAAATTATTTCCTCATTTCTTTAGGAAATGGTTTACATATAAAATCTCATGTCCTCCAAATATAATATCATCTACATATATTTTTGCAAGCAATATATTATCATGTGATTCTTCCTTAATATACAAATTACTATTATCATTTATCTCTTCAAAACCAATTCTTACCAGATATCCATACAACCTTTTTATACCATGCTCTAAGAGCTTGCTTTAGTCTATATAAAGCTTTGTGAAGTTTACATACCATGTCTCTTTTTCTTGGATCAATGAAACCTTCAATTTTTTCAATGTAGACTTCTTCTTCTAGGACTCCATTCAAAAAAGTTGATTTTACATCCATCTTGTATACTTTGAATCCTATTTTTTCTACATATGTTAGAAGTATTCTTGCTCCTTCAAGTCTTGCAAGAGGGAAAAATGTTTCTTCATAGTCAATACCCTCTTCTTGAGCATATCCTTTGTATACTATTCTTGCCTTGTTCCTTGTTACTTCTCCTTTCTCATTTAACTTATTTTTGAATATCCATTTTGTACCAATCACATTCTTATCATTAGGTCTAGTTACAAGAGACCAGGTTTTATTCTTTTCTATTTTCTCAAATTCTTCATTCATTGACTCTATCCAACCTTCATTTCTAATGCATCTTTTATAGATCTAGGCTCAAATTCACTAAGCAAACATGTACCTTTTAATTTTTTCCTCATTAGTATGCCTTTATTCTCTCCTCCAATTATTTTTCTAGTTGCATGATGTCTTCAAATTTGAAATTATTGGATCTTTCTTTCTTGACTCTAAGCTTGGTTCACTTGGTTCTTCATGATCTTCTACCTTTTTCTTGGGATTCTCTGATTAATCTGGTTGTAACTTAGGTTCCTCTAACGGTCACTCAAGTTGAATTATTTGTGACTTGGGTGCCTTTTTCCATGACTCAAGTTTTACTTCTAGTGATTTGGTAGGTTCACTTTATTGCCGATTGGTTTCAACCATTTTAGGTTCCTCCTCAAAGTAAACAAACTTTTTCTAGTATTTAGAATCCTTATTCCTTTGCTCTTCACTTCTTTCTACAAACTCATCAATCCTCACATGTGCACCTTTTATGACTTTGTTAGCAAGAGTTAAATATTTGGATGCCTTTATTTTATTTGAGTAACCTAGGAATATACCATCATCACTTTTTTCATTAAGTTTTCATTTCCTTACATCTTTCAAGATATACAATTTTCTTCCAAATACTCTAAGCTAGCAAACATTAGGCTTGTACCCATACCATAATTCATAAGGTGTTTTGTTTGTACCTTTCTTCAATTGATCTCGATTAATTGTATGAACTATTGTGCTAATTGCTTCTCTCTAGTATTTTGGTGCAACATTCTTCTCAGTCATTAGTGTTCTTGCACACTGCATGATGGATATGTTTCTTCTTTATGCTACTCCATTTTTCTCTAGTGTTCTTGGTTTTGATATTTGTTATTTTATTCCTCTTTCATTGTAGAACTCACTAAGTTCATTTGAGATGAATTCTCCTCCTCTATAATAAGGCCATGGTAATGGTTCCCACTTTTTGGCCAAGTTTGACACTAAAGTAGATATTTTTAACAAAAACTTAATTTTCAAATGTATATTACGACAAAATCATAAAGAATTTGATAATGATGTAAACTAGTGATTTTTAAAATTTTCTATCTAGTTTATAACAACATTTTTTAATTTTTAAAATAATTTCATTTGAGGTCCCTTTTTTAATCTCCTTTAAGAAGTGATTTATATGAAAATTGATATTTTCAAAAAGTCATGGGTGTTTTGATCAACATATTTTTTAAAAAAAAAATAGGATAATTACAAAATTCTTTTTGGGCTAGAATAATAACATCAATAATGAGATTTTTTTTTTTGTTTTGTTGAATTTTATTAAAAATTATAGGTTTTATTTAGTGACAAAGTGACACTAATGATAATTTGGACATAGGTTGCTTTTGATCAATATAACTTGATTTGTATATATCAAAATACAATTTTCCTTGACTTGCTAGAAATCCTAATACACGTAGCTTTGATAATCATGTTTTAAAAAAAATTGTTCTTTACTTTTATATTTTTCCCAAGGCTTCAAATGAAGGCTTCTAAAATGATAAAAAATACTATATTTAATAAAATTTAAAATTAAACATCACAATAAACATAATATATTCTAAAAATATATTCATTGGAAAGCTCATTGAAAGGAGAACACATTTTTAACTTAATTTCAGAGTTGAAACTTATTTGGCCCCTATTTGAGCCATCAAAAGAAGAAAATTTGACAAAAATTGAGCATAATCTGAGAAATTCCCATTTTTAGAGGCTTCATTTGAAGACAACTTCATTCTAAGTCCATTTTTGGGTCTTCAAGTGAAGAGGCTTCACACAAAGCCACTTGGGTGGTTTACCACTGTTAAGGGGGGGCTTCATTCAAAGCCCCCAGGGCTGTTTCTTGGCCACCATGGTTGGCCAAGTGGGAAGGCCCAGGGGGCTTTGTTTTCTATCTAATCTCAAGCATTTTAGATTATTTCCCATTTCTTTTTCAACTCTAGCCAAATACCATTTGAAATTTTGAAAAAAATCATATTTATCCTTAAGAACATTACAATCGTCATCCTATAATAATCATCAACAAATAGAATAAAATATATGTCTCCATAGTAGCTTTCTATCCCTATTGGTCCACAAAGATAAAAAAATCTGCAAAATTATAGTACTTGCTTCTAAAACTTGTTTTACAAATCTTTCCAATTTGACATTGTTTTTACATGCCCATCTCAAGTTTCTTTAGATAAGCTATGCCTCTTACTCTTTTATTCTTGCTTATGGTAACTAGGTTATCAAAATTAACATGGCACATCCTTTTATGCCATAGCCAACTTTCTTTTATTTGAGCTAATAAACATGTACTTTCAGTGAGATCCAGGTAAAACAAGTTGCCTTTTTTTTGATTACCAGGCCTAACCAAGTTTCCTTTTCCATCCAATGGTTTATCTTTTCCATTCATGAATTCTACCTTGTATCCTATGTTGTTTAGATATGCTACACTAACTAGATTATGTCTTAATTCTTCAACTCCATAGGCATTTTCACATTTGATTCCTTTAGTTAATGCAACAATTCCTTTTCCATTTACATAACATGGTTCATTGTTTCCAAATCTAACACTTCCACCATTATAGTGTTCTAAATGTTCAAACTTAGCATTTTCACCAATCATGTAATGGGAACAACCACTATCTATGATTGATGTATCATTGTTACTAACACAAGAGATAAGTGTCATCTCTTCATTTTCCTCATTATCAGATTCATCCTTAATAGAAATGTAAACTACTTCTTCTTCATTATCATCACTATTAGAATCTTTAGCAATGTAACAAGATTTCTTGCCTTTGTCTTTATAGTCCTTGTAGTTCTTGAAGTCTTTCTTTCCTTTGAACCTGTTGTTCATTTTTCCATCTTTATCTTATTTATTTAGACATCTTGCAACAATGTGCCCAACCTCTTCACATGATAAAAAAAATCAATGGAAGTTTGGCTCTAAATTTACCTTTCCCTTTTGATACTCTTCTTTCAAGTAGGGATTCAATGACTTCAAGGTCTTCATCTAAATCATCTTCTTCTTCACTATTAAATTATTTGTCTTTTGAGTTTCCTCCTTTTCTAGCAAGGGTTGTTTAGCTTTGAATGCAGATTCAAGGTTGCTAGATATAGGAGCATAGTTATCAAAGTTATCCAGCTCAAAAGTGGGTTAATCTTCCCACAAGTGCATCCAAGGTTAATTTATTTTTAAGATTGCATCTCATCTATTGAATTGCTGAAACTATAATTGCATAAATAGGAAGAAGAGTTATTAGTACCTTACTGACCATTGTCTCATCATTTATGTCTCCTCCTACAACTTTGATTGCATTCACACACTCTTTGATTCTTTCATTGTATTGGATATTATTTTTCACTCTTCTAAAGTAAGAAGAGTTAGGAGCCAACAATATTGAAGGATATAAAACATATTGTTAAGTATGACCATTTTAGAGGATTTACATCACCTTGTTGAGTGGCTTGATTATATGTTTTCAGACACTTCAATCTTGAAATGTCACCTGGTTAGAGGATTTACAATATGATTGTTAAGTCAACTCTACCATGAGATTTTTTCATTGCTGCAATGGCTAGAAGGTAACTACAATTTGACATGATTTATGAAGAAACTATATATTTAGATTTAGATCTTTGTTTTGGCTTGACCTTTGGATCTATACTAATTAGATTTTCTTTTCAACTTATCTTTTGCAATTTCTTGCTCTACTTTTTCCTTTGCTCACATATCCATCTTTTTTATACTTCAGTTTTACATTTTATCCTCACAACTTGACCTTTCTTATATATCATAAGCTAAGACAATTCATCTTGAATGCCCTTCCAAATAATCAATAAACATTCAAATAGTTAGTCTCAATCAATTACTTATTAGACAATTGATTTTTTCTATCACTCAGTTAATATTGAGATTGAAAGCTCGATTAATACTATGAATCCTTTGATGCCCAACCACTCAATAAATACTACAAGAAGGATATCATTCATTAATGAATTTCTCAGTTGATACTGAAATTTCTTTACCTAATTGCCTGGTCAATACTGAAATATGCAAGGTTAATATTACAAACTCTTCATTTCCCAGTTAATACTAACATTTGTGTAACATCAGTGACAACATATAATTGAAGAATTGTTTTCAAAACCTTGACCTAGACATTCCCACACCCTTAATTGAAGCATGATATAGATATGTTGAAATTTAATTGAAAAGATCATTATTGAAGAAGGGAGATTGTTGATAAAGAATATTTTCAATCATTATTTTTTCACTAATGTCAAACCTGCTATTTGCTAGAATGACAATTGCTTATGAGATCCAAGTACTATCATTTAGTTGATTGATGAAGAGGATTTAATCAATAAGATGCAACAAAAACACCTAAGGGAAAGGATGAGTTATGGTTTTGTAATGAAGTACAAGGATTAGTTAAGACAATGGTAAAATGATGTATTGATAATACACTAAAAGATATAGAGGTTGGCTAGACTTAGAAACTCTAGAAGAATAAGTTGTAACAAAGCTATCTGCAAAGCTTTACTAAATTCATCAGTGGGTGCCAAGCAAGTTAGTTCATGGTGAGAAGATTATTAGTAAGTGCTAAGTAAATGCAAAATCTAATGTGTGTCGAGTGAAACAAAAGGTGCCGAGTAAGTTTAGGTGTCGAGCATTAGTAAAACTCATTTGATGCCGAGTGAATCCACAGTAGGTGCTGAGTAACATAGTATGTGCCAAGCATCAAAATGTCAATAGTGTCAAGTTGTTACATTATTTGAAAAGTCAAAGATTCGCCAGATCTGAGCTGACAAGTTTGTTACCTTGAATTTTGTGAGCTAGATGGAAGATAAGAATATTGTGTTGGTGGTACAAAATTCTAGGTTAACCATTTTTAGGCAAATATAGGTGGATTCTAGAAGATGTTTCTAGAAGAAACAAGATAAGAGGAAGATACATCGTATTTTACCTAATCCATTCAAACCCAAAATAAGAGCAGAAAGATTAGAGTGGGAAAAGTATTCAAGACTACTATTTAAGGAGCTATATGTTACAAAGAAAAGGGGTTGGAGAGAGTGTATGGTGTTAAGGAGAAGACATCAAGAGGGAGGAATAGAGTATAGAGACTCTACTTCAATAGGTGACCATAGAGGTGACTCAATTGGCACAATGAGCATGGAGACTCAAGGAGAAAAAGCTGAAAAGGAGGATGAGCTATTAGAGTTATAGAGACTAAAAGCCAGGAAAATTTGTGAACTAAATTGAGATCTGAAATCTTCAAGTTAGGTTGTGAGTTATATTAGATCAAAAGCCCTTATTGTTACTCTCTAGTAATTATATCAGTTAGGAAAAAATCATATGGACTTAGGTTGGTTTAATAGCCATTTTGTAAATCCTTTAATAGGGTGACATTCCAAGTGAATGTTCTAAAGTCCTTTAACTAGGCCCACTTCTAACAAGGTGGTTGAAATCCCTTAACGAGGTCATATTTAATAGTTTATTTTTTAGCCTTTAACAGGGTAGGCCTTTCATAGGGCATCACTTCTGAAGAGTAAAGAAGGAGTAGCATGTTACTGGTGGTTTTTCCCAAATTGGGTTTCCATGCAAATCACTATGTTATGTGTTGATCTTTCATGTCTTATTCCTGCATGTTGATTTTTCAATAACTTGCTAAGAAGAATGTTTAGCTTGGGTGCATGGTCAGTTTAAATGGGCTCACTATACTTAGTCAAAAAGTTTTATTAGGATATCTGGACCTTGAATAACTAATTCACCCCCCCACCTCTTGGTTATTCTAAAGCATTTCTAACAATTGGTATCAGAGCCAACTATTAATTTGGTTTAAAGGTACTAGAAGTAGAAAGATCAAGATGTCTAAGAGAGAAGTTCTCAAGCTCAATAGAGATAACTTCACTGCATGTAAAATTTCAATGAAGCTACATCTTGGATCAATAGGTGATCATGCACAAACCTCAATCAAAGTGGAACATGTTGATCCAACTGGTGCCCCTACTACAGAAGATATGAAGAAAAAGAAGGAGCACAATCAGGCAATGCTAGAGATTGCCTCTACTCTCAGCTATGTTGAATTTGATGAGATCAAGAGATGTACCTCTACATTCAATATTTGGAAATCCTTGTTAGATATTTATGGAGGAGATTAGAATGTCCAAAGAGCAAAAAGAGAAAGCCTTAGGGGAAATTTTGATGACATGAGAATGGAGGAAGGTGGGAACATTGCTCAAAATGCCTCTAGAATAAAGGAAGGAGCAAGTGCAATAAGAAGTTTAGGTGGTCATTTAGATGATGAAACTAATATTAGCAAAGTCTTAAGAGCCTTGCTCCCCATCTATGCTATTAGAGTATCAACCATCCAAGAGTTGAGATGCATACTAGGAAATAAGCTAAGTCTTGAAGGTATAGTGGGAAGACTTGTTGCATTTGAGTTATCAAACTTTGATAACTATAGACTTGAGAATCTTGAATCTACTTTCAAGGCCAAGCTGTTATAGAAAGACATTGAAGAGGTGAAACCAAAGAAGAGGAAAAGAAAGATAAAATATGCATCTAGTGATAGTAGTATAGATGAAGAAGATGTGGAACAACTGGAAGCATTGCTGGCTAGAAGATTTCAAAGAGGCAAAGGTAAATTCAAAGGTAATCTACCTATCATTTGTTTTAATTGCAATGAAATAGGACATATTTCTTTAAGGTGCACACAGAAAAAGAACTACAAAGAAGGCAACAAGTACAGAAATAGAAGAGAATATGATAGCAGAGATTACAAAGACAAAAGCAAAACGTGCTACATTGTTGAAGAAGAAAATTTTGATGAAAATGATGATGAAGTAGTCTATGTAGCCTTGAAGGATGAGTTAGATGAAGATGATGCAATAGCACGGGTAACCTATGTAAAAAAGAATGATAGATGGATCATAGATAGTGGGTGCTCACATCACATGATAAGAGACAAAAGTAAGTTTGTTACCTTAACCCAGTATGATGGAAATAGTGTTAGATTTGGCAATGATGCTCCATGTCTAATAAAAGGAAAAGGTTCTATTAAGCTTATAGAGAAAATGTCATGTGATAATGAATATTATGTTGAAGGATTGAACTAGAACCTACTGAGTGTGTTGCAGTTAGGCAATGTAGGATGCAAAGTAGAATTTAGAAACAAAACTACCAAAACATATGACATTGATGGAAATCTAATAGGAAAAGGAGACCAAACTAGGAGTAATTTGTTTTACCTAGATATAGAGGATGTTGCTTGTCTCATTGTAAGATTTGATGATGTGTGGCTATGGCATAAAAGGCTATGTCATATCAACTTTGATAATCTGATTAGTATCAGCAAAATGAAGAAAGTCAGAGGTTTATCTAAACTGAAGAAGTTGAATAATATAATGTGCAAACAGTGTTAGCTAGGAAATATGACCAAGTCAAGTTTCAAAAGAAAAATCTATACTTCAAAAGAAATACTAGAGTTAGTCCATACTAATTTATGTGGCCAAATAGAAGTGAAAAGCTACAAAGGAGACAAATATATAATGTTGTTTGTTGATGACTACTCTAGGATGATGACTGTCATGTTTTTAAAGAAAAAATATGATGCATTTCAAATGTTTAAGTGGTATTTGGCAAAGGTTGAGAAGGAAATAGGAAATATTTTGAAGTGCCTAAGATCAGACAGAGGAGGAGAGTTCACATCAAAATAATTTGAGACATTTTGCAATGATAAAGGAATTAAGAGATAAAAATCAACACCTAGAACTCTCCCACAGAATGGCATTGTAGAGAGGAGGAATAGATCAGTGATGGACTGTGCCAAAACATTAATGATGGAAAAGAATATTTCTCTAAAGTATTGGAGAGAAGCTGTAAGTACAGCTATCTACACCCTAAATTGAGTACAAATCAAGAAAGGTACACATGCAACACCTTTTGAATTATGGTATGGTCACTCACCCAATATAAAACATTTTAAAGTGTTTGGTTGTAAGTGCTATATTCTTAAAGATACTAGAAAAGGCAAGTTTGATGCAAAGAGTGATGAAGGTATATTCCTTGGATACTCCACTAGAAGTAAAGCATATAAGTGTTTAAATACTAACACTAATAAAATTGTGGAGAGTGCAAATGTAAATTTTGATGAGCATATAGAAGTTTATAATGGTGAATCCATCAAGAAACCATAAGAGTACAGATCCTTTGAATATTTTTATGAAGAAGTGCCTTCTAAAGAAGAAGCTACCAATCAAGTTGAAGCAACAAGTTTTAGTATCAGCCAAGTCACAACCAGTGAATGTCAAGTTGCATTTAGAAACTGAGTTGTACAATGAAGATAATGCACATTTTGATTTTGAAATCAATACACATGAAAGAGATACTGAGCTACTTGAAAGAGATGTGCATAGTGACTCTAAAGTTGAAACACCAAACATGGATACAAGGATAGAACTAAGGCTATCCAAGTATGTGAGAAGACATCACCCTGGAGAACAAATCATTGGTGACAAGGAAGCCAAACCAATAAAAAGGAATAGACTAAGAAATGAATCATGTCTACTGAGCAAGATTGAACCCAAAATAGTGAAAGATGCACTACTAAATGATGATTGGTGTAAAGCTATGGAAGAGGAGATTGATCAAATAGAGAAGAAAAAAACTTGGACCTTATTTCTAAGACTAGCTGATAAGAATGTGATTGGTACCATGTGGGTATTTAGGAACAAGCTAGATGAGAATAATGAGATCAAAAGAAATAAGGCTAGAGTAGTCTGTAAAGGTTATGCTCAAGAAGGATTGGACTATGGGGAAACATTTGCCCCTGTTGCAAGGATGGAAGGAGTAAGAACTCTAGTTGCATATGCTACTTACAAAGGTTTTAAAGTCGATCAAATTGATGTGAAGTCTACTTTTTTGAATGGTATACTAGAAGAGGAGGTCTATATAGAACAACTAGAGGGATTTTTTGATGACAACAACAAGGATATGGTTTGAAAATTGCATAAAGCACTCTATGGCTTGAAACAAGTGCCTAGAGCTTGGTATGAGAGACTTCACAAATATTTTGTGAAGATAGGATTTGAAATAATAGATGACAACAACAACCTGTATATCAAGGTAGAAAAAGGTAAAGACATTTTGATATCTGAAATCTTTGTTGATGATATAATATCTGGAGGAAAAGATGCACTATGCAAAGATTTTTCTAATCAGATAAAATATGAGTTTGAGATGTCAATGTTTGGAGAAATCAAATTCTTTGTTGGATTGCAAGTACATCAACTAAAATATGGCATATTTGTGACTCAACCAAAATATATCAAGGAGATACTCAAAACATTTGGCTTAGAGGATTCAAAACTAATCAGTACACAAATGGTAATACGACATAAGTTATCCAAGAATGATGAGTCAGCTGAAGTAAATCAGACAATGTATAGATAAATGATTGGAAAGTTACAATATGTTGTACATAGTAGATTAGACATTACATTTTCTATTAGAATTGTGGCAATATTTTATGCAAACCCAAGAGAAAATCATCTTATGGCAGTAAAAAGAATAATGAGGTACCTAAAAGGAACATGTGACTTTGGCTTATACTACAAGAGGACTAAAAAATTTGAGTTGAATGCCTACACTGATGTAGATTGTGGAGGTAATATTGATGATAGAAAAAGAACTAGTGGAGGAGCACTCTTCTTAGGTAAAAGATTAGTCACTTGGACTAGCAAAAAGAAAATTTGTACCTCACGATCCATAGCTAAAGTTGAGTATGTCGCTGTTGCCATCAATTGCATCAATATTATATGTATCAAGCACCTATTGAAAGGTATGAAGGAAGAGGTAATTAAACTTGTGACACTCTATTGTGATAATACAAGTGCCATTAACATATTATAATGCCCCGCCAAGAGATCCAAAGAATTAGCCTAAAGTTTCACTAAGTTTGGTAGCATTTTTTTTGTTACATGAAAGATAAACCATTCACAACTTTTACATAGTAACAGAAGCAATAACAACAATTCAAATACAAGTAAACATAACATACATAACAGGTTACATCCTTAAAGATCCCTTAACATTGAATCACATCTAATCATAATTATTCATCTAACATCACATCCTTATGAAATAACAAGGATACATCCAATGTTCTTAAACAATATACAAGTGCCCTTTTTAGTAGTTACATTATAGTTTAGCTCAATCATCCACTGTACATGTCACAGGGTATGAAAAGCTTAAAAGAATAAACATCCATGTAAATATAGTACATCATCATACTAACTCTAATCCATGATGAAATAACATAATGAAACCACATGTCATACATGATACATCATCATCATAAAGATATAACATCCATCATAAAAGATAACCATATATCACAAACATGAATAACTAAGTGCACGATTCCTCCCAAATATAAATAGCATCATTAGACCATCATGGATCCTAGCCATCCCTCTGTGCGTAACATTCCAATTCATCGAAGAGATCATCAGTATTAACATAGTAGGAATATCACACCTAAAAACATACCACATCATATACAAAAAGTATTCCAACATGCAAATATAAGCATAAGATAACATCATCTAAAATATGCTAATCATCAATGAAAGGATACATATCCACCATCATAAAGGACGCATCAGCCATGATGTCTCAAATGGATCTCAAATGATAAGAATGGAAAAGCACTACCACCCAATTGCGTGGAACCTAAATAGTCCACTCCCACCATGCTGAGGAGATAATATAAAGTCCCAAATAGGCTATCAAAATCACATAGCAAAGATACTTTCTAAGTCTAGGAATCCTAAAAGTATACTAACTTAAAGGTTCCAACACAAAACCAACATCTAATCCTAGAGGCACACAATGACATGTAGGAACCTACTATGCAAGTGAGAAAGTGTCATCGCATATATCATGTAGAAGTTATCCTGGCAGTTAGCTAAACTCCATGGGTCCCTACTGACCCTCATGCGGCCACTAGTATCCTCTCATACTGACAAGGCATAATATGGAATGCAAGGTCACAACCATGCATTCTCTCTACTCGCATCCTAGTCTATACAAGCACTTGAGGCATGGGCGAGAACCAAAACAATTATCTTTTTAGGTTCATTTAATCCCCATTTAGTGTGTAAATTTTATCACTTATTAACAAAACTTACAATAAGTTACCCTGGCAACCACTTAGGGCCCGGCCCCCATTGCAAGCCACTCCCCAACACTAAGAGTAGATAATCTACCCTAAGCTCATGGAATCATAAAATCACCCCAGTCCTATACAAGCGACTGAAAAGAAATACCAAAAGAATAATCCACAATAAGAATCATCAAATATCCACAATAAAATCATCAAATCTCCATGAGCATCTAAAAAGCATCCATAGATAATCATGACCACAACAGTTCTCTATTGGCAACTAAAGGTATCACTGATAATCAAAAGTATCCATTGGTTCTCAATAACCAAAATATATCTTAAAATCATATTGATCGAAGACTCCAAAATGGTCAAGTCAAAACATGCCACAACATGACATCATCAAGAAATAAATCAACATTTCAGTCTCATCATGATGACTAGAGAGTAATCCAAGGATAACTGATCGATGACTCAAAAATTATTAGTTCAAGTGTCTCATACAAATACATCTCAGCTCCACTCATGAGCAATAACAATCAGTAAATACAAATATCTCATAGAGCATACCATCACATAACCATGGTTGGGTTTAGAAAGATCGAGACCAAATAAGATCAACATGCCATCACATCTCATAACCCCTAAGCCTCTGGTAACAATATAAGACTGGTCAACACTAGTCAACCCAAAAACCCAAAACAAGAAGCATATAGAAAACACAATGCAAACACATGTTTTGGTTGACTAAAATCACATAGCTGAAGAATGTGTGGAGTTTTTGTTTCTGTTTACCAGTATACTTCAAGTGTATAGGATTTATCATTTGACCTACAAGTCAACCCGTTTGTTTCCCAATAACATTATCCTTCCATTAATTAAAAATAATATTCTAAGAATAACTTAAGGTAAATACTTTACTCATTAAACTGCTCATCATTGACCTTTAATTAAATTTTTCTCTTTACTTAACTATGATCCATATTCTAATTGATTAACTCTTCTTTAATGTTACTTCAACTTTCAACATAAATCAAGGATCATTATTTGTTATATTATAAGAGAGCCAATTATCAATCTTCGAATAAGAAGATTATAACTTTATTAAAATGATCAATTAAATCAATCAATTAACATAGGTACACAATCCATGACTCTTTTAACATTCTAATAGTTCTCAATTAAATGTTACTAAGTCTCACCATTAAAATATCTAAGGTCATTATTCAAGTCATGAGAGTAGAACTTGTCAACTTCAATGTAAATACTTAACAACTTCACTAAAAGAATTGATATTAGCATATCAATTAAAACTCTATATATAACTTAATTATTAAATAAATTTAATTAACTCTAATTAATTAATTTAATCAATAATTACATAACCATACCATCAACCCAATGAAAATTAGTTGACTAATAACTAACAATAGTTTGTACAAAAAAAGTCAACTACAATCCAATACACAAATATTCATATACATAGTTCAATAATAATATCTTGTTAATATTTAATAACAAGCTATATTGGGCATCTTATTAATAAATCTATAATGACCACATTCGTCTTTCTTTAATGAATACTAATATTTCCTTAACAAATTCATATTATTGATAATCATTTCAGTTAAACTCCATTTGATTCAACTAATTATCAATCAACTATATTCCATTTCATTAACATTAGGATTAATAATAGTTTAATAACTAATAACAAGTTAAAATAAATCTACGATAGCAGATTCTTTATTATTTTTGCTAACAACAATGTCACTAGTAAATTAATAATAACTTCCTTAAGAATTGTTCCCCAAATAAGATTTATCAATAACCAATAGGTAATTTATAATTTCACGAGGACAATCATTTATTTAAAATAATCTTTATTGATTTTAAGTAAAATCAATCTCATTGATAATTCAATTATTTAATTCCACTAAACACTTATTAATATCTCTTTTCTTTTAAATTGACCTCATTAAAAAATCCATTTACTTAAATTAACAACTAATTACACTTCATTTACTATTCACTAATCTTAATTAAATTAAATTTAATTAGATTAGTTAATAAACCATATAAAACTAATGCATAGTAATAATATTCTATTCAAACCTGCTGCAGTGGCTGAACCAAAAGCTTATGCGATAGGAAGTCTAGCGGTGACAGGAAGATAGCATATAGAACCATAAATCCAGAATTGCATTGCGACAGGAAGTCTAGTGGTGACAGGAAGATAACATACAGAACTATAAATCTAGAATTGCATCGCGACAGGAAGTCTAGCAACGACAGGAAGATAACATACAAAATCAAACAAGGGTTAATATCATGAATTTTATCATCCGATGCATTTAGAGGGTACTCAACTCAGATACTTGTCCTAATTTTCAATTAGGACAAATGGCTTAAAGGCTTGGGATTTGGACTTGAGAATTTATCTCCCCTCTCTTACCATTGAGATAATGTGATAGGGTACGCTCATCCTGACAATTCAGGGAAGTCGATACCCGGTACCTGCAACCTGTATAAAATCCATGCATGTACAAGCATAATGTATACTAAACTAAATAGACAATGACAGGAAGTGGTGCATCGTGTAGATCCCGACTAGCAGGTGACTACGAATCCCTTCCTTAACCACATCAAACACGCCATACATAAGAACAAACACACACACCATACACATGCAAGTATGGGGTAAGTATCCATAAGAAAACACATATGATAATAAATCATCTTACTAATTATCATTAATAATTGCAAACATTGAAAATAATCATCATGCATACATGAAATGTAGAGTCTAAGTAATCTCATCACATATCAACTGAATCCATAGCACAATATCTAATAGTCTCAAAACAATTTTGCTAACCATCAACATAAAACTAGCCCTAAAAAAGTTTGAAAATGATAACAAAAATGTAAACTAGGGGCAGGCACTACACATATCAAAGAATCCAGTGATACATGCTAAAACAAAGTACATTACAATTAATTGTCACTATGTAAGAGAATTGGTTGAAGACAAACAAGTGAAGATGGAATATGTCAACTCAAAGGAGAAAATTGATGACATCTTCACAAAACCATTACCTAAAGATGCATTTGAGTATCTTAGAGGCAAGTTAGGGGTGATACCCATATCCAAGGTTGCTTAAGTAACAACAAGACTTCCTTGCATTAAATGAGTTGATTGCTGAAATGATATAAATTGATGCATAAGATACTTACTTTAGGTTTTGCTTGAAGTAATTAAAACACTAAAATTCCAAATAAGTCACAAGCAAGGTGATAGAGGGAGAAATTGGCATTTCTAAAAATGCTACATTTGAATGATAAGATGCTGAAATAATATGCCTTTAGCATTGTTGTCAAAGAGAGAGAAATAGAAAAAACTGATCAAATCTATAGGATCAAATGTATAAAGGGAGAAATAGTAGAAAGGAATGAGAAGATAGTGTATCAACAAAAGAGATATCCCTAATACTTTGAAAGACGGAGTTACTTAAAAAATTCAGGGGTAGTCATAAGAAATTCAAAGTTGTTGATAGAATGAATGATTTTAGATGCAAAATTTTCTTTTTGGCATTTGACTTACTGTTTTAACCTAGATAGCATTTTGATAACTTGGTTGATTAGTTTGGTTTGCCATCAATGCCAAAGAGGGAGATTGTTGAAATCTCATTGAAAAGATCATAATTGAAGAAGGGAGATTGTTGATAAAGAATTTTTTTAGTCATTATTTTGTCGCTAATGTCAAACTTGCTATTTACTAGAATGATAATTGCTTATGAGATCCAAGTACTATCACTTAGTTGATTGATGAAGAGGGTTTAATCAATAAGATGTAACAAAATCACCTAAGGGAAAGGATGAGTTAAGGTTTTGTAATGAATTAAAAAGATCAATTAAGACAATGGCAAAATGATATATTGATAATAAACTTGAAGATATAGAGGTTGGCTACACTTAGAAACTCTAGAAGAATAAGTTGTAACAAAGCTATCTACAAAGCTTGACTAAATTCATTAGTGAGTGTTGAGCAAGTTAGTTCATGCCAAGTAGATTATTAGTAAGTGCCAAGAAAATGAAAAATCTAGTGTGTGTCAAGTGAAATAGAAGGTGCCAAGCAAATTTAGGTGTTGAGCTAGACAAAAATGTAATAGGTGCTGAGCATCAGTAAAACTTAGTTGATGCTAAGTGAATCCACAGTAGGTGCTGAGTAACACAGTATGTGTCAAGCATCAATAAGTCAATAGTGTTGAGTTGTTGTATTATTTGAAAAGTCAAATATTCACTAGATCTGAGCTGAAAAGTTTGTTACCTTGAATTTTGTGAACCAAATGGAAGATAAGAATGTTGAGCTGGTGGCACAAAATTTTAGATTAACCATTTTTAGCTGAATATAGGTGGATTCTAGAAGATTTTTCTACAAGAAACAAGATAAGGGGAAGATACATCATATTTTACCTAATCCATTCAAACCCAAAATAAGAGCGAGAAGATTAGAGTGGGAAAATTATTCAAGACTTCTATTTAAGGAGCTACAGATCACAAAGCAAAGGGGTTGGAGAGAGTGTGTGGTGTCAAGGAGAAGACATTGAGAGGGAGGAACAGACTATAGAGACTCTACTTTGATAGGTGACCACAGAGGTGACTACATTGGCACAATGAGCATGGAGACTCAAGGAGACAAATCTTGAAAGGAGGACAAGCTGTCAGAGCTGCAGAGACTGAAAGCTAGGCAAATTTGTGAACTAAATTGAGATTAGAAATCTGCAAGTTATGTTGTGATTTATATCAAATCAAAAGCCCTTATTATTACTCGCTAGCAATTGTATCAGTTAGGGAAAAATCCTATGGACTTAGGTTGGTTTAACAACCATTTTGTAAATCCTCTAATAGGGTCACATTCCAAGTGAATGTTCTAAAGTCCTTTAACTAGGCCCATTTCTAACAAGGTGGTTGAAATCCCTTAACTAGGTCACATTTAACAGTGTTTTTTGTAGCCTTTAACAAGGCAGGCCTTTCACAGAGCATCACTTTAGAAGAGTGAAAAAGGAGTAGCATGTTACTCGTGGTTTTTTTGGAATTGGGTTTCCATGTAAATCACTGTGTTATGTGTTGATCTTTCATGTCTTATTCTTGCATGTTGATTTTTTAGTAACTTTCTATGAAGAATGTTTAGCTTGCA
The DNA here is from genome assembly GCA_028749045.1 of Cupressus sempervirens. Lineage (NCBI taxonomy): Eukaryota > Viridiplantae > Streptophyta > Pinopsida > Cupressales > Cupressaceae > Cupressus > Cupressus sempervirens. The sequence continues at coordinate 715,149,745 of CM053789.1, forward strand.
TGCATGGTTAGTTTAAATGGGCTCACTATACTTAGTGAAAAAGTTTTATTAGGACATCTAGACCTTGAATAACTGATTCACCACCCCTCTTAGTTATTTTAAAGAATTTCTAACAAGATATACATGTTTTAGAAGACGTGTCTTTCTTCTTTGGATAATGGTCCAATAAACTTCATTATCCATATCCACTTAAACAAAAGAGAGATGGGGAAGAGATTTCTAGACCCTAATTGAGAGAAACACATAACAAAATGAAAGCCTCATTGGAATATTGATTATCATGTGCAAACTACAACAAAAACTAGAATATGGTACTTGACACTACCATGTTTCCTTACTATTTAAAGCCTATAAAATATATCATAACACCCCGTAGACTCTTAATTATTTTTTGTCAATATTATCCACTTATATTCAATCTAGACTATTTTATTAAAATAAAATTATCATCATTCACAACAAAAATAAAGCATTTATAATGCAATTTGTTCCTTCACTAAATAACTAACAACAACAATGTGATCTTAAAGGGTACATGTCGCATAAATCTAGCACTAGTTCTTGAGAATATACACACATCAAGCACATACACTTCATTAATGGAATTTACATTTAATTGTACATGATTGGGTTTTTAATTTATTTTATTTTCTCAATTTAGAGTATTTTCTAATTTATAATAGAAAATTATTTATCTTAAATTTCATTTCCTTTCTTTTGAATATACATATACATTTTGGTAGGTTTCTTGGGAGCTTATCCTTTGTTTAATATTAGTTTTATAGAAATCCTATAGATTTCTTTTCTTTCCAAGTTTTTGCCCTTGCTTTCTAAATATCTAGAATAATAAACTTTGTGGGGTGCATTTAAGGAAAATCCAAGCTCACAATTGTGTATTAAGGCTTAAAAGCATAAGGGTAGATAACAAACTGATGCAGGAGCATCCAAAGGTATAAGGGCAATCTTGTGTCACCCAAAAAAAATACTTAGACTTAGTTTTTGTTTCATTTTTTTTCATTTTTGGATACCCATTTGGGTCAAATAAAGGTTCCAACTCTCATAGTTCCACTATCAGTGTTCGTGTAAATCCCAAAAAAGTAGGAGTATGTAATTGAGCCATCATTTTGGTGAAGTAGGAGGTGTAAATTGGCTAGATGAATGTAATTGTAATTTAGAGCATTCCAAAAAAAGAATCAGGTCAAAAGGCCCCATGGTTTGAAAGTTATTGCAATTTTTTGGGTTGTGGAGACGTCCTAAGAGTGCTTCAAAGTCAGGTTAGGGGCATTAAATGACCTTGAAAAGGGCAAAAAAATGGGGGATGAACAAAGCTATCCATAGGGCTATAGAGTGCTTTGAGAGCTTTTCAAAAATGTAAACGGTTCATCAATCGGAGCTACAGTTCAAAAGTTATGCCTCCTAGAAGTTCGGTTACCATTTCTAGATTCTTCTAGATTTGCGTCGACTTCTAACGCAACTTCCAGAACCTTCTATTTGGTTAGTAGATGTAGAATGTACTCCTAGTCCTTAACCCTTTGGGGTCTATTTAAGAAGATTTTTGGCATTGTAAAAGGCAGTTCGGAGTGGAGTTTGAGAGGAGGTACTGAAAAGAGAAATTATCTCCAGATTTATGCTATTATAAGCCCTTAGGGTATGTTTTGAAGTTTATTTTCTCTGTACTATTTGTACTAGCTTATTTTCTTAGTTAATATAATTTCCCCTTTTTTGTTGTGTCTATTCTGTGCTTGGGTTGTGTCCCCATCAAGATATTCTGTGCTTGGGTTGTGTTCCCATCAAGTGGTATCAGAGCTGGTTTTCCTGAGTGTGTAGACAGAGTGCCGTCTGTGAGGTAGTTTGCACAGGACTGTGTGGTTGTGGGTTTGAGTTAAGAAGATGCCTCCATGAAGAGAGCATGGTGAAAGGGCTAGAGCTATTAATCCTGAGGAGGTTAGAGCCCTCCAAACGTAGGTACAAGCATTGTAGGAGGAAATCCATAGAGGAACAACTATGGCCATAGGTGATGAAAGTGAAGATGACAACGAAGAAGAAAAAATTGGACCAGAAGGGGAATTTGATAGGGAAGTTTTGAATCATGTAGAGGAAAGACTTTTTAGGGCCATTACTAAGTTTGGGAAAAGACCTACAATTGAAGTGGGTGTATTTTTAGGAAATCTGAAACTAGATGAGTTGATCGATTGGATCAATGAACTGGAAGAATACTTTGAGTATGAGGATATCAGGGTCCTAGATAGGGTTAAGTTTGCAAAGGCCAAACTAAAAGGCCATGCCAAAATCTGGTGGCAAGAGGTCCAATTAGAAAGAAACAGAAGAGGAAAGGAGAAGATCACATGGTGGACAAATTGAAGAAGTAGTTCATTCTTGTGGACTACGAGCTTGATTTGTTTAAGAAGATGCATGGGTTAAAGCAAGTAGGAAGATCAGTCCAAGAATATACAGAGGAGTTTTACTGACTCTTGATTAGAGTAGGGCATGCAGAAGAAAATAAGGAGAAGGTTGCACATTATATCAGTGGGTTGTGACCTAGCATCTAGGAGGGATTAAGTCTGGTAAGAATGACCAGCATTGAAGAGGCATACCAATTTTCCCTACGAGTTGAAGAGAAGTTGAATAAAAGGTTTGAAGGAAGACAAAGAGGGCACAATTAAGGAGGAAGGGGAAGTGGTAGGTCATCTGGAGGACACAATGAAACCCAAAAGAAAAATGAAGATGAGGGTACTAGCAGGAACCAGAGGAATGAGGGTTTCAACCGCTCCCATGACCAAGACTTTAGAAGTCAGAGAGGAAGAGGTAGAGGATGTGGAAAAGGAAGAGGAGACTTCTATGGTACCTATTTCCATTGCAATGAAGAAGGTCATCATGCCTTTGAATGCCCTCAATGACAAGGAAGGACAGATAGGAGAGCTAAGGGCCAAGCTAGGGTTGCTCATGTGGATGAGGATGCACAATCATCACATTTAGAGGATGCAAAAAGAGGAGAGACCTTGGTAAATGAAAGAGTCCTACTAAGTGGTGAGATTGAACTAGGACAATGGAGGAGTTTGTTCCGTACCAGATGCAAGTGTGAGGATAAATGTTGTGATGTGATCATTGATGGTGGTAGCACTGATAACTTGGTATCAAAAGAGATGGTCTCTAAGCTAAAGCTCAAGAGGGAGAAACATCGCCAACCCTATTGGATTGCTTGGGTAAAAGATGATCATAAGGTCTTGGTAAGTGAACAATGTTTAGTAAAATTCAAAATTGGGAGTTACCATGAAGAAGTTCTCTGTGATGTTATTCCGATGGATGTTTTCCATTTATTGTTGGGTAGACCATGGCAGTTTGATGGGCATGCAACTAACAAAGGATGGAGTTTGCCACAAATTGAAACCCATGAAAAAGGAAGGTGAAAAGTTATGTAGCAGTGCGAGGATTTGTCTTGTTGATGGAAGGAAGTTTTTAGATGGCATGAAACATCAACGTATGTGTTATGCTTTGATTCCTAGGAAAGATAAAGAAGGTAATAGTGAAATACCACTTGAAGTTTCAAATTTACTAGGTGAGTTTGGAGATATTATCTCTGATAATGTTCCAGATGGATTGCCACCAGTAAGGCAAATCAGTCATCAGATAGATTTAATCCCAAGAGCTAGTTTTCCTAACAAGGCTGCTCACTGGATGACTCCTACTGAAACAGAGGAGCTAAACAGATAGGTTCAGGAGCTGTTAAGGAAGGGCTTGATTCGGGAGAGCCTAAGTCCATGTGTAGTACCTATAGTACTCACACCAAAGAAGGATAGAGAGTGAAGGATGTGTACATATTCTCGAGCTATAAATAGGATAATCATCAAGTACCAGTTTCCTTTGCCAAGGATGGATGATCTTATGGAATGCTTGAGTCGAGCTCAGTACTTCAGAAAGATAGATCTGAAGAGTGGTTATCACTAGATATGGATTTGAGAAGGAGATGAGTGGAAAATAGCCTTCAAGACCAAGGAGGGTCTTTATGAGTGGTTAGTCATGCCCTTTGGATTAACGAACGCCTCAAGCACCTTCATGCGGCTCATGAATGAGGTACTTAAGAAGTTCTTGGGAAAATTTGTTATTATTTATTTGGATGATATTTTAATTTTTAGCAAGACTTTGGAAGAACATTTATTGCATATTCATAGTGTCCTTGAAAGGCTAAGGGAAGAGAAACTGTTAATTAATCTGAAGAAGTGTATCTTTGCAAAAAGGGAGTTAGTCTATTTGGGGTTTGTTATATCACTTGAAGGTCTCAAAATGGATCCAGAGAAGGTAAAAGCCATCTTGGAATGGCCTACTCCAAGGTCTGCTACTAAGGTAAGATCATTTCATGGTCTGGTTAGTTTTACAGGAAGTTTATTAAGAATTTCAGTGGCATATGTGCACCCCTAATTGATACAATAAGAGGGGATAGAAAAGAGTTCAAATGGACTGCAATAGTTGCGAGAAGTTTTGAATTGCTGAAGAAGAAGGTGATAGAACAGCCTGTGTTGACACTTCCAGATTTTAGAAAAGTGTTCCAAGTGGATTGTGATGCTAGTGGCAGCGCTATTGGGGCTGTATTATGCCAAGAAGGTAAGCCTATTGCATATTTTAGTGAAAAATTGAATGATGCAAAGAAGAAGTATTCTGTTTATGATCAAGAGTTCTATGCAATAGTTCAGGCCTTAAAGAAATGGAGGCATTATTTATTTCCAAAAGAATTTGTTTTGTATACTGATCATCAGGCATTACAGTACCTAAATAGCTAAGGTAAATTGAATCAGAGGCATATGAAGTGGGTAGAGTTCTTGCAAAGCTATACATTTGTGTTGAAGTATAGAAGTGGAAAATCTAACAGGGTTGCAGATGCACTAAGTAGGAGACAGTTGTTGCTTACAGTAATGTAGGTTGAAGTAGTTGGGTTTGATGAAATCAAGAATTTGTACCCTGAGGATCTTGATTTTGTTGAAGCATGGAAAGCTTGTAAAGAGCTTGTTGCTGTAGATAGAACCAAGTGGTTAGACTATTTGATTCAGGATGGCATGTTGTTCAAGGGTAGTCAATTGTGCATTCCAAGGAGTTCCATGAGGGAAAATCTGATTAAGGAGAAACATAGTGGAGGGATGGCAAGACATTTTGGTCGAGATAAGACCATTTCCATTCTAAGAGAACATTATTTTTGGCCTCAAATGTCATAGGATGTGAAAAGGTTTGTACAAATCTATCAAGTTTGTCAAGTTTCTAAGGGATTTATCCACAATACTGGACTATATCAACCATTGCCTATTCCATCAAAGCCATGGGAGGACATAAGTATGGATTTTGTTCTTGGATTGCCGAGGACACAAAGGGGTAATGACTCAGTATTTGTGGTGGTTGATAGGTTTTCCAAAATGGCACATTTCATTCCATGCCACAAAACTCATGATGTTGTCCATATTGCAGACTTGTTCTTCAAAGAGGTGGTGAGACTACATGGTCTCCCAAGGAGTATAGTTTCTAAAAGAGATACTAAATTTTTGGGGTATTTCTAGAGGACATTGTAAAAGAAGTTGAGAACAGACCTAAAATTCAGTTCCACACATCACCCGTAGACTGACGGCCAAATAAAAGTGGTAAATAGAAGTTTGGGCAATTTACTGAGATGTTTAGTTGGGGATAAGCCCAAGGGATGGGATTTGATTCTACCATAGGTAGAGTTTGCTTATAATAACTCTGTAAATAGGAGTACTAGAAAATCACCATTCCAAATTGTGTATGGGAGTAGCCCAAGGACTGCACCAGAGCTGAGGAAGATATAACAAGGGGAGAGGACAAGTGTTGAAGCTAAGGAATTTGCTGAACATATCAAGCATCTACATGAGGAGGTTCAAGAACACATTACCAAGATGAATCAAGAGTATAAAGCTAGGGCTGATCAAAGGAGAAGACATAAGGAATTCCAAGTAGGAGATTTAGTCATGGTGCACTTACACAAAGAAAGATTTCTAGCCGGTACTTACAACAAGCTGAAATGAAGAAATTTGGCCCCTACAAAATTTTAAAGAAACATGATTTAGGAAATGCATATGAGGTGGAGCTACCAGATGGTATTCACATTTCTCCTATTTTCAACATTGTAGACTTAATAGAGTATCATGATGATGGTGCAGATGACGAGCTAGTGTTAGAGCCATGTCCAGTTCCTACTTCTAAGGAGGAGATAGAAGACATTCTAGATCATTGTGTGGGTAGGAGTACTAGAAATAGGCAGTATGAAGAGTATTTGGTGAAGTGGAAAGCACGGCCGATCAAGGACTCAACTTGGATTTCAACAGCTGAGGTTTCCCATTTGGGATTTCCTCTACCATTCATAAAGTGACAGGGTCACTTTTCAATCTACCCTGGGTGTCTGATGCATGAGCATCCAGAGGTATAAGGGCAATCCTGTGTCACCCAAAAAAATAAACTTAGACTTTGTTTCTGTTTCATGTGTTTTCATTTTTGGATACCCATTTGGGTCAAATAAATGTTCCAACTCTCACAGTTCCACTATCACTGTTCGTGTAAATCCCAAAAAAATAGGAGTATGTAGTTGAGCTATCATTTTGGTGAACTAGGAGGTGTAAATTGGCTAGATGAATGTAATTGTAATTTAGAGCATTCCAGAAAAAGAATCAGGTCAAAAGGCCCCACGGTTTGAAAGTTATTGCAATTTTTCAGTTTGTGGAGACCTCCTAAGAATGCTTCAAAGTCAGGTTAGGGGCATTAAATGAACTCAAAAAGGGCCAAAAAATGGGGGATGATTGAAGCTATCCATAGGGCTATAGAGTGCTTTGAGAGCTTTTCAAAAATGTAAACGATTCGTCAATCGAAGCTATGGTTCAAAAGTTATGCCTCTCAGAAGTTCGGTTACCATTTCTGGATTCTTCTAGATTTTTTTTGACTTCTAACGCAGCTTCTGGAACCTTCTATTTGGTCAGTGGATGCCTACTAGCACTTTCTAGAATGTACTCCTAGTCCTTAACCCTCGAAGGTCCATTTAAGGAGATTTCTGGCATTGTAAAAGGTAGTTCAGAGTGGAGTTTGAGAGGAGGTACTGAAAGGAGAAATTATCTCCAGATTTATGCTATTGTAAGCCCTAAGGGCATGTTTTGAAGTTTATTTTCTCTATACTATTTGTACTAGCTTATTTTCTTAGTTAATATAATTTCCACTTTTCTATTGTGTCCATTCTGTGCTTGGGTTGTGTCCCCATCAAGATATTATGTGCTTGGGTTGTGTTCCCATCACAAACACTCTAGGTTTATTCTTGTGGTTATCAATATGTTTTTCTAGAGGCCTTCTATATTCTTTGTCATATAGGTACAAACAATGCACCTATGTTATTTATCCTAATAAATTTTATTTTTGTTCATCTTTTAGTTACAAACATTGTTTTTAAAAAAATCATTAAATAAATACTAAATATTTAATTTAAATCATAAAAAAGAAGAATTTTTAGAGAAGTTTATTTAGTTTGGAAAATTAATTTATTATGCTTGGTAGTCAATGATAGAGCCTATCAAACAATTATTAGTTTTCAACAACACACCTTATCCCCATTCACAACTTTAAGCATTTCTAATGAAACTTACACCATTGACATAAAAACAAAATCATTCCCAACACCATCACCAATGTCTCCCCTTAGGTTTAGTAGCCCCACCATTACACCACTAACCAGTCACCACTCTACTACTTGTGTGCACCTGGTAGTGGTACATTATTCTAAGTCACATGCTTCTCTTTCCTAGTAATATGATACTTTCAAAAGGATTTATATATATATATATATATATATATATATATATATATATATATATATATATATATATATATAAGGAATAATCCATAAAAAGAAATTTCAATAAAAGGAGTTAACACTCCATCAACATAGTACTAGATGCAAATAGAGATAAATAGGATGTACTATTTAATTCCATAAAACTAGAAGAATTATATGGTTTCACATCACTATAAAAGAAAGATAAATTAGGACATTATTGGTGGAATTCTTTAGAATAATTGAGAAGGGGGGTGAATCAGCTATCCAAGGTCTAGATGTACAAATAAAACTTTTCATAGCTTAAGGAACCCATATCCATAAAATATATTCATGCATGCATCCATTAGAACATACAATCACTTAAACTTTGTAGGTTACTATCAAATCAACTTTGTAGAAATGTAAGCATGAAACATAATAGATTCAATAACACATTTGACACATTGATTTTATGTGGAAACCCAATTTGGGAAAAACCACCAATAATATGCTACTCATTCTCACTCTTTTGAAGTGATTCCCTATGGAAGGCCAACCCTATTAAAGGTAATTATACACACTATTAAATGTGATCTGGTTAGAGGATTTCAATCACCCTGTTAGGAGTGAGCCTTGTTAGACGACTTTAGATCATTTACTTGGAATGTCACCCAACTAAAGGATTTAAAAATGACTATTAGGTCAACTTTAATCCAAAGGATTTACCTTGGACTAGTACAATAATTAGAAAGTAACATTAAGGCTTGATTTGATAACAAATTTCAACTCACTTACATATTATAGATCTTTATTTTGGTCATCCATTCTACTTGGCTTTCACACACTTTAGCTCTGATAGCTAAATCATACTAGTCTATTTTGAAAGTTCCATTTAGGGGGATGGGCTTTTCCTCATGATCCATGTCCTTTACCACCTATTAAAATATAGGGGTTGTAAATAATATTGTCTTTATTTCCTTCTCCAATGTAGTAATATTATAAGATTCTAGGTACCCATTTGAAAAATATTTAGCATCATCGTGTTAAAGTTTCTTATCTCCTAGGAGATAAGTAATCTTTCTTTATCTCTTCTTTCTAAACCAAACCCAACATCTATATAATGTTTTAGTCTCTTGTTAGGGACATTCATGACCATTTATAATTGTAAGAGAATATTCAAGAAGGCGAGTCCATTATAAAACTCAATAATGCACCTTATTATGACTTGGAAAACCTCTACAACTGTCATCTTCTGTAAAAATCGTAAAACATAATCAACAAGGATAAGAAAAGATTTATTAAGATTAAGAGAAAATCAGTTTTGTAACCAAACAAAATCACATACCAAGTAAATACTCTCATATTGTCCCACCCTAATTGATTACCATAAAATAATTGCCAAAGGGAGAAATCAAATTTACACTAGAATAAGGATACTTCAACTTTTTAATTTCTTCATAGAATGAACACATCCAAGTAGAAATATCAATTGACTCAAAACTTATCATTTTCAATGATTTTTTAATCAAAATGTTTCATCTAAAGAAATTATTTCGAGGCTTAATAAAGGTGTTTGTCCCAACCATAGGTTAGTATACTAAGAGGGTGAGGGAGAAGGGGTGGGGGGTGAATCAATATACTCACTATGCTCCTCTTTTTTTCAAATTATTATCTTCCTCACTTATCTATGGGTTAGTGCTAGCTACAACTCAACCAACTAGGGTTAAGAAAAAACACTATTAGAATGGAGTTTCTATTACACCAAAAGATCGATCTACTAATTTCTAATACAACCACTTAAATTATAGTAGATAGGAGGTGGTTAATCCCTTTTCACAAAACCTGAGGGGAGCTCTAAAGAATTTCCAACAATCTCCCCCACAACATTACCCAAGGGTCTGAGGATTTGAACCTATTACCAAGCTTTGATATCACTTGTTAGAAATTAAAGTCCAACAAGATAATTGAGAGGGGGGTGGGGGGTTTTTGTTACACCAAAAAACCAATCTATTAATGTATAATAAAACCACTCAACTTATAGTACACACAAGGTGGTTAAAACATTGTCACAAATCCTAAGGGGAGTGTTGAACATTTTGTAGCAAACACCTCACATGAAAATAGAAATTATATAACATAGTATATATCTCATGGAAACCTAGCGAGGGTAAAAACTATAGTATGTGAGTCGATCCTCACAAGTTTACACTCTTATGAAGTTTGTCTTGTCAAGAGCTTATCCTTATTTAAAGATTGCAATGACACTAAAAGGTGCCACCCTATTAGGGGATTTTGATGAGACCTATTAAGGTATTACCCTGTTGGAAGAGGCCTAGTTACAAGATTTTAGATCACAAGTTAACGTGTCACCTTATTAAGGGATTTATACCAAAAAAATTGTTACGTTCCACTCTTGATGGGATTTTCATTTGTGAAAGTAAGTATTCAATAGAATAATGGTCTAACATTTTAGCTATTGAACTTATCTTGGCTTAGATCCTTTTTATGCTCTTTTGAATGTTAATTTTTTTTAGAATAAAAAAGACAAGGTGGGGGGTGAATCAGTTACTCAAGGTCCTTAAGTACCACTTGAATAGTTAAACACAAAAACTAAATGTTTTGTTTATCTTAGTGTTGCTCGATCTCTACTGTAAAAAAATATTATCTTAAACATAACATGCTATACATAATGAAAACCTCACCAAATGTAAAAAAAATAAAGCATTCAACATAGATTTGAAACTATGATTTTACGTGGAAACCCAATTTGGAAAAAACTATGAGGCCTGGCCCCGACACATCACAACATGATACATTATTATTTTGATACTCATGACTCGATATGTTGAGACACTATCGGATACACTGAACATATTATGTCATTTCATGTTGTGTGATGTTTTACTTTTAGATATTTGAATTCGTCATTTAATGCTTTATGAACATGTATATTGATGAAGTAAGTGAATGTAGAATTAACACTTTTATTATGCAATTTTAATGATTGAAAATATGAGTAGAACAAGATAAACAACTAATTATTTGAAAAATGGATGTTTTAATTTATGTGATTTCCTTGATACATTATATACATTTATGCATGTGGCTTTCTTGAGCTATTGATGTGTGCAATGAGTGTACAAGATATTTTAGCCGAGAAACCTAATGGAGAAATGAAACTGAACCCTATGTATCATTTTTGGAAACCAAGGTTAAATCTAATGAAGGATGCAAACCTTGTTGTTCATATTTTATTTGTATTGTGCGTTGAATTAATGTATGTTTCTATAATAAGTAAATGTTGATGTTTTGTAACAGTGTTTTTATAGTGTCCCTTGACACTCATGAATTGTATATGCATTCCAACATGATAATTAGGGTTAACCAAATAACCTAAAAACCTAAGTTGGACTAAGTTAGTGACCTTTTTGCTAATTATTTAATAATCAAGATTAATTACCCCTAATCTGGATTAGTGTTTAATCTACATTTTGAAGGTTGTTAGATAGTTCTAAAATTTTCCTAGCTTTTAATAGGTCCCTAATTAATCCCAAAGGCCTAAAATCATGAAATCTAAGTACCCAAGGGGTGTGGGTATGAGTTGGAGGAATTTCCCACCCCCTACCCTCTTTTGTTGACTTTTTTGGTCACTCAAAAACCCAATTTTTGCTTTATTGCGAAAATTGATTGATTTCATCATGGGTTGGGAACTTTAACTCCACCTTGAGGTTAGCCTAAGGTCTAGTTGAGTTAGAACCCTCTAGAACTTTTGGGCAAGTGGGGGAGTTATTGCTTTTAGAGGTGTTTGAGTTGATGATCTTATTTAGAGACATTTTTGTGAGGGTTTGGAGTGTTCACCCAACCTCTAGTTTTAGAGTGGAATTCAGAATTGAAGGAGAAAGAGAGGAAAGAAAGCTCATCTCAAACTTGTTCATTTTCCATAACCTTATTTTTGAAGGTAGGAATACTTCACCTCATTTTGTTCATGTTGTGCTTCATGTTTCAATTTTATTGCTTATGTATGTTTGTGTATGTGTTGAGTATGTTGGGAGGGATTGCAACAAGTTTTCTTAAATATTTTTCCTTTGTGTTTTGCTTTGAATTTTCAAAGGGATTTTATGGGTGTATTGGCATTACTCAGCCTTAGTTAGGGCAGAAGTAGCCATGTATGGGGTAAGGTCTTTAGTTAGACTCCAACAATGTAGAGTCTCTTCTCAAGACAAGAAGAGGGAGAGAGAGTAGGGTGTTATGGGCCCCTACTCATTAGCACAAACCATGTATGAGTTTTGGAATGTCAGAATGGAAGAATGAAAGTTCTTGAGTTTATAGCCCTGAAAGGGCACCTATTTTGGTTTTGTACCTGACGTCTCCTATTGAAAAAATCCACCTTCTCCCTAGTTCAATTCAATGATGAACCTGTTGTGCAAACCCAGAATGGGAGTGAATGTCTAATTTTGTCTTCATGATATGTTTGGTTGTCTCCCAGTTATTTTTAATTCTCTCCATGATCACCATGAAGTTTTGCAAAAATTTGAAATGGATCCCTTGTTAAGGGCCAAGAAGGAAATTCAACTTGTTATTGAAATTCAGTTACGTTGAGGAGATTTCTCCTCGGGATTGAAATCCTATGTAAAATGTATTTAAAATTATTGTTGATATGGCAACGATGTCGAGTTTTCTTCTTGGTTCTTTCCTGGTGGAGCCTTTGAATTAGGTGGTCGATAAAATAATGATTGAGTAATATCCTTGCTTATAAGATTTTCATATTTTTAGTTATATGTATGTGTATTGAAAATAAGATAAAATGATGATGTTCAGTTATGCAAATTTCAAGTTCAATTATGTTAAGGCAAAAAAATTGTTATGTTTGGAACTTTGATTCATTTTCGTGATTATTGGAAAATAAAATCAATCTTGCATTGTTGTTAAAATGAATTATTCAACTGCTTAGTTTAACTACGTATTTATAATACATTGCTTGGAAAATCTATACTTAGAAAATAATTTGCAAAAAAAAAATCTACTCTTAGACAAAATAACACTTAGAAAAAAATTCAGCCTCCTAGAAGTAAAAAGCCCTCTGGATTTTGTATGGGCAAAACGTTTTTTTTCTCATGTTGCAACAAAGAATATTCTCTGTGGATACTTTAAAAAAAAAAATATTAAATCAAAAAAATTAAGTAAGAAAATATATAAAAATATTTTAAATATCCTAAATTCTCGACTATCCTACCAACTAAACTTTAACATAACTACCTTTAGCCTAAGACTTAACTACCCCCCTTGCATAGTTCTAGGCAAATTTGAAAATTGACTGGAGTAAAGGACCTTGCATGGAATTCATGTCAGTAACATGACAATTGGATTAGCCATTCAAAAGTAGTGGGCAAAATTGTAGTTATTACCATGACTCATTCTTTTCCTTAACTCCTTGGCTACACTTTTTAAGGCGTCAGTTTGCAAGGTGAAGTGAATGGAGTTTAAAAACAAATATCTTTCCTCCATGTGATTTGATGGGCAACAAGTATTTGAAATACTTTGGATCATGTGTCCCCATAATGGCCTAACCCAAGGTTCTAGTAATTAAGTTGGGAGGAAGATTGGTTTAGTGCAGGTTTGTTTTTTTTTTTTTTTTTAAATAAGGTTTGTTGTACATTATTTTTTCCCCCTTTCCTTCTAAACCTAGAATACTTACCTTTTTGCACTTATGGGCTACAGACCCTTCATCCCCTTGGTCGACACACATGGGTTGGTTGGTAGTTTTCTAGGCTTGTATATGCATTTCTAAAGCACATGGGAATTAGAGGGGGATGTGACGTGGGCTAGTGGAGGTTTTAAGTTAGCTTAGATTACTATATGGTAAGTTAGTTAGAATTTTAGGATTAGTATTTTATTTAGTGTTAGTTAAAATTATTAGTTATAAATTAGTTTTAAATGTAGTTTTGTTTTGTTTTGTATATTTTAGTAATATTGTATGAAGTAAATGTGTTAAGTTTTAGATGTTAGTTAGTTTTATTTGTTAGTAAATTAATTATTATGTTTAGTGTTAGTATGTTAGTAATAAAGTTTTTAATTATAGGTAAGAGTTTTGTTAAGTAAGTAAATTTATATGTCTTTTAATATTAGTTAGTTATTATTATAATTTTAAAATCTTAGTAAATTCAATTGATAGAAAGTTAGTTTAAATGTTACACAAATTACTTAGTTTAGTTTTAGTTTATAAATATTAATTAGTTTTCATTATATTAGTAATTTTAATGTTAGATTAGTAGATTATGATATTTTGTTTTGTTTTATTATCTAATTGTATTTAATTTAATTTATATTGTTATTATCTTTAGAAATGTTTTATTTCTAATAAGATTATAGGTTAAATAAAATTGTGATTTGAATAAATTTTAAATAAAGTTTAATTGTGGACGTAATGTCACATTAATTAGTAAGTTCTTCTGAATTCAAAGGATTTGAAGGAGTTCAACTTATCTTTTTATTTTTTTATTTTTTAAAATCATTATTGAATAATTTTAAATATATTGTTAATAAAATAATGAACAAATGTCGATATCAATTTAATAACGAGAGTTTAAATTTGATGATTTATTCCTACTCATGATTATAAACTTAAGATGAAATGTAGTGAACCTATACTTTCACTTGCGAAACAAACATATTAAAACTTAGTGGATTTAATTTTTTTTTTTTAAAAAATTACGTGTGTTTTTGCCCCCGCATTTTTTGGGCATGACATTTTGGTATTAGAGCCCGTGTTTCAACACTAGGAACCTAAGACCATTATGCTTCTGAACTTAAACTAAACTTTAAAAATTGTGTAGGATGCCTCCTATTACACAAAGCAACAGACAAGGCAAAGGTCGTAGGGTGAGAGGTGATAGAGCAGGATAGGAGGATGGACCACCACCACCACCAAACCTGAATTAGGATATTTTGGATGCCCTTTAGACATTGATTGGTTTAGTCTAGTAGAGGATAACACCTCTAGTATAGACAAGGCAGCAAATTCTTGAAAGGGAAGTAGAGGGACCCAGAGGAGGTGGGGCCGAAGATAGAGAGAGGAGTAGGAGTCCCCCACCGAGGTAGGTAGAGGGACAGGGTGAGCATGAGGGTGAGTCGATACATCAGAGAGGACCACCACTCAATAGAGCTCCTAGACATATAGGAGATGATATTAGGGAGTTGATATGACTCATTCCACCATTCTTTATCAGTTCCACTGAGGGAACAGTAGCAGATGCCTGGTTATAGAGTCTACAATAGTGCTTTGGATTATGTCCTTATGAGAGTAATCTAAATGCATGTCTAGCAATCCATTAGCTGAGAGGAGATGCCTTTAATTGGTGGCATTAGGAGGAGACTATAGGAGGGGTGAGGATGGATACCCTCACATGGGAGTCATTCTTGGAGAGATTTTGGGAGAGGTACCTGTCTAAGCACTTCAAACAGAAGCAGATAGAGGAATTTCATTCTCTATATTAGAGGGGTCTCATAGTAGCTCAGTATAAGAGTAGGATTCTCGAGCTCCTTCCTTATGTTGAATACATGAAGGATGAGAAACTACGAGTACATCACTTCATCATGGGCCTAAATTTTTCACTCTAGGGTCCAGTCCATTTGGCCTTCCCTACCACCTTCAGACAAGTAGTGGAGATAGCACTAGTTGCTAAGGATACTTAGGGTAGACAAGAGTCACAGGATCAGTCTCAGAACTAAAAATCTACCCAACAAAAACCCCCTTGGAAAGGGAATCAAAACTATACAATAGGGTCCTCTAAGGGCCAACAATCTTAGAAGTAGAAACCACAGTAGCAGTAGAAGTAGCAAAAACCCTCATAGGGTTATTAGGGCTCCGAGCCCAAGTAGTGGCAGTCTCAAGGTCCCAGACAAGATCAGAAGGTTTAGGTCCCATAGTCATAGTTAGTGAAGGCTCAACATTCTTCCAAGGGTGGTTATATTGGATCTAGTAGGTCAGGAGGCCCACAATAGTCTGGATCACAAGGTGCATGATATTATACCTAAGGACCATGCTACACTTATGGTGGCATGGGTCATATAGCTAGAGAGTGTCCACAGGGATAGTCATCTGGTGGTCAAAGAGGGGATTTTTCAGAGCCGATAGTTGGTGACATGGGTAGATCCCACAGAGTTTTTACAGTGGTTGATAACTACTAGGATGAGCATTAGGCCATAGTTATCAAGGCTACAGGTATTATATAGGGCCTTACAGTTGTAGTTTTATTTGATTCCAGAGCTACTGACTCTTTTGTATCTCCATATGTAGTAGAGCCTTGTAGGCTAGTGGTAGTTAGACAGGATGTCAATTGGGAAGTAGAGTTAGCCTCAAGAGCCAAAGTGTCAGTTAGTTCCATGGTGCATAATTGCCCAATTTAGATTGGAGACATGTCCATGATGTCTAATCTATGCATTATCCCTCTAGGTTCTTAAGATGTTGTTTTTGGCATGGATTGGATTTATGCCCATAGTGCTAAGATGGATTGTCAATAGAAGAGGGTGGAATGTGTGGATGAAAATGGTATCTCTAGAGAGATCTTCGAAGTAAAGAGACTAGTATCCCTTCGTATGATTTCCACTATACAGCTTAAGTAGTGCATGCGAAATGGATGTCAATTTTTTGCTATCACCATTAGTGACAGAGAGGAAGATTCAAAGGGGGAGCCATTCCTCAATGATTTTCCAATCTTGCAGGAGTTTGTAGATGTGTTTCCTTTAGAGCTCCATGGTATGCCTCCACCTAGAGTAGTGGATTCTCATATTGGTCTTGTGCTAGGAGTTGAGCCAATATTGAGAGCACCATATAAGATGACTACTCATGAGCTCAGTGAACTAAAAACTCAGTTGGAGAAACTCTTAGATAAGGGGCATATTTGACTTAGTGTGTCACCTTAGGGTGCACTAGTGATCTTTGTAAAGAAGGACAAATCACTTAGGTTGTGTATTGATTATCGGTAGTTGAACAAAGTGATCATCAAGAACCAATATCCTCTTCCCAGAATTGATGATCTCTTTGATTAGTTATAAGGTGCTTGATTATTTTTGAAGATTGATACGAAGTCAAGTTATCATCAGTTAAGGATTGTGGATAGTGATATCCCCAAGACTACATTCTATATGAGGTATGGTCACTATGAGTTCACCGTGGTACTATTTGGCCTCACAAATGCTCTAGCTATATTCATGAGCCTCATGGATGGAGTATTTCATACCTTTCTGGATAAGTTTGTGGTCATTTTTCTTGATGACATTCTAATATATTCTCATGATGAGAAGGAGCATGAAGAGCACTTGAGACAAGTATTGCAGAAGTTGAGAGAGAATTAGTTGTTTGGTAGCTTGTCAAAGTGTGCATTCTACAAATCTGAGATACATTATTTGGGTCATGTCATATTATGCGATGGTGTCTCAGTAGACCTATCAAAGATAGGTCTGACCACCAAAGCTTGCAATACATATTTACTTAGCCAAACCTTAATGCTAGGAAAAGAAGGTGGATGGAGTTCCTCTATGAGTATGATTTTGATGTTCATTACATCAAGGGAAAGGAGAATTATGGTTGTAGATGCCTTAAGTAGAAGGAACCATCAGCTTTCATCTATGAATACTTGCACTAACTTGAGAGAGCGGATCCTATAGCACTTGCCAGCAGATGAGCTTTATGAAAAAGTTAGTCAAATAGTGCATTCTTAGAGACCCTTGGAAGGGAAGTATTTAGAGTATTCCTTGGAGTCTGATGGACTTTTGCATCATAGAAGACTTATGTATGTACCTTCCATTGGGGGTTTATGCGAACTCATTGTACTTGAGGCTCACAGAGCACATTATGCAGTGCACCCTAGTGTTAAGAAGTTACATGCAGATCTAAGATAGTTGTATCACTGGCTAGGCATGAGAGTGAAGACTGTTGGAATTGTTTCGAGATGCCTCAAGTGTTAGAGGGTTAAGGCCGAGCACTATCATCCCAATGGTCTTCTTTAGGCTCATGAGATTGTAGAGTGGAAGTGGGATGCTATATCTATGGATTTTATTGTTGGTCTTCCCATGTCATCTCGCTACCATGATGCCATTTTGGTGATAGTTGACATGTTGACCAAGGTTGCCCATTTCTCACCCATGTGTACTACATACACAACACAAGACATAGCCCAGGTGTTCATGTTGGATATTTTTAGACTTCATGGAATTCCATGTAAGATCATCTTTGATAGAGACGCATTGTTCACTTCATCCTTTTGGAGAGAGTTGCAAGAAACTTTGGGCACTAGGCTCAATTTCAATATAACATACCATCTTCAGATTGAGGGTCAAACTGAGCGAGTGAAAAAGGTTTTGGAGGACATGTTACATGTGTTGATGGACCCTTAGGTCAAATGTGAGTAATACCTACATCTTGTCGAGTTTTCCTATAACAATGGGCACCATTCCTCCATAGGTATGTTGCCTTATGAGGCCTTGTATGGAAGACCTTTTAGAATGCCTTTGAGTTGGGATAGGATCGAGGATCAAGTATCTATTGATCCTTGATTAGTAAAAGAGATAGAGCAACAAGTGACAATGGTTAGACAGTGCTTGAGAGAGGCATAGGATAGGAAAAAGAAGTACAATGATGTGAAGAGGATAGATCAAGAGTATCAGGTTGGTGATAGAGTTTTCTTAAGGGTGTGACTGCACAAGAGTCTGATTTAATTCGAAAAGAGCTCTAAGTTGGCACCCCAATTTGTTGGACTATTTGAGATCCTAGAGAAGATAGGACCAATTGCATACTATTTAGCTTTGCCACCTAGCCTGTCATGCATCCATGATGTGTTTCACATTTTAATACTTAGAGGATACATTTATGATGAGTCTCATATTATAGATTGGGATGCTTTACAGGTGGAGTCAAACAAGTAGCTAGCATTGGAGCCTATTTGTATTATTGCTCAATGAACCCTAGCTCTTTGAGGTCGAGAGATGGATCAAGTTAGGGTCCAGTGGGATTGTTATGATGAGGTCATGACTTCATGGGAGGATGTAACATAGATGAGATCTCAATACTCTTATCATTTTGATGAATTCCAGGAGAAAGTTCATGCCTAGTGGGGGATTGACCCATCATAGCATAGTTGATACATTATTATTTTGATACTCATGACTCAATATGTCGAGACACTATTGGATACACTAAAAATATTATGTCATTTCATGTTGTGTGATGTTTTACTTTTAGATATTTGATTTCATCATCTAATTCTTTATAAACATGTATATTGATGAAGTAAGTGAATGCAAAAATAACCCTTTGATTATGCAATTTTAATGATTGAGAATATGAGTAGAATGAGATAAACAACTGATTATTTGAAAGATGGATAATTTATGTGATTTCCATGATACATTATATACATATATGCATGTAGGTTTCTTGAGCTACTGATGTGTGCAATGAGTGTGCAGAATATTTTAACAGAGAAATGAAACTGAACCCTATGTACTATTTGTGGAAACCAGGGCTAAATTTGATGAAGGATGCAAACCTTGTTGTTCATATTTTATTTTTATTGTGTGTTGAATGAATGTATCTTTCTATAATCGATAAAGTTAATGTTTCATAACAATTTTTTTATAGTGTCACTAGACACTCGTGAATTGTATATGCATTCTAGCATGATAGTTAGGGTTAACCAAATAACCTAAAAACCTAAGTCGAACTAAGTTAGTGACCTTTTTGCTAATCATTTAGTAATTGAGATTAATTACCCCTAATCCAAATTAGTGTTTAATCTACATTTTGAAGGTTGTGAGATAGTCCTAAAATTTTCCTAACTTTTGATAGGTCCCTAATTAATCCCAAAGGCCTAAAATCATGAAATCTAAGTACCCAAGGGGTATGGGTATGAGTTGGGGGCATTTTGCACCCCCCTAACCCCTTTTGTTGACCTTTATGGTCACTCAAAAACCTAATTTTTTCTTTATTACGAAAATTGATTGATTTCATCATGGGTTGGGAACTTTAACTCCACCTTGAGGTTAGCCTTAGGTCTAGTTGAGTTAGAAGCCTCTAGAACTTTTGGGCAAGTGGGGGAGTTATTGCTTTTAGAGGTGGCTGAGTTGATGATCTTATTTAGAGGCATTTTTGTGAGGGTTTGGAGTGTTCACCCAACCTCTAGTTTTAGAGTGGAATTCAGAATTGAAGGAGAAGGAGAGGAAAGCAAGCTCATCTCAAACTTGTTCATTTTTCATAACATGATTTTTTAAGGTAGGAATACTTCACGTCATTTTTTTCATGTTGTGCTTCATGTTTTAGTTTTATTTCTTATGTATGTTTGTGTGTGTGTTGAGTATGTTGGGAGGGATTGAAACAAATTTTCTTAAATGTTTTTCCTTTGTGTTTTGCTTTGAATTTTTGAAGGGATTTTATGGGTGTATTGGCATTAGTCACCCTTAGATAGGGCAGAAGTGGCCATGTATGGCGGAAGGTCTTTAGTTGGATTCCAATAGTGTAGAGTCTCTTCTCAAGATGAGAAGAGGGAGAGAGGGTAGGGTATTATGGGCCCCTACTCGTTAGCACAAACCATGTATGAGTTTTGGAAAGTAAGAATGGAAGAATGGAAGTTCTTGAGTTTATATCTCCGAAAGGGCACCTATTTTGGTATTGTGCCTGACATCTCCTATTGGAAAAATCCACCTTCTCCCTAGTTTGGTTCAATGATGAACCTATTGTGTAAACCTAGAATGGGAGTGAATGTCTGATTTTGTCTTCATGATATGTTTGGTTGTCTCCCAGTTAGTTTTTGTTCTCTTCACGATCACCATGATGTTTTGCAAAAATTCAAAATATATCCCTTGTTAAGGGCCAAGAAGGAAATCAACTTGTTATTGAAATTTAGTTATGTTGAGGAGATTTCTCCTTGGAATTGAAATCTTGTGTAAAATGTATTTAAGCTTATTGTTGATGTGGCAACGATGTCAGGTTTTCTTCCTAGTTCTTTCTTGGTGGAGCCTTTGAATTAGGTGGTCAATAAAATAATGATTAAGTAATATCCTAACTTATAAGATTTTTGTATTTTTAGTTATATGTATGTGTATCAAAAATGAGATAAAATGATGATGTTCAATTATGCAAATTTCAAGTTCAATTATGTTAAGGCAAAAATGATGTTATGTTTGGAACTTTGATTCATTTTCATGATTATTGGGAAATAAAGTCAATCTTGCATTGTTGTTAAAACAAATTATTCAACTCCTTGGTTTAACTAGGTATTTAGCAAGTTCTATTAGAAAAGAGGAAAAAAAATAAAAATATATAAACCCCCTTGTTATAATAATACATTGCTTGGAAAATCTATACTTAGAAAATAATTTGCAAAAAAAGTATCTACTCCTAGACAAAACAACACTTAGAAAAAAATTCAGCATCCTAGGAGTAAAATGGCGTCTAGATTTTGTATGGGCAAAATGTTTTTTTTCTCATGTTGCAATAGAGAATATTCTCTATGGATCCTTTTTTTAAAAATATATATTAAATCAAAAAAATTAAGAAAATATATAAAAATATTTTAAATATCCTAAATTCTCTAATATCCTACCACCTAAACTTTAACATAACTACCTTTAGCATAAATCTTAACTACCCCCCTTGCATAGTTCTAGGAAAATTTGAAAACTGACCGGAGTAAAAGACCTTGCATGGATTTCATGTTAGTAACATGATAGTTGGATTAGCCATAAAAAAATACTAGGCAGACTTGTAGTTATTACCATGACTCGTTCTTTTCCTTAACTCCTTGGCTACACTTTTTAAGGTGTCAGTTTGTAAGGTGAAGTGAATGGAGTTTAAAAACAAATATCTTCCCTCCATGTGATTTGATGGGCAGCAAGTATTTCAAATATTTTGGATCATGTTTCCCCATAATGTCCTGACCCAAGGTATTAGTAATTAAGTTGGGAGGAAGATTGGTTTAGTGCAGGTTTGTTTTTTTTTTAAATAAGGTTTGTTGTACATTATTCTTTCCCCCTTTCCTTCTAAACTTGGCGTACTTACCTTTTTGTACTTATGGGCTGTGGACCCTTCATCCCCTTGGTCAATGCATGTGGGTTGGTTGGCAATTTTCTAGGCTTGTACATGCGCTTTGAAAGCACATGGGAATTAGAGGGGGATGTGACATGGGCTAGTGGGGTTTTTAAGTTAGCTTAGGTTACTATATGGTAAGTTAGTTAGAATTTTAGGATTAGTATTTTATTTAGTGTTAGTTAAAGTTATTAGTTATAAATTAGTTTTAAATGTAGTTTTGTTTTGTTTTGTATATTTTAGTAATATTGTATGAAGTTAATATATTTAGTGGTATAATGTTAGTAATAAAGTTTTTAATTATAGTTAAGAGTTTTGTTAAGTAAGTAAATTTATATATATTTTTTAATATTAGTTAGTTATTATTATAATTTTAAAATCTTAGTAAATTTAATTGATAGAAAGTTAGTTAGTTTAAATGTTACGTGAGTTAATTAGTTTAGTTTTAGTTTATAAATATTAATTAGTTTTCATTATGTTAATAATTTTAATGTTAGATTTGTAGATTATGATATTTTGTTTTATTTTATTATCTAATCGTATTTAATTTAATTTATATTATTATTATCTTTAGAAATGTTTTATTTCTAATAAGATTCTAGATTAAATAAAATTGTGATTTGAATAAATTTTAAATAAAATTTAACTGTGGATGTAATATCACATTAATTAGTAAGTTCTTTTGAATTCAAATGATTCGAAGGAGTTCAACATATCCTTTTTTATTTTTTTAAATCGCTATTGAGTAATTTGAAATATATTGTTAATAAAATAACTAAAAAATGTTGATATCAATTTAATAACGAGAGTTTAAATTTAATGATTTATTCCTACTCATGATTATAAACTTAAGATGAAATGTAGTGAACCTGTACTTTCACTTGTGAAACAAATACATTAAAACTTAGTGGATTTTATTTTTATTTTTTAAAATTTTGTGTGGTTTTGCCCTTGCATTTTTTGGGCATGACAAAAACCACCAGCAACATGTCACCACTTTTCACTCTTTCGAAGTGAGCTCTGTTAGGAGCCAACTATTTTAAAGGTTTAAAATACACAGTGTCAAATGTGACCTAGTTAGAGGATTTAATCACCCTATTAGGAGTGGCCTTATTAGAGGACTTTGATCATTCCATTTAGAATGTCATCTTGCTAAAGGATTTACACAGACTATTAAGTCTTTCAAATGACTATTAAGTCAACCTCTGTTAAAAGGATTTCAATACAAACTATTTACAAGGATTAGATTGAAAATAATAGGTTTTGATCTGTATGATTAGAACTCACTTTTGAAAGTTTAGATCTATGTTCAGTTCATGAGTTGACTCACTAATAAGCTTCCCATTGTCATCTTTGATCTTGATGTGCTCAAACCATTCAAGAAATTAACCTTCTCACTTCACCAACACTTAAGCCATGTACTTAGATTCACTTATCAATATCAAAAACATATATGCAAGCTATCACCTTGAGCTTTACATTCACTAACAAACTCACACATTTTTTATCCACCTATGTTTGTGTGTGTCTCTTACATACACTTGCATTCTAGATTTTATTTTTTTTCTTTGTACCTCTTTAAATAGGTAATTCTCACTTTACCATTTTCCATGATCACTGTAGATCTTAGAGTTAATGATCATGTTCAACATGATTCATAGTATTTGTCCATCTTCTTGATCATCCTCTAGAAACTTATGTAGAATTTGTCTATTAGGTATTTTCCTAATCCTCACCTTGAATTTAATGAACCGACTCACCAATATTATCTTCAAAAAAATTTACATTTCCCAATAAATCAACTAAGTCAATTGGGAATAACAATTTCCTCAAAATCATTCTCAACACTATTACTCAACAATCTCTAAGTTTTGACACTCGGTCATCACTAAATTACTCGATCTCTATAAAACTTTAATCTCGGTATCAACTATCTTACTTGGTCAATACTAACACTTGGTCAACACTAGATTTTCTTGGTACTAACTATGGCTCAGTTGACACTAGCATCATTTGACATTCCTTAGCCACTTATCCTATTGCTCAGCTTAGCTTATCTTTCTTGACATAAACAATAAATTTTCTTTATCAAAGTCTATCTAATAAAATGTCCATTGTATCTCCCTTTTCATAACTCAACCTATTCTTTAGGAGCTATTATTATGAGCAACTTCTCAAATCCTCTTCATTAATCAAATATATATGACATTTAGATTAGGTAGCATTTTGTCTTATCAATAGTTTTGACATCAATGGAAAAAAAATAATCGTCCCAATTGTAAGTTTCCAACAATATCCCTCTTTGGCATTGATGGCAACATCTCAATACTAGTAATAGCTTAGTTACCATACAATCCAAAAGATTTTTTTTACTATCATTCTGATTCTTCTTTTTTTTTTATCTCCCTCTAAAATGATAAATCTCATTTTTTAGATTCTCCCTCTGTGACTTTTGTATATCTCTCCCTCTTTGTATATTCTTTTAGTATCTCCCTCTTCGACAACAATCTTTGTATATTTTCTTTCTTTACTGTATGTCTCCCTCTTTTATAACAATGCCAAAGACACTTAATGTATCAACTAAAATAATTAGCTTCAAAACTTTTTGTACATCTAAATTATGTAGGTTTTGCATGTCTAGTTGATTTATGTCATATGTCTATGACTGATATGTTATGTTGTACTTGACTATCTACCTTAGGCATTTCCCAAAGTAGAGTTGTATTGCATCACTATGTACGATATTCTAATTATCACATGTGATGCAATGCACCTTGCCATCTTAAGTAGCTTTGGTTAGGGGAATCACCCCTAATTTACCTCTAGGATATTCATGAGCATCTTTAGGTAAGTGTTTTGTGAATATGTTAGCAATTTGTTCCTTGGTATTCACATATCCTAGCTTCACTTGTTTGTCTTGAACTAGTTCCCTCAAGTAGTGATACTTGATTGCAATGTGCTTTTTCTTAGTGTACATCACAAGATTCTTTGAAATATTAATAGCACTTGTATTATCACAATAGATAACTACTGGATTTGCAATTTCTTCTTTCATACCTTTCACTAATTACTTTATCCACATGATATTTGAATAGTTCACTGTAGCTATCATAGACCCAACTTCACCTGTTGATTGGGAAATACAATTGTACTTTTTACTTGTCCATGAAACCAATCTCTTTCCTAGAAATAATGCACTTCCACTGGTGCTTTTTCTGTCATCAATATTTCCTACCCACTCTAATTTAGTGACTACCTTCAGTTCAAATCTATCACTTCTCTTGCAATACAATCCATAGTCTTTGGTACCTTTCCAATATCTCATTATCCTTTTCACTGCCATAATGTCATTCTCTTTAGGATTTTCTAAAAATATAGCAACTATCCCAAATGCTAAAGAAATATCTAGTCTATTGTGAATAACATACTATAATTTTCCAATCATGGATCTATATAATGTCTGGTTTACTTTAGCAGAATCATCATTCTTAGATAGCTTATGTCTCATAGACATAGGTCTACTAAGTGGCATTAAAAGTTCCATACCAAAATTCTTTATTATCTCCTTGATGTATTTGGATTGAGTAATAAAATTACCAAACTTTGTTTGACATACTTGTAATCCAACAAAGAATTTGATATCACAAAACACAGACATTTCAAATTCCTTCTTCATTTCATAAGAAAATGATTTGCATAATGTTTCTCTTCATCCAAATATAATATCATTAAAAAATATTTTAGATAATAGTACTTAATTTTTCTTACCATTCTTTAAATATTGATTACTATTATCATTTGTCCTTTCAAAACCAATCATTACCAAATAATTATGTAGTCTTTCATTCTAGAATCTTGGAGCTTGTTTCAATCAATAAAGGGGTTTTTTTAGTGTGCATACCATGTTCCTCTTATATGGATCTACAAGTCCTTCAGGTTGTTCAATGTATACTTCTTCCTCAAGTATACCATTTAAAAATGTAAATTTGACAAACATTTGATATACATTGAAATTTATGTAGGTTGAATATGCAAGAAGTGTTCTGACTCATTCAAGTCTTTCTATAGGAGCAAAATTTTCTCCATAATCAACTCCTTCTTCTTGAGCATATCCTTTGCATACTAGTCTTTCCTTTTTTCTTTTTACTTCTCCCTTTTTATTAAGTTTGTTCCTAAGAACCCACTTCTAGTCAATTTCCTCATTCATCACTTGAATCTAATCTTGATTGTCTAAAGCATCTTTTACTATCTTGGGCTCAAATTAAAATAATAATAATGTGTCATCTTTGAACATTTTTCTTTTCATAACACTTGATTTAGCATCGCCAATGATTTGGTCTAGTTTGTGATGTATTCTCAGTTATTTTGCTAGCACATGTAGTTTCCTTCTTGGTCCTTCTATAGGTTCATTTGGAAAAATAATCTCCAGATCATTTGTTCAAGTTCTAGTTCATGTTTTTTGTTCTCAACATTTTCTATCTCATGGTCAGCATTCCTTGTCTATGACTTGAAATTTACAATCTATTTCTCGACACCCACTCTATGTTGCTCAGCAATTTGTATTTGCACTTCATTATTTCATGTCTATTGAGAGACTACAACTTGATTTTCTCATTTATTAGTAATGTTAGGAGCATCATCATCCACATAGATGAATATATTGTAGTCTTTAGGTTCTTCTTTACATGTAGTGTCACTTCTTTCTGCAAACTCATTAACTTTCACATTTATACATTCCACAATTTTTTTAGTGTTAGCATTTAAACACTTCTAACTTTTTCTCTTGGTGGAATATCCTAGGAATATTTCTTGATCATTCTTTGCATCAAGTTTTCCATTCCTATTATCTTAAAGTATATGGCATCTACTTCCAAATATTTTGAAATATTTTACATTACGAGCATATCCAAACCATAGTTCAAAAGGTGTAGCATTTGTACCTTTCTTGACATGTATTCTATTCAGGGTATAGACAACAGTTTTAATAACTTCTCTCTAATACTTCTTTGATATACTCTTCTCCATCATTAATATTCTTGCACAATCCATTATTGATTTGTTTCTCTTTTTAGCTATCCCATTCAGAGGAGGGGTGATTGGTGCTAACATCTATCTTTTAATTCCTCTATCATTGCATAATGTAATGAACTCATTTGAAATGAATTTACCACATCTATCAGATCTCAAGAACTTTAGACTCTTCCCTATTTCTTTTTCAACTATGGATAAACACCACTTACATAACTAAAAAGCATCAAATTTAGCTTTATGAAACATCACAACCATCATCATAGAGTATTCATCAACAAATATAATGAAATAATTATCTCCATAGTAGCTTTGAACATCAATGGTTCCACATAGGTTAGTGTGAACCAATTCCAAAATATCACTAGTAGTGTATTTTTTTCTCTTAAAACTAGACTTAGTCATTTTTCCCAATTGATATTGTTTACACATGACATTGTTAGCCTTCTTTAGTTTAGGCAAACCTCTTGCTTTCTTTATTTTATTGATATTCACCAAATTGTCAAAGATTGCATGACATAATCTCTTGTGCCATAACCAAATGTATTCTCATTGTGTAAACAAACATGTCTCATTTGATAAAGCTAGATAGAATAAGTTACTTCTTTTTTCATCACTAGTACCAATCACCTTACCATCAGCATCATGTATCTTGGCCTTCCTATTATGAAATTCAACTCTATAACCTAATTTTTTTAGTTGTAAAAAACTCAACAAATTATAGTTAAGTTCTTCAATCTAGTAAACAATGTTACCATTTATCTTGTCAGTTAGTTGAATAGTACCTTTACCTTTTACAACACGTGATATCATTACCCAATTTAACACATCTACCTTTGTATGTACCAATATACTCAAATTTATCTTTATCACCAAACATATGATTAGAACATCCACTGTCAATTATCCATCTATCACTTTTTTTTAGATATGAAATCAATGTATTTTTCTCATTTTCATTAGAATATTCTTTCATAGCAACATAAACAACTTCATCATCATTACTCTCCAATTCATTGTTAGTTTCTTCTTTAGCAATATAACAAGATTTCTTACCTTTTCCATCCTTGTTTTTCTTGTAGTCTTTGTCATCTCTTCTTCCTTTGTACTTTCTTTCCTTCCTTTCATTGATCATTAACTTCTCTATTAGGACACCTAGTAACAATATGACCAACCTTGTTACATGAAAAATAAATAATACACAATTTACCTTTGTACTTTCCTTTTACTCTTCCAAATATTTTTCAATCAGGTCTTCAAGTTCATCAATCTCATTGTTAGAACTATCATTTTCACTCTTCACATGATTGCCTTTTCTTTTGCTAAGAACTAATCGTGGCTTGAATACAGATTCAATAGTAGTAGGTGTGTAGTTATCAAACCTAGACATCTCAAAAGTAGTAAGCCTACCAATTACACCTTCTAAGGTTAAAGTGTTGCCTGGTGTGGATCTTAGTTCTTTGATTGTAGAAACTCTAATGGTATATATAGGGAGTAGAGTTCTCAATACCTTGCTTATTATTGTTTCATATTTGATTTCTCCACTTGTACCATGAATATCATTCATAACCTCTTTTACTCTTGTGCAATATTATACTATGTTCTCACCTTCCATCATTCCCATGTCATCAAATTTACCTCTCAAGCTCTCTAACTTGGCTCTCAGGACATTGCCATCACCTCAATATATGGTTTTCAATTTGTCTCACATCTTCTTTACATTGATACAATCCTTTAAGTCATCAAGCTTGGCATAGCTTAGGGCTGAGGTGATCTCCAACATTGCTTGATTATGTTCTTGCTTCTACTTTAATTGTGTAGTTGTCAGAGGAGTAGTTGTTACCTTCACATACTCATTGTCCACAAGGTTTATAGCATAATCATAGATACTAGATTTATCCAACCTCGTCAAGGTTTTCCATGTAGGAAAATTCTCCTTGTTAAGTTTGGGTACATCTCTCTTATTAATCACTATCTTTAGCTTTAAGTACCTTGAAAAATTTCTCTATAAACACTAACCTTTGATAATATTTTTTAGAAATGTTTTAGAATAACTAAGAGAGGGTAGGGGGGTGTTGAATCATTTACTTAAGGTCCTTAAGTACCACTTGAACAATTAAACACAAAATATCACTGTTTTGTTTATCCTTTTGTTGCTTGGTCTCTACTAATTTTTTTTTATCTTAAACATTACATGCTCTGCATAATGAAACCATCATCAAATATAAAACATATAAAGCATTCACCATAGATTTTTTTGGTTTTTTAAAACTACTAGGTTGCAAAATACCCAATACCAGGATGCAAAAGACAAAACAAGCCTAAGGACTAGCTAGATCCCATATTTAGCAGGATTTTCTTGAGATCTGGACCAACTTCAAAGAATCATAGATATTATCTACACTTTAGGCTTTATAGGGCCAAGGCTGGTGCACCTTAGGCATGGAAATGACTGGATATTTTTATTTTTCCTTCAAAACTACTTTCATTCACACTCTTCTCTTCATATTTATCTCCTATAGTAGAAAATGGTCAACAATTCTTCTTAGATTTGCAATGAATCCCTAATTACAACAAATAACTATAATTCAAAGAGATACTATCACAAATAAGTAATGACCAGCACTTTGATTCTTTAGTACAGAAAAGTAAATATTGATTTGATTTTAAATGTTCTTTGTGCAACCACATAAACTTTTCAATTTGCATTTGAACTAATGATCAGTTCCTTATCCATTGCTACATAGAGTCTACCTAGCAAAACTTTACCTAATTAATTTCCTTACAATTAAATTTATTAGTAGTTAACTCTAAATTTTATTCTTCTGATATACCTCCCTTATACCTAGAAATCCTATCAATTCAATGAAAGTATTTATTTAACTCCTTGAATTAAAAGAAATCAATGAAAAGATATACAACCCATCCAAGTTGTATTAAAATGAAAGAACCTTGTTCATTTCAATCCCAAAATTACAAATATTTGGAAAAGGAGACAAAACTTAGAGACACAAATATTGTAGAATCTTGCTTTGTATTAATCTTCCTTGAAAACAATACATTACTGGTATAAACTCAAGAATAACTCAACACATGACAAAACTATCATTTGAGTTTCATCTATATTCCTAGATTGCAAAATTGAATACATCACAAAAATTTACACAAAAACTACTAGACCGACTACAAATAGCATAAACACTAAAATCATACAGACTTCAAACCCTCACTCTACGTCTTGGAAATACTTTATAGGAAGGATTGCAAAAAGCTTCAGATGGGAGGACACATGTCAAAATTTCATGGGAAAACAAATACAAAGATAATTGATTTTATTTCTTTACAAACATTCTTTGTACTTGAAACACAAAATAGAATGTAGTTACAAAATAGGTAGGCGACATTTTCTATATGTGTTTTGAACCCTTTTCTATTAATCTTCAACTTCCTATCTCTTTCCTTTCCTTTTCTTTGGCCTTTGTATTTTTTTCCTTTTAACTACATCCATATGTCATTTCAGTCACTTTCATTGGATGGTAAAGATTTAATATTTGTAATGTCTTCCCAAATGGCTATGTCTATGTCTACATTAGGCTAGGTGGGATCCCTAACTGCATCTAATTTTTTGAGGCATTCATTCAATTTGGCATTTGTTATTTCCTTAACCTCTATAGTTATCTTTGACATCTCTATTTCTAGCTTGTAAAGCATGTCAATCAAATCATAAACTACTACTACACCTACCTCATCATTATAATATGCCAGGAATCTAGGATGATTCAAAATATTGTTAAAAGATGTTGACCATTCCACCTAGTCCTTAACTCCTCCATCATTATCCAAAATTGTAAGCACAAAACTGGGTGTTCATGTGAGAATTGCTTTCATTTTATTTTGAATTAATTACAATTTTCCAACAAAGAAACCATTCAGATTCTTTACCTTATTGATCATTTTCCTAGTATTTATAACAACTACCTTGGAAAATATTTCTTATGTGTCAACACAGGTACCAAGCTATCAAAGAATGGAGTATAAGGACTCTATCTAGTAAAAAGAGGAGATAATAGAGAAAATGCCTTTGAACACCTATTCTCTACTCCTTGCAAAACAAGATAGTTGTTCTGTACATTGTAAGAGACCAGTTTTAGTGCATTTATTTTGTGAACTAGCAAGTTCTTAATGGTTCTAATTTCAATCTCCTTGCCTGATTCTAAATTCTCTTCATCAACTTCCATGGCCTGACTTGATGTGCCTCAATCTTAGATGCTTGGCCCTCTATCTAGATGCCCTAGTCTTTAACCTTTGTAGCTAATCTAGTAGTATTTTTTAGTGCTACTATTTCATTTTCTAACTTGAGGCTTTTCTATTCTAAGACATAAGTATTCTTCATTTCTTCCTCATAATGCCTATTAGTTTTGATATACCGCTCATAGGATTTTTCCAACTATGCTTCAAGAACATTCATTTTATTCTTTCCAATAGTGCCACTGAGGTTTGCATTCCATACATCCAGTTGCTGGATGTAGAGTTCACATTCCAAAATATTAGATTCCCTCTAAGGGTCTCTTTGATTTCCATAAGGGTAGGCTTTTGATGTTCTAGAGCTAGACTCCATAGAGCTATTGTTTGAGCATCAATATTGTATCTTGACCCTCTCAATTCTCCTAATTGATTTTCATCTTCAAAGGAAATTGACTTGTCATGTCTCCTCATCTGATCCAATAGAAAAGAGGAGTTGATATCCCATCCTAAGAAGATAATCATACCACTTATTCTCACTAGATCTTTGGCCTCTTCTACAGTGAGGGTTTCACTGGCATGATCATATTTGTGTAGTTTCTATACTAACTCAACAACCACCTAATTAGAATCATCCAACTTCATTTGTAGAGACAACTCTTTTTTTTCAACTTGAATAGGAAGATTTTAAATTCTTTGGTTTTGAAGAAATTTTTGTCACTCATGAATTCATTTTCCTTTTGATTCTTTCATTAATCATCTAATCTTATAGTTGTAGTTTCTTAGCCCTTTTCTCATCCTCAAAGGCCTGCACTATCAAATATCTCCTTCTAACATCATCAAAATATTGGCTACCCCCTGGGAAAGATCTATAAGGCTTTTTATTGAGCCTTTTGTGGAATCTCCACCATTTTTTATTTCTTATTCCTCTACTCTGCCCAATCTGAGCTCTTAGGTTGATCTTCCTCATTATCACTAGCTTCAACTACAACATCTTCATCAAAATATTCATGATCAACTTTCTTCCTTATTTCTTCAAGCACTTGTGTTCATATTTCATCAAAATTCTGCACACACATGTTCAATCTTGACTAATAGTCTTCTTCAGGATAGAATCCCCTAAAGGATGGATCCACTTTTTTCATCTCCTACTTAAAAATGAAAACATCTTTGTATTTGATCATTCTTTCTCTATTGATTTCCTCATTTAATCTATTAGCAATGACACCCTCCTTACATAAAGGTTTTGAAGGAGGCAAATTATATCCCCTCATGTTCTTTAAGGCATGCTTGACTACATTGTTGGGGTCATATGTTCTTGCTGGTCTAGTTGGCAATTTGTAGCCTCTGAAATAGGCATCAGTCTCCTCAATGGAATTTTTTCCTATCCCAAAATCTCCTACTTTAGTGCATCTATAGAAAAATGATCCATTCTTGTGTGAGGCCTCACTCGATCCGTCATAGTATAGGTGACATAATTGCATTATGATACTTCTAATTTGATGTTGTGATATACTTTCAAGACTATAGAGTTATGTTATTTTAATATCTTCATTTTGATGATCTACACTTATGTCTACACATTAAGAGCTAAATGATATAAGTAATGATTTTATTCATGTACTAACCCTTTTCAATTACTTTGATAGAAGCTGAATTACAAAAATACTTGTAATGAAATGTTAAGTTGGGGTATGTTACTTGCTTTTGATATTTGGATTTGGATATTTTGAAATTATTCAAGACTTAGAAGGACCATGGATTAATTTATCTATTGATTTTGACATTTACAGTAGTATTCTACATCTATGACATGTACTATGAACCTAATATTGTGAATGGAATGATCAAACAAGATGGATGCAAATTTATGACATGATAAAATTAGATTATGATATGATTATTATGATGATTTGTGATTTAATGTAATATGTAGATTTTTGGAGGTTTAATGATTAAATATTTTATAAGAAAATGATGGGGAATATGAAGTTAATTATAAAATGTGTTATATGTGAATTTTAGAATAACAAAATTATTATGTATCTTTACTTCATATGTATTTTATATGTGTCTTTTCATTGGATTACTGATGCTCAAGTTTAGTATATAGGAAAGGAACCATGGAAACATAATGGGGAAATAAGGTATAAACACACGTTCATATTACATTGCCAAGGTGAATCTTTAGAAGATTCATAAACCTTCTTGTGATGTGGTTATTTTGTGAACGAGAGATCTATGTGTGTAGTATGTATTTCATGAATAGATTTAAAACATGTCATGTTTGATGTATAGTGAATTGTGTATGTGTCACTTGACACTTGTACTTGTTGTGTGGAATGACATATTCTCTATTTAAAGATGGATCATGAGGCCACCTTATCACAAGTTAAATTCCTTAATTAAGAATTAGACTTATTTCCTTGACTCAGTAAGGGAAACAAAGGTTATCACCATAGGAAATTCGAAATTGGACTGTACCTAGCATTATGAGGGCCAAAAGTAGCTCTAATGTGAATTTGTAATAAAAATAAACCCTACCCATGATAACACTTTAAGTTAGGGGGCTAATAGTGACCCCTAAGGTGCCTATAAGCCCTAGGAGACCCCAAAAAGAATGCATTTTTTATTGAATCCGAAAATGGGAGTCTTATATAGAGGATTGGCCAAATTAGAAACCCACTGACCCACTCTCCAATTTTAAAGACATTTATGGTTTGGAGGAAGAGGATAAGGAGCTCTACAACAACTTTCATTTTCCATTTCTTGGAGTGAGGTTTGTATCCATGATCCATGGTGTTCTTCATTGTATTGTACATTTGATATGGTGTTCTTCATTTCATTGTAGATTTGATATGGTGTTCTTCATTTCATTTTAGATTTGATATGGTGTAGATGTGGTATTGTGAAGAATATTGTTGTATGTGTGTTGAACGTGGGAAGTTTTATGTGGTTTCTTTCTTGAATCCTATTCTATTGATGTTGTTTGTTTGTGTAAAATGGGTGTGAAGAATCACTCACCCTTGGGAGGGAAGAGATTCTTAGGTGAAGGGGTTAGTTGGGCTCACCCATCTATTTGAGAAACTCTCCCATGTGTGGAGATGATTTTGATGTGTTTCAATGGAGTATGGACTTCATGATTACTTGCATTCTTGGGAGGTATAAGGAGGTGTATGAAGAGGGAAGACATTGTTAATCCTTGAAGGAGCATGTTACTTATGAGAAAATGTGAATATATGTGATTCATGGTTTGACATTGTCCTCATGGAGATAGCCCACTTCACCCTATATCTTGATTCTACAGTTGAATCTATGTGCAAGCCTTGGGATGGGTTGTATTGTGTTGTGTTGTGTTGTGTTGTTATGGTTAGGCATGATACGTGAATGTGAAGTATGCAACCATTTGTGTCTTGTTTCCCCAAGCTCAGTGGGTGGCCTCCTTGAGGCCTAGGATGGGAGGTGAGCTTCCATGGGTCCCCATTTTTGTCTTCCTTTTGCAAGTTTTACTTGATGATCTTGGAAACTTGGAGCTCATGTCATTTTTCCCATTGCATAGGAAGAGAGAACACTATTGTATTGTGTTGCAAATGGGGGAACAAAACTCCATCTTATTATGTGAATTAGTTGTATTGCAGGAGTGTTGCTATTATTCTCACTCATTTGGCATTAGAGAGATTGTGAATCATCTATGTAATGTATAAGGTCCCTCCTTTTTTATATCTTTATATGTGGTTCCACCACCATATGTGCATGCTTGATAAATATTTGAATGTATGCTTGAGATGATCATGAAAGAGAAAAATTCATTGTATTGGTGTTGTTGGTTCATATTCGTAGATGTGAATATATTGAAGAGAAGAGTTAAGCATCAATGTAGGCATTAGTATGATGTAAATAAGACTATCCATTTTTATTCTATTATTCTCTATGCTCATATAAATAATTAGATGCATTATGCAATCAAACTTGATTCATACATAGTTGTAGAGTATGCATTCAATTGTTAATGTATTCATATTTAGACCTCATCATGAAATGGATGTCAGCAATGTAAATTGAATACTTTATGTCCATGGAATTACAAGAAAAAGGATTTCATTTATGTTCATATTAGAGTATCTTGCAATGTAGATTTTGATAGTATTATGATAGTTGTTATGAGTAATACATTAGGATTGCTATATTGAACATGTATTATAATGCATTCTATAAGGTTCAATTCCATCAACTCAATTATATACAATTATAGAGAATGTATGAAGAAACTAGGAAAAATTTTAACTCTATGAGAAAAAAGAGAGGCCTATAGATGCATATTTACTTGCTGAAAAATGTATGGCACTTCAAAAAAAAATACAATCAATAAAATATTATATTCTAAATATAATAAATATATCCTTATCAATAATAATATAAAAATCACCAAGACACCCAACATAATAATGTTGCCTTACAAAGGGATAATTAAATAAATTTGCAAGGTACACGGTCAGAAATCAAATGTTAGGATGAAACACAGTAAAATATAAAAAAAATCTCTCCCAGAAAGGGTGATAAAAGATCTTAAATATTGGCAAGTACACTTGTAAAAAGAAAAGAATTTAAAAATTATATCTTCCTTAAGTTTGGTGGCTAGATCTTGACATAAGTCAGATCTCAAATATATAATAATAATATGAAAGGGATGTGTTAGAAGGTGGTCCCACCACCACCTTATCCCTTTCCACCCTTCTACATAACATGGTGTGCCTTAGAGGAGCTGGTCGAATTAATTATCCAGCTGATTCACGCCTCCCAAAAAGGGAAGTAGAGTGCGAGGTAGCTTTATGACATGGGTACCTAGGACGTAGGGGTAGGGGTAGTTAGGTAGAGAGTTAGCAAAAGTAGCTAGGAAAAAAGTGGGGTAGGTAAAGTAGGATATGAAATTAGTATTAAAGGGGTAAATCAATCATGTGATAAGTCTACCATAAGTAATCTATAGGAATGAGTAAAATGCAAATTTAGGATGTTATAGGTAGTGTGATGTTAAAGAAACTCTTTTTGTTAGATGGATGAAATTCTTATTTTTTGTTGTAATTGACTAACAAATAATATATGTCTTTTAGAAGGAAAAAATGGAATTAAAAAATAAATAAATTAATAGGATTATTAGGGATTATTGATAAAATTATAAAGTAGTAACATTATAGTGAAAGACATTTGATTTATAAGATAAATTTAGTGATTTAGCTAACTCACATATAGGTACTAGTAAGTAGATATGTATATGTAAAAATAATAATAATAATAAAATATAATAAATAGAAAAAAAGAAGAAGTTAATGCTTAGATTTAGATACCAAGGTTTTGATTAGAAAATTGGAATACTTAGGGGGTAGTAGTGAAAATAGATTTGAAATTGATTTGGTTGGTGTAAAAGTTAACTTAGGAAGCAATGAATTCCTTCAATAAATTGTGGTTAGAAGTGATGTAATGAGATGAGAAGTTAGTAAGTCTTTTAGGATATGAATTAATGATTAGATATGGTATCAAACGACGATATTGGAAACCAATGAATCATCATCACCTTGCAAGGACTAATTTCTAGTTAATAGACATATGTAACAATAATTATAAAAGCAATTTAGAAGTATTTGAAGCACGATATAGATTAGGATAAGAACAACATAACCATACCCCAAAATTTGGAAATAACATTCAAAGGAGTTAAAATGGCTAACAAGTTTAAGCTTATGAACCTTACTTATCTAATCAAAATTTAGAACAATCAGACAATGTTTGAATCTTCATCGTAACCCATAACCTTCGAATGAAACTTATATACATTCATTTATAACAGTGTACCATTCAAGCATAACCACAACCTAATATGAGTGTAAACCCTTTCAAATTAAACATCAATTCATTCAACTAGATTATAAAAATTAACCTATCTTTCAAAAAAAAAATAGTTGTGTTTTTTCCTTGTTGAATTATGGGCATGATATCTTGACAAATTTTCCTAAATACTCTCTATTTAATGAGATTAATTGTCAGATAAATTCTACAAACCCTAGCATCTTTGGGAAATATTTAGGAAGAATGTGAGGTGGTTGAGGGCATCCATATATTTTGATAATAGTATACTCTTCAAATAGAAAAAAACTTCCCCAATCATTTGTCAATTTTTTTCCAGCTTCAAAACACATTTTAGGTTTAACAATTTTCCTAACACTTCAAGATATTCTTTAATCAACCAATCCTATCATTTTCAAAACAAGATGCACAAAATCATTATAAAAGGAAATGACATTTGAATATGGGTAGAATCTTTGCATTATCCTTTTCCATCTTTGCACTGGTATCCTTTCTCCCCATTCCTTTGTACATTCGAAGAAATTCTCATCAAAGGAATCATGATTTTTTAACAAAATCAAATGCATGATCAAAGAGTAGTGAGGGAACCTAAAATTATCCAATTGTCCCCATTGTGCAACAATGACCTCCCCATGGATTTTTTTGATGATGTATGTTACATAATCATACCCAAAATTCATGTTACGATCTTGAATATTCAATGCCATGACATAGTATCCTCCTAGGGCATTCATGGTTCCATCTAAACCTAGGACTTTATTAAGGCCAAAAATAGTATTCTGGAAATACCTTTGAAAGAATTTAAGATGCGTTATTTTATCCACTTCCTTCTTCTTTGGAGTCTCTCCCTTTTCTTTTTTGGACATAGGGACGTGTCTTGTCATTTCTCTACCCATATAAAAGCTCTCCTAGCCTTTTAAATTTGTAGTTAGGTCATTGATGTCAATAAGAAATAACATTGGGCCTTCTAGATTGAATGCTTCTATGTATGTCTCCTTCTCTAGAGCTAGGAAGATGCTTCTATCTCTCTGGTGGAATAACATGTTGACTAGATTGTAACATTTGATTAATGCCTTTACCAGGTCAACATCCACAAATACTTCTAGCATAATTAGATAAATTTCAAACCCAAGGGTTGTAAACTTGTACTTTCTCCATTCTATTCTTGTAAAAGAACCAGAACAATTCATATCCATTCCTATCCAAAACCTCTACATCTCTACAAAATGCATATGGATCTCTGAAAGCATGGTCATTTGTAGATTGTGCATTGGTAGAACCAAGTAAAATGTGCATCCACTCTTCCATAAATGAACTAGGGCTTTTTGTTTGTGATGTAGATTCTTAAATTTGGACCCATCCAATCAATTCACCTTCCTTCTAAGCTATTTATCCAAGTAATTCAATAAATTCTAAATGCTATATGTTGGATAATCACTTTAAATCACTCTGCAACTCAATTTTTGCTCTAAAATCTCAAACAATTATGTAGCTGGTAATGAAATCTCTATGACTTTTAGAATTTATATATCTCTACAACCAGAGCATTGCATTCATGGCATTTAAATTAGCACACTTCAAAACCTGTCAATCTTTGAAAATTTTTTAAGATCCTCACCTTTTTATAGTTCATACTTCCAGATCATACTCATTTTATCCAGGTCAAACATAGTTGTTGAGAACTTTTTTATGCTTTAAAATTGAAAGCTATGATGATGTGATGACCTATTTTGTTGCTTCTTTGTCACAATTTCCTCTCTTATTTCATTTTCAGTTGTGACCATGTGAATGGGGCTATATTTAATATTTCACAACTTCACTTATCTTTTCCTTAATTGTCAAGTTTGGCCTGTGAGGTTGTGATTTCCTTTATTCATTGCTTTGCAAATATCTAACACTTTATCTTTTTGACCATTGCAATCTGGTAATGACCTCTTTATTCATTATTTCACATCTTCACTATAGTTTGGAACCTAACATCTTTCATGCTTGTGACTATGTGATGCTTCATATAACTACCTTGTCACTTTCTTGCAATCACCAGACATGATACTTACTCTAACTGTGTGATGTTACACTGACTACTTTCCTTAATTGCTATTTTATCTTGCAACATCACAACTCAAAATTTCAAATATCTTATAAAGCATGCAACACTATGTTGACCCTTTACCCTTGAAATTTTCTTTTCTTTGCAAGCTTGCAACTTCATTTCTTAACCACTACTTTTGGCCTATGAGGATGCAATCATGAATATTTTGCTATTTCATAGCTTTTCCCTCAAGTCAACCTTTACTCCTTGTGATGTTGCAATTTCTTTCATCTTAACTATCAGGTTTGATGCAAGAGCATCCTGTGTGTAAGGGCAATCTTCCATCACCCAAAAATATTTTATTTTCAATCTTTTCTATTTTAATTAGGGCTATTAGATAGGGTGGTTACTATTTATGGAAATTTACTATTTTTTGTAAGTTTGTCATATGAGCTCAGAATGTTCTCATTTTCTAAAAGAAGGTTCATTTTAGAGATATAAGCCTACCATAAAAATCTCATTCCTCCAACTTAAGAATCAGAGAAGCTACTACATATTTTTGGTAAAACAATTTGTAGAAAAATATTCAGGCTCACTTTTGGAGGCCTTAGATTGCCTGGATGAGGTTTGAAAACTCAACGAAAGGGAGCTAGTGTAGTTTCAAGCCTGTAGATCAAGAGCTGGCATTTTTGAAAAACATTAGAGCAACAGTTTGTGAGTTATGGCCTCTAGAAGTTGGGCTACCAAAATTTCTAAAATAATTTGTAAAATATGTATTTGGCCGACTCTATGTGTATTGTTAGGATTTGTCTACCCTAGGTATTAAGTTTGAGCATCTAGAACCTTCCTAGGTGGCATAAAATTGCCTTTTTAAGAAAGGCCTAAACATTGTCTAGGACAACTCTAGGTGTTAGTTCATAGCTTGTCTTGCAAATTATTATACTGAAGGTGCCTATGTGGGTTAGCATATTGTACTTATGAATTTTGTGATTAATTGTTTGCAGTACAAATAAGAAGTCCATATTTTCTCACATTTTTTGTTGTTTCTATGTTTTTGTTATGAGTTTA
Organism: Cupressus sempervirens; assembly: GCA_028749045.1. Lineage (NCBI taxonomy): Eukaryota > Viridiplantae > Streptophyta > Pinopsida > Cupressales > Cupressaceae > Cupressus > Cupressus sempervirens. The sequence goes on from CM053789.1 coordinate 715,189,846, forward strand.
TGGTATTAAGGGGAGCTCCCTACATCAAGTGGTATCAAAGCTAGAATTCTTGAGTGTGTGAATAGATCACCAACAATGAGATAGTTCACACTAGGACCATGGTTTGGGCTGAGCATGTAGACAAATTTCCAAATGTGACGAAATTTATACTAGGGTTTCAATAGAAGTGCAAAAATGCCTCCACAAAGAGAGCGTGGCAGAACATCTTTAGGTGTTACACCTAAGGGTTTCTAAGCCCTCCAAAGACAAATGCATAGAATAATTAATCTTTCCATAAGAGATGAAAGAGAGGATGAGGATGAAGTAGAAGAAAATATTGAAGTAGAGGCAGTTCTAAATCTAGAGGAAGAGAGGCTTTTTAGGGTCATCTCCAAGATTGGAAAAAGACCTAAGTTTTAGGTTCTCACATTTTTGGGAAATCTTAACCTAGAGGAGCTGATCAATTGGATCAATGAACTAGAGGATTACTTTGAGTATGAAGATATTGATGATCTTGATGGGGTCAAGTTTGCAAAGGAAAAACTAAAGGGACATGCAAAGATCTGGTGGTAGGAGGTTCAGTTGGAGAGAAATAGAAAGGAGAAGAACAAAATACCAGATGGGATCAAATAAAAGATAAACTAATGTGACAATTCATTCCTATGGATTATGAGCTTGATCTGTTGAAGAAGATGCAAGGGTTGAAGCAAGCAAGAAAATTTATTCAAGAGTATACTAAAGAGTTCTACCGAGTTCTCATTAGAACTAGCCATGTAGAAGCTGATAAGGAGAAAGTCACTCATTATCTTAATGGGTTAAGGCCTAGCATTTAAGATGAGCTAAGTTTGGTTTGAATGAGAAATATTGAGGAGGCATACCAATTTTTCTTAAGAGTTGAGGAGAATTTGAGCAAGAAGTTTGACAATAAGAAAAGTGGAAGAGGTCATGGTGGAAGATCTGGTCAATGATCTTATGGTGGTCATAATAATGATCAAAAGAACAAGGATGGGGCTAGAAGTAGTAGTCAAAACTAGAGGGGAAAAAATTTAAATCATTTCCATGATTAGAACAATAGAGATCAGAGAGAAAGAGGCAAAGGACAAGGATCTAGAAGAGGAGGCTTCCATGGAAAATGTTTTCACTATGGAGAAGAAGGGCATAGAGCATTTGAATGTACCCAACCTCAAGGAAGGATAGATCAAAGAATAGAAAGTTAGACAAAAGTTGTACATGTTGATGAAGATGCCAGATCCTCACATTATGAAGATGCTGAAAGAGGGGAAGTCCTAGTCAACCGAAGAGTGTTGTTAAGAGGTGAGAATGAGCATGAGAAAAGGAGGAGCTTGTTTTGCACAAGGTGTAGATGTGAAGATAAGTGTTGTGATGTGATCATTGATGGTGAAAGTAATAACAATTTGGTGTCAAAAATTATGGTCACCAAGTTGAAGCTGAAGAGGCAGAAACACCCACATCCATACCATATTGCTTGGGTGCAAGATGACCACAAGGTCATGGTCAATGAGTAGTGCTCAATGAAGTTCAAGATTGGAAGCTACCAAGATGAGGTACAATGTGATATCATACCTATGGACATATGTCATATGTTTTTGGGTAGGCCATGGTAGTTTGATAGGCATGTTGTACATGATAGGCAAGCAAACACCTACACCCTTACTAAGGATGGAGTGGAACATAAGTTGAAACCATTGAAGGATAAAGAAGAAAAGGTATGTAGTGCTACTAAAATATGTTTTTTTGATTGAAAATAGCTTCTTAAAGGTATGAAACATGAGCATATGTGTTTTGTTATAATTCCTAAGGATAGTAAAGAAGAAGTAGAGGAGGTACCTACATAAGTTGCAAATATGTTGGAAGAGTTTTCTGATATTGTATCAGATAATGTACCTAATGGATTTCCCCCAATGAGGAAGATCAGTCATCAAATGGATTTAGTTCTAGGAGCTAATTTTCCAAACAAGGTAGCACACAAAATAACCCAAGCAGAAAGTGAAGAGTTGAATAGGAAATTTCATGAGTTGTTGCAAAAGGGGTTGATTTGAGAGATTTTGAGTCCATGTGTTGTACTAGTAGTAGTGCACCAAAGAAGAATGGAGTATAGAGGATGTGCATAGATTCTTACACTATCAAAAAGATCACAATAAAGTATAGATTTCCATTGTCAAGGATGGCTGATATTATGGACTATTTGAGTGGAGCTAAGTATTTCACAAAGATAGATCTGAAGAGTGGGTATCATCAGATTTGTATCAAAGAAGGTGATGAGTGGAAGGCTACTTTCAAGACAAGGGAAGGACTATATCAGTGGTTAGTCATGCCTTTTGGGCTAACCAATGCACCAAGCACTTTCATGAGGCTTATGAATGAGGTACTAAAGGAGTTTCTAGGTAAGTTTTTCATTTTTTACCTAGATGATATATTAATCTTTAGCAAGACATTAGAGGAGCATTTGATTCATATTCACAAGGTGTTTGATAAGTTGAGGGAAGAAAAGTTACTGATAAACTTGAAGAAGTGCAGTTTTGTAAAGAAAGAGTTGGTGTACCTAAGATTTGTAGTCTTAGGAGAAGGTCTAAAAATGGACCCAGAGAAAGTGAAGGCTATCCTTGAATGGACTACTCCAAGGATTACAAAAAATGTAAGATCTTTTCATGGATTGGCTACATTTTATAGAAAGTTCATAAGAAGTTTTAATAGTATTTGTGGACCCTTGACTAAAACAATGAGAGGGGATAGGAAAGAGTTTAAGTGGACTATAGGACTAGATAAGAGTTTTAATCTATTGAAATAGAAAGTTACTAAGCAACCTATTTTAGCACTTCCAAGTTTTAACAAGGTGTTTTAAGTAGACTGTGATGCTAGTGGTACTACAATAGGAGTTGTTTTGAGCCAAGAAGGTAAACCTATTGCTTATTTTAGTGAGAAGTTGAATGATGCAAAAAGAAAATATTCTATTTATGATCAAGAATTTTATGCTATAGTTCAAGCATTGAAGTAGTGGAGCCACTATCTTCTTCCTAAGGAGCTTTTTTTGTATACTGATCATCAAGCTTTGCAATATTTAAATAGCTAAGAAAAATTGAACCAAAGGCATTCCAAGTGGGTTGATTTTTTGTAGAGTTATACATTTGTTTTGAAACATAGGAGTGGGAAGTCTAACAAAGTTGTAGATGCTCTTAGTAGAAGACAACGTTTGCTAACAAAAATGTAGGTAGAGGTGGTTGGGTTCAAGGAACTTAGTACATTGCATCTAGATGATCCTAATTTGGTGAACCATGGAATGCTTGTATAGATCATATTACACTTGACAAGACAAAGTGGTTGGATTTCATGATCTAGGATAACATGTTTTTCAAAGGAAGGCAATTGTGCATTTGCAATTTTTTTAATGAGAGAGAATCTCATCAAGGAGAAGCATAGTGGAGGATTGGCTGGACATTTTGGTAGAGATAAAACCATAGCTTTGGTTGATGAAAATTACTAATGGCCATAGTTGTAGCAAGATGTGATGAAGTTTGTACAAATTTGCAGAGTATGTTAGATGGTGAAAGGAGTGAAGTAGAATATAGAGTTGTATCAGCCATTACCTGTACCAAAGAATCCATGGGAGGATATCAACATGGATTTTGTTCTTGGAATACCAAGGACGCAATGTGGGCATGATTCTATATTTTTGGTGGTTGACAAGTTTTCAAAGATGACACATTTTATTCCTTACAAGAAGACTAGTGATGTTATTCATGTACCAGAGTTGTTTTTCAGAGAAGTGGTGAGATTACATGGTCTGCCAAAGAGTATAGTTTTAGATTGAGATACAAAATTTCTTGGGAATTTTTGGCGTACATTATGGAAGAAGTTGAAGACACATTTGAGGTTTAGTTCATCACATCATCCATAGACTAATGGATAGACAGAAGCTATGAATCATAGTTTGGGAAATTTGTTGAGATGCTTGGTTGGAGATAAACCAAAAGGATGAGATATGAGTTTACCATAGGAAAAATTTGGATATAATAATTTTGTCAATAAGAGTACTTGTAAATCACCATTCTATATTGTATATGGGAGTATCCCTAGAAATGCTTCTAAACAGAGGCAATTGGATAAGGAAGAGATAAGTAGTGCTAAAGTAGAAGATTTTGTTGAATATTTGAAGAACATCCATGAGGAGGTGGGGAAGCACATCATAAAGATGAATCCACATTATAAGGCTAAGGAAGATGTGACAAGGAGATATAAGGAATTTTAGATTGGAGATGAAATCATGGTTCATTTGAGAAAGGAGCATTTTCCAAAGGGTACATATAATAAGTTGAAGATGAAGAAGCTTGGACCATGCAAGATAGTGAAGAGACACGATTTTGGCAATGTATATGAAGTTGAGTTTCTTGCTGAATTGAATATTTTACTAGTATTTAATATTTTAAATTTGACAGAGTATTATGAAGGAGGTGATAAGTGGAGCATTCCACTAGCTAGTTTGGCTACAAAGGAGATTGAGGAGATACTAGACAATCATGTTGGAAAAAGTACCAGGAACAAAACTTATGAGGAATATCTAGTCAAATGGAAAGCAAGACCAGTTGAGGATTCATCATGGCTAGAAAAGGAGGAGGTTAACTATCCTAGTTTTCCTCTGAACACTTGAGACATGATGGGGTCACTTCTCAAATTACCCTGGATGTCTGATGCAAGAGCATCCTAGGTGTAAGGGCAATCTTGCATCACCCAAAAATATTTTATTTTCAGTCTTTTCCATTTTAATAAGGTCTAGTAGACAAGGTGTTTACTATTTATGGAAATTTACTATTTTTAGTAAGTTTTTCATATGAGCTTATAATGTTCTCATTTTCTATATGAAGGTTCATTTTAGAGATATAAGCCTACCATAAAAATTTCATTGCTCCAGCTTAAGTATCAGAGAAGTTATTATGGATTTTTGGTAAAAAAAATTGTAGAAAAATCTTTAGGCTCACTGTTGGAGACCTTACAGTTCCTATATGAGGTCCAAAAACTTTATGGAAGGGTGCTAGCACAATTCAAGCCTACAGATCAGGAGCTGGTATTTTAGAAAAGTGGTTAAAATAGCCAATTAGAGCAATGGTTTGTGAGTTATGGCCTTCGAAAGCTGGGCTGCCAAAATTTCTAAAATAATTTATCAAAGATGTCTATGTGTATTGTTTGGATTTTTTGGCCCTAGGTATTAAGTTTGAGCATCTAGAACCTTCTCGGGTCGCATAAAACTACCTATTTAAGAAAGGCTCAAACATTGTCTAGGACAACTCTAGGTGATAGTTCATAGCTTGTCTTGCAAATTATTGTACTTAAGGTGCCCATGTGGGTTAGCATATTGTACTTATGGATTTTGTAATTCCTTATTTGTGGTGCAAATAAGAATTCTATATTTTCTCACAATTTATGTTCTTTCTATGTTTCTATTATGAGTTTATGGTATAAGGGGAGCTCCCTACATCAAGGTTACTATTCTCACATTTGCAACTATCAAATACAAATCATTTCTTGGACATGTGATGGTGTGACCACCATTTATACCAATCACCACTTTCCTTCATATTTTTGCTACCATAACATCTTAGCCTCAACTAATCCTTGCGATGTTATGATGGTTTGAATTTTGACTACTTGACTACTTTCCAAACCATCACAACTTAAGTTTTCATTCTATTTCAAACCCTTGTGAAAGAGTAACATGACTATTTCTTCTAACCATCATATTTCTTCACAACTTTGCAACTTAAAACATTAGCTTCTAGCTTACCCATACGATGTTGCGATCAATCATTAACTTGACCATTTTCTCCATTTTCGCTACTTTGCAACGTAGACACTTAACAAGTAACCTTGTGAAGGTGTAATTACAAGCTTTCATAGCCTTGCCACTTTAAGTCTATTTTTCTCTTAACCACCTGTGAGTATGTGATAATCTTAAAAGATAACCACTATTGTCTTTCACATCCTCACAAATTTGCCTTCAAGATTTATCTAACTACCTTCAATGGAGAAATAACTATTTAGATTCAATTTCTTTTATCAGCAACATAAATCCTTTGAAATTAAAAACACAAGTTACTCTTAACTACTAGCAATGTTGTGATATCCTATACTTTGACTATGAAATACTCTTTGTACCATCATGACTTCAAATTTTTAAAGCCAAAATTGATATGCAATGATGTGATCTCTGTTATATCTCTCCTTCGTAACCTTAACTGGATAGTTAACACTAGTAGTTGTGAAGTTGCACTAAACTAATGATAAACCATTTCACATCCTCACACTTTTCAAAATGGTTGATGGCCAGATTAGATCGATGTTTCAATTAAAAGAATTGTGTAATGTCATAACTTAAGAAATAAGAGATGCATGGAATATAATGTGGCAATACTTAGGGATATAATTGCATAAGAAAGGTTTTTTATCTATCCCTATTTGGTGCTTCAAATCACTTGGGAATACTTCAACAAGACATAAAACATAACCTTTTTACCTAGGGTTTTACTATGAGAAAAATAATATTTTCAAAAACCCTAAGCAAGTTGAACATATTTTATTTCTAATTTTCATAGAATATCACAAAAAATTTGGTAGGTGAAAATTCACACCATTAGATTTGACACTAGGATTTTACTTGGAAACCCAATTTGGGAAGACCACCAACAACATGTCACCCATTTTTCACTCTTTTGAAGTGAGCTCTATTAGGAGCCAACCCTATTAAAGCTTTATAATACACATTGTTAAATATGACCTAGTTAATCACCCTATTATAAATGACCTTGTTAGAGGAATTTGATCATTCCATTTCGAATATCATCTTTCTAAAGGATTTGCATAGACTATTAAGTCTTTCAAATGAGTGTTACGTTAACCTATGCTAAAAGGATTTCAATAGAAATTGTTTACAATGATTAGAAAGAAAATAATAGGTTTTGATCTATATGATTACAACTCACTAATAAGCTTCGCATTGTCATCTATGATCTTTATTCAGATGACAACCCTTCAATAAATCAACCTCCTCACTTCACCAACACTTAATCCATCTTCTTAGATTCACTTATCAATATCAGCAACATCTAGCAAGTTATCTCCTTGAGCTTTACATTCATTAACAGACTCATGCATTTTTGATCCACCTCTATTTGTATGTGTCTCTTACATACATTTTCACTCTTCATAATTTGTTCATCTCTATACCTCTTTAAATATGAAATTCTTTCTTTACGATTTTCCATGATCACCATAGATCTTAGGGTTTATGATCAAGTTTAATATGATTCATTATATCTATCCATTCTCTTGATTATCCTCTAGAAACTTCTCTAGATTTTGTCTATTAGGTCTTTACCTAATACTCACCTTGAATTTAATGATCAAACTCATCAATCTTATCTTCAACATAGTTTACATTTCCAAAGAAATTAACTAAGTTAGTTGGGAATCATGATTTCCTCAAAATCCTTATCAATATGGTTACTCAAAAATATTTAAATTTTGACACTTAGTCATCACTAAATTACTCAGTTGTTGTAAAAAATCAAGCTCAGCATCAACTATCTTACTTGGTCGATACTAACACTCAGTCAACACTAGATTTTCTTGGTACTAAATATGGCCCGGTCGACACTAGCATCACTCAGTATTCCTTAGTCATTTATTCTATTGCTCATCTTAGCTTATCTTTCTTGACATTATTAATATTTTTTCTCTATCAAATTCTCTCTAATAAAATGTCCATTGTAGCTTCCTTTTCATAACTCAACCTTTCCTCTAGGTGCTATTGTTATAAGAAACTTCTCAAAGCCCCTTCATCAATCAAATATATATGAGATTTAGATTAGGTAGAAATATGTATTATCAATATATTTGACATCAATGAAAAAACATCAACTATCCCAATTTTAAGTTTCCAACATTGGCTAATATATAAATATGTCTTTCCTTCTCTTGGCTTTGCAACTTTAGTCTATGATCACTTGTGTGCTTCCCTCTCTTTTCTTGAGCACATGATACTCTTTGCATTATTTAGGCACACTCTCCTCTTCTTAGTATAATCACTTGTTAAAGATGATATCTCTCTTATCACTCTCCTTCACTTTATGAGATTCCACTTTATCTTAGCTCTTATTGCTCTTTGTCTATTCTCTTGGAAATCTAACCTTTACCCTTTTAGTTATATTATCTTTTAGAATATTCTCTTTCTTTTCTTAGAAGTTTTGATTTGAGAATTTAAAGTTTTAATTCCCACCCTACTTACTAGATCAACCTCTAGTTGAAGTAGTATGTTTGTCTTGTTATGTTGTGGCATGCTCATATAGGAGTCACATGTGCCATGTCTTCTAAGTGACTTTATCTTGTTGGAAAGAATTTAAATTTGGATTATTTCATTTTGTACAGTGTAAAATATGGATGATGAATAGGGTTTAGAATAATGCATATGAAAGAGACCCTAATCCCATATTTTACACATGCATATAGATTATTATGATATGGGATACAAATATAGGAGATTAATATTGAAATGAAGAAATGAAATTACTTACCTCTGGAAAAGAATCTACTAAAAACTTTGTCAAATAGTCTCAGAAACTGTTGATTTCCATGATCCTAAACTGAAATTGCAAGATCTTCAAAACCCAAAAATATTTTTCTTTTCTAAGGGTAGGCCAACCTTGACCTAGGACAATAAGGTCGACCTTGACCTGCACTACTCCAACAAAAATTCTATTTATGAATTTTGAAAGTTTGCCAGAAATGGTACTCAAATATGCACTCATATTCTTTATTCCACACATGTACCTATAAGAAAAATGGTTTTTTTTTGGATGGGGGGTTTGCCTTAGTCAAACCCTAGTTTGGCATGAACCTTGAAATGTAATTAAAATTGCAATATGTATAAACAAAGTTAATGGAACTATTCACCTTGCTTATGTTGAAATCCTTGTGGAAGATTAAAATCCTTGAATCCACAAGTAGGGATGCTCCAAATGAAATGAATGTAGAATAGGATGTAGGATGTCTCAAATCAATGGCATTAGATCTTCAACACCAGTCTTGACTGGATCTTGGATTAGGAAAAGGCTTGAATGGAAATGGATGAATCTTCAACAAGAGGGCTCCATAGAGCTTGAATCCTTCAATGGATACTAATGGATCTCCTTGATGAATCAAATGCTTAAACTCTCGAAATCTTGAATGCTTGATGGGTAGTAGATCTTCACTTCATAGAATGTGAGCATAAACTTCATAATAGGTGGACACACAAGATAATGGTTAGATAAAATAAGATAGGAAGGCTTCCATATATAGAGATCTAGGGCACAAACTTCTAGTGAAGGCTGACATAGGAGTATTAAATCCCAATTAACCTTAACCCCTAGAAATGGACCTAGATTAAATGTAATTTAAGAGTTTACTGTTTTAGAGACCAAAATAGTTGACCTAGAAGTGGGAAAATAATTCTTTCTGAAACCCAACATCCAAAAATCATGAATCCTTGAGATTTGAACCTTGGGTTAGGGTCAAGGTTGACCCTAACCTAAAAGGTTTTCCTTGACCCTAAGGTCATCCTTGACCTAGAAGTCAAGAATCTTAGGATTTTAGTCCAAAAGTGCCAGAAAAGAGCAGAAAAAAAGTGGAAAAGGGGGTAGAATAGGGGAAAAAGCCAGATCCAATCCAAAGACCCATTCAAGGTGCTTTAAATAACCCTAGACCACTTATTTGAAGGGCTAAAAACTCTTAACATGAAAGTGCTTCCATTTTAAGATGATAAATTTAGCCCCCACTTGATGGGGACACAAGCCAAGCACAGAATGGACACAACAGGAAAGGGAAAAAATTTATTAACTATAAAAATATGCTAGTACACTTAGTGTAGAGAAACAAACTCCAAAATATTCCCTATGGGCTTACAATAGCATAAATCTAGAGATGAATTCTTCTCCCAGTACCTCCTCTCAAACTCCACTTCTAACTGCCTTTTACAATGCCAAAAATGTTCTTAAATAGACCCCAGAGGGTTAAGGATTAGGAATACATTCTAGAAAGTGCTAGAAGGCATCCACTGACCAAATAGAAGGCTCTAGAAGTTGCATTAGAAGTCGGCACAAAATTAGAAGATTCCAAAAATGTAACCGAACTTTCAGGAGGCATAACTTTTGAACCATAGCTTCGATTGACGAACTGTTTATATTTTCAAAAAGCTCTCAAAGCACTCTATAGCCCTATGGACGATATTTTCTCATTCCCCATTTTTTGGTCCTATTTGAGGTCATTTAATGCCCCTAACCTAACTTTGAAGCATTCTTAGGATGTCTCCAAAAACTAAAAAAACTGCGATAACTTTCAAACCATGGAGCTTTTTGATCTGATTCTTTTTCTGGAATGCTCTAAATTATAATGAAAATATTCCAACCAATTTACACCTTCTAGTTCACCAAAATGATGGCTCAATTACATACTCCTATACCACTTGATGGGGGCACAACCCAAGAATAGAATGGACACAATAGGAAAAGGAAATTTTTTATTAACTATAAAAATATGCTAGTGCACTTAGTGCAGAGAAACAGACTCCAAAACATGCCCTATGGGCTTACAATAGCATAAATCTGGAGATAAATTCTTCTTCCAATACCTCCTCTCAAACTCCACTCCTAACTACCTTTTACAATGCCAAAAATGTTCTTAAATAGACTCTGGAGGGTTAAGGATTAGGAATACATTCCAGAAAGTGCTAGTGGGCATCCACTGACCAAATAGAAGGCTCTAGAAGTTGCATTAGAAGTCGGCGCAAAATTAGAAGAATCTAGAAATAGTAACCGAACTTCCAGGAGGCATAACTTTTGAACCGTAGCTTTGATTGACAAACCGTTTACATTTTTGGAAAGCTCTCAGAGTGCTCTATAGCCCTATGGATGAGCTTCACTCATCCCCCATTTTTTGGCCCTATTCAAAGTCATTTAATACCCATAACCTGACTTTGAAGCATTCTTAGGATGTCTCCAAAAACTAAAAAAATTGCGATAACTTTCAAACCGTTGGGCCTTTTGACTTGATTCTTTTTCTAGAATGCTCTAAATTACCATGAAAATCTTCCAACCAATTTACACCTTCTAGTTCACCAAAATTATGGCTCAATTACATACTCGTATACCGCTTGATGGGGACACAACCCAAGCATAGAATGGACATAATAGGAAAGGGAAAAAGTTTATTAACTATAAAAATATGCTATTATGCTTAGCACAGAGAAACAGACTCCAAAACATGCCCTATGGGCTTACAATAGCATAATCTAGAGATAAATTCTTCTCCTAGTACCTCCTCTCAAACTCCACTCCTAACTACCTTTTACAATGCCAAAAATGCTCTTAAATAGACCCCAGAGGGTTAAGGATTAGGAATACATTCTAGAAAGTGCTAGAAGACATCCACTGACCAAATAGAAGGCTCTAGAAGTCACATTAGAAGTTGGTTCAAAATTAGAAGAATCTAGAAATGGTAACTAAACTTTTGGGAGGCGTAACTTTTGAACTATAGCTCCGATTGATGAACTATTTACATTTTTGAAAAGCTCTTGAAGTGCTCTATAGTCCTATGGATGAGCTTCACTCATCCCCAATTTTTTAGCCCTGTTCAAGGTCATTTAATGCCCATAACTTGACTTTGAAGCATTCTTAGGATGTTTCCAGAAACTAAAAAAATTGTGATGACTTTCAAACTGTGGGGCCTTTTGACCTGATTCTTTTTTTGGAATGCTCTAAATTACAATGAAAATCTTCTGACCAATTTACACCTTCTAGTTCACCAAAATGATGGCTCAATTACATACTCCTATACCACTTGATGGGGACACAACCCAAGCACAGAATGGACACAATAGGAAAGGAAAAAAATTTATTAACTATAAAAATATGCTAATACACTTAGTGCAGTGAAACAAACTCCAAAACATGCCCTATGGGCTTACAATAGCATAAATTTGGAGATAAATTCTTCTCCTAGTACCTCCTCTCAAACACTACTCCTGACTACCTTTTACAATGCCAGAAATGTTCTTAAATAGACCTCGGAGGGTTAAGGATTAGGAATACATTCTAGAAAGTGCTAGTAGGCATCCACCAACCAAATAGAAGGCTCTAGAACTCACATTAGAAGTCGACACAAAATTAGAAGAATCCAAAAATGGTAATCAAACTTTCAGGAGGCATAACTTTTGAACCATAGCTCTGATTAACGAATCGTTTACATTTTCAGAAAGCTCTCAAAGTGCTTTATAACCCTATGGATGAGCTTTGCTTGTCTCTCATTTTTTGGACCTATTTGAGGTCATTTAATGCCCCTAACCTAACTTTGAAGCATTCTTAGGATGTCTCAAGAAATCAAAAAAACTATGATAACTGTCAAATCATGGGGCCTTTTGACCTGATTCTTTTTCTAGAATGCTCTAAATTACAATGATAATCTTCCGACCAATTTACACTTTCTAGTTCACCAAAATGATGGCTTAATTACATAATCCTATACCACTTGATGGGGACACAACCCAAGCACAAAATGGACACAACAAGAAAGGGGAAAAATTTATTAATTGTAAAAATATGCTAGTACACTTAGTGCAGAAAAATAGACTCCAAAACATGCCCTATGAGCTTACAATAGCATAAATCTGGAGATAAATTCTTCTCCCAGTACCTCCTCTCAAACTCCACTCCTAACTTCCTTTTACAATGCTAGAAATCTTCTTAAATAGACCTCGAAGGGTTAAGGATTAGGAATACATTTTAGAAAGTGTTAATAGGCATCCATCGACCAAATAGAAGGCTCTAGAAATCACATTAGAAGTCAGCGCAAAATTAGAAGAATCCAAAAATGGTAATCAAACTTTTGGGAGGCATAACTTTTGAACCTTAGCTCCAATTGATGAACCATTTAAATTTTCAAAAAGCTCTCAAAGCGCTCTATAGCCCTATGGATGAGCTTTGCTCATATCCCATTTTTTGGCCCTGTTCGAGGTCATTTAATGCCCCTAACTTGACTTTGAAACATTCTTAGGATGTCTCTAGAAACTCAAAAAAATTACGATAACTTTCAAATCGTAGGGCCTTTTGACCTGATTATTTTTCTTGAATGCTCTAAATTACAATGACAATCTTTCAACCACTTTACACCTTCTAGTTCACCAAAATGATGGCTCAATTACATACTCCTATACCACTTGATGGGAATAGACACAATAGAAAAGGGAAAAATTTTATTAACTATAAAAATATGCTAGTACACTTAGTGCAGAGAAACAGACTCCAAAACATGCCCTATGGGCTTACAATAGCATAAATATGGAGATAAATTCTTCTCCTAGTACCTCCTCTCAAACTCCACTCCTAACTGCCTTTTACAATGCCATAAATGTTCTTAAATAGACTCCAAAGGGTTAAGGATTAGGAATAAATTCTAGAAAGTGCTAGTAGGAATCGACCGACCAAATAGAAGGCTCTAGAAGCCACATTAGAAGTCAGCACAAAATTAGAAGAATCTAGAAATGGTAATCGAACTTTTGAGAGGCATAACTTTTGAACCGTAGCTCTGATTGATGAAATGTTTACATTTTTAGAAAGCTCTTGAAGTGCTCTATAGCCCTATGGATGAGCTTCACTTGTCCCCCATTTTTTCAGCCCTGTTCAAGGTCATTTAATACCCCTAACCTGACTTTGAAGCATTCTGAGGATGTCTCCAAAAACTAAAAAAATTGCGATAACTTTCAAACCGTGGGGCCTTTTGACCTGATTCTTTTTCTGGAATGCTCTAAATTACAATGAAAATCTTTTGACCAATTTAAACCTTCTAGTGCACCAAAATGGTGGTCAATTACATACTCCTTTTTTTTGCATTTACACGTATCCCAAGGTGATTAAAAACTCTAACCCAGAACACTAATAGTGGAACTGTGAGAGTTGAAACTTTTATTTGACCCAAATGGGTATCTAGAAATGAAAATACATGAAACAAAAACTAAGTCTAAGTACATTTTTTTGGTGACACAAGATTGCCCTTATACCTCTAGATGCTCCTGCATGACCGCTTTAGCAAGAGTATGGACTCGATACAAACTCTTGCTAAAGGAGATCATAATAAAAAGATAATCTTATTAAAATTAAAGGGATAAAGGGATCCTCAAGCTACCAAAGTCTCAAGTCTTTGTCAACTCCAAGATTATAATAAGAGATACATCACTAGAAAAGAGAGAGAAGAGGGAGAGAGAAGTGGCTAGCTTGCCTAGTAAAATGTGTGTATCTCACTATGAACCATAAAAAGGATAGGATGGCCCACCAAGAAAGAACTTGATAGTCACCCCATAAAGTTTTGCACCTTATGGTAGCTTTTTACATGTATGTAGTACATCTTCTAGCACCTTTTATAGAATACCCATGGATCCATATTCTCATATCACCATAGAATACATTTGTAAAATGTGTATCTCTTCAAGAATTAGCGACTTGTGCATGTTATCTTTCGAGGAAATAGCATATTTAAAATTGGAAATTTGTGTCTCTTCAAGATTTAGCAAATTATGTGTGTTACCTTGAAAAATTTATCATGCTACAAAACAAAAAGGTTAGAACAAAAATGCATAATATAAAATGAGGGAGGCTGTATATATGCCCCCTCCTTAAGATGGAAAAAAATATATACTATTTTGACATGTTAAGGAAAGAAAAGAACAATGATAAAGCCTTCTTCAACATCAAGACAATATCCATAGACAATACCCAATCCAAGCCAAGGAGGTTACAACTCCTATGAGGCCATGGAAGGGACTAATGCAAAGAGATATCATGCAAGAAGAGAGAAATTAATCCTTGTAAGGGATAAAAAACTATTTAGCTTCCAAGGTGAGAGATTTATTAACCATGCAAATCTAATGTCAAACAATAAAATAGGTTATGATCAAGGATAGAGATCCTAAATGCAAACCATAATTTTTATGTATGATTGGATATTACATAATACATAGATATTGCTTAACTAAGGAAAAGTTGATCCTGAAAAGATAGAAAATAAGGAGATGGCATATGTGCCTCCCAAGCATAGAAACAAGGATGAAAGGGGACCTATTATATATCTCGCAATACTATACAATACAACAAGCTCCCAAAGATTAGGCTAACATTTTTTACATAATGCAAAGCTCCATAATAGGAACATATATGTTATTTAGAGAAAATAGAATTGAAACACAACCCATTACCACATGATATATAAATAACCTTACTATCAATGAGTTTCCTAATCCTATAATATAAAGTTTGACATTCATTAGTAGAGTGATCATGAAATCTATGATATAAACAAAAATGAAGAGTCTTCAAGTGTGGACTATCTTTCTTTTTGTGTTTAGGTCTATTAATCATTTTAGAATGAAGGATTTTAGGGAAAATAACTTCTTTGTCAAAATCCTTCTTCGTTTCATCATGTTTTGAAGTGTTATTTGAGATGTTATCAATTATTTTTTGTCGAGGATTAAATCCCAATCCATAAGAAAGCTTATGCCCCCCATTCTATAAGGGCATTTGAATTCCATATTTATACTACATGCTTGACCATTGAATCCTTGTTTAACTAGGAAATGATAACCAAGACCATAATGAGAAGCCACATTAGGAGTCAATGGAATTGAATTAGTCACTATGTCATCCTTAGTAGGTTTGAAAATTCCATTATGGATAGAAGCAGTGACAAAGTTGTTACAAAGAGCTTTAGAAGTAAACATGAGTTTCTCAAACTCTCTTTGTGGCTTCATAAAATCAAGATTAGAATCCTTACACTCTCCAATAAAGGTAGGATAAAAATACAAGGTTCCCCAATCATCACTAGGAAGAGCATTAGAGGAAGAAAGATTACTATTAGAAATAGGAGTAGTGTGGTTTTGAATATTTAGACAAGGATTTGGTGCATCATCTACATGAAGTGTATACATTATGTTGTTATGTATAAACTTGACTTTATGGTGAAAGGTGGAAGGGATAGCATGCATCTCATGCAATCAAGGTCTACTCAAAAGTAGGTTATAATTGAGAGGTCTAGGCATAACATGCATACTTGTATTCAGGAGGTCTACCTACACTATGATGGCTAAGTTCAAGACTACTCCACTTGAACTTGACAATTCTATGCCTAAGGAGCTAACCTCCATTGTTGAAAATAAATAGAATTATTGCCTAAATATGGAGAAGGAAATAAGGGAGTCAACATTGGATCATGTAATGCTAGACCTTACAAAATGTCAAATAAGTAAGGCTAGAAAGAAACATGGGAACAAATTTGCACCCAAATATAAAGCCTTCAACATTCTACAGAATAAAATTGAAGATGTTGTAAAGAAGTCCACACAAATGTGGAAATTTATTTATGGGATAACAACAGTCAAAGAAGGACAAGAAGATCCCTTTGAGGGAAGAAAACATGACGAGGAAGAGGAAAATGAGAAGTAGAAGAAGGAGAGAAAGAGAAAGAAGAGGTTACAGTGGAGGAGAAGACATATAAAGGTGATGAGGCAACAACTGAAGAGCATCAAAAAGAAAAGAGTGTCCAAGACACCTAATTGCCACGACCTAGTCCTTCACATATAGAACCTACATCTATAGAAATTGTAATTCCGAAGGATGTTCTTGACACCTCAGGTCAGAACATCAATCCACTAACTATAGAGGATCTCAAAAAGATCCTTCACCAAACAACATTACAATCATAGTTATGCACAAATCCTATTTTGGTGAGTGTAGAAGAGTTACAAAAAGTTGTAGCTGAAATAACTAAGGAGAAGGTGAGCACACAAGAACGACCTTCACAACTTCCTACAGATAAAAGTGATCAACTAAAAGAGGAAGTAGCACAAGACACAACTACTAAGGTTGATTCCATAGTGATAATAACAAAAATTATAGAGGAGTCAGCAAAGGAGTAGATAGGAAAAAAGGTTCCTACAACACAAAGCCAAGGTGCACCTCCTCTAATCACCATAATTGATCAAGGCAGAAGTGAAGAAGACAAAGAAATGGAGAAAACCCCCAAGGAAAGAGAGCAAGAGGCCATCCAAACATTAGTTAATTTTCCTACCACAGGGATTCCTACCAAGCAGCTAAGCATTGACGTAGTACCACTGCAAATTTCAGCACTAAGCTCAAGCTCCACCAAGGTAGCAAGGGTACTTCACTATGGAGACCCTTCACTTGATGAAGAAATAGTCATACCAAGTTATGACTACAAGACAATGAACCTAGCATAGATAAATTAAGTGCAAGAGGCACTGGAAAGGAAAAAGAAGTAGGAGATAATTAGAAATGAGTATAGGTAGAGGCAAGCACTAATAGAAATAAAAGACATCTTCCTTGATGCATTCAACTTGCTAGTACCTGATGAAACAAAGCCCATCATGGAGAAACTATCCAACATAGTGGACCAGGTACAATATGAAGACCTTGATACCAATGTTAAATTATTGGAATGGTCTGAGAAGAAGTTTCAAATGAAAGTAAATGAAAAGATATCTAGTGAGATAGAACCATCACATGTTGAACTAGCTAAGAAAATTGAAAAGGTTAAAATAGTACTTGAGAACATATTCTCATTGTACTCCAAACTATGTGATACCTCAATTTTCACACAAGAGACCATTTAGAGAATAATGAGCTTAGAGAGGAATCTTAAGATATCAAGCACACAGCTACCCAAGGATCCAACTCAAAGTGAGAAGCATTTTACCACAATGCTTCACACTTAGGAGTTAGTTGTATTAATAGTAGAAGAGGCTAATGTTAAGGCCAAATTGATATAGTTACAATCTGCAATAACCCCGCATTTAGAAGTATTACATAAAGAGATGGCCTATGCATAAAATGTTTGAAGAAAGATCCAAATATTTCTACATTAGAAGGCCTTGTACATCTTGCAGTAGAGACAACCATTCAACTCAAATCATTGGAAATAACATTGGACAATTAGGATGCTACTCTGAAGATGATAATGGAGGTCAATAAAACATTTTTGACTAAATATTCCATTCATTCTTAGGAACCTTTGACATAAGTGTCAAAAAAGGGGGAGACAATACATTTTTGGGGAGATAGTACATTATGTAGATATGGGGGAGAAATACATTTTTGATGGAGATAATATTGAAAACCAAAGGAAATAAAGTGATAAGGAGATAAGGAAATAAAGCCAGAAGGATAACAAAAATTGCAAGGAGATGTGTGAAAGGGGGAGTAGAAACAAAGGGGGAGTACAAATAGAGTAGATATAGAACATACATAGAGTAGACAAGGCAAAGAGTCTCAGACACATTAGCATGAGACAAATTCATCTTAAGGGAATTTTGGTCACAGAAATGGCACATCAGCTTAGAGGGATTTAGAATTTTTTGAGGTATATAATCATCTACAAAATTTTGAGCAAGTTTTTGAAGTTTTGTACATATGCCAAACAGGATACATATTATACTTATAGAGATCATATTCATAATGTTTAGTTAAGTGTTTTTGCCACTCATGCCAAAGGGGGAGATTTTTGGTCTCAGATTAGTTTTGATAATTGAGTGTGAACACACTTAACCAATTTCCAAGATGATGTTGAGTATAATATAGATGTTGAGCTATAGTGTGTGCCAAGCTAGAAATTCAATAGGTGCTGAGTGAACTTTAGGTGCCGAGCAAGTATCAGGTACCGAGTGATGAGTGATGCCAAGTCACTATAGGTGCTGAGAAAAGTATAGATGTCAAACTAAATAGAATTACTATTGGAGTTGATGAAAGCCAACTTCAAAGACACCCAAGATCACCTGCAGGCAAAAACCTGTCAAAGAGAAGCCAAGGAGAGGAAGAGCATGGAGCAAAGGAAATACCCTAAATAGACATGAGAGACCACAAGATATTGAAACACAATGGAAATGTATTTACAATATACAATGAAAAGTGATAATGTACAATGAGGAAGCCTACTTATAAAGAGCTCTAGGAATCTTCTAGAACAAGCTAGAAGATGCTAGGAGATAAGTGTGACAACTAAGCATACATCCACATAAGGTGGAAAGTCCTCAAACAATGTGAGAGGATAAGTATGACTTAGGAGAGAACAAAATCTCATATTGTCAACAACTTATAACTAACTCTTAGACTATAACTAATAAATAAATGCATTTACCTAAGTAAGCTTAAGTAAATAGAATAAATAATTAATTATTTACTCTAACACCCCCCCTTAAGTGCAACTTAGGGAAATACCTTAAGCTCACAAAACTAAGATGAAATGCAGAATGGGTCCCAGCAACAAGGCCATGTTAGGTACTCATGTACAATGCAAAGAGAATGCAACCTCTATAAAATGGAGAAAGAGAGAAAACCAAGTGGGAAAAACCCTCCCCCAAAAAGAGTTAAACTAGTGAAGAATTGAAGAAGCCTCCAACAAGGGAAATGTCCCCTAAAACAGGAACAAAAAGTGATCATGAAGAAGCATCATTGAAGCATGAAGAAGCCACAAATCTATCAAACTGCTAATTTGAAGCACCTCCATGGAAGAAGAAGACATGAACCGAGCATGTCTATATGGTAGATGATCCATCTCACCGAAATGCATAGGTAGCTAGCCACTGCAATCGCCTTGTACATAGGATCAACCATTGAATACATAGTTCACACTATCAAACCATCAAACCAAGGATGCATTAGAAAAACAACATAACCCCCCCTTAATGTAGACATGGTGTGATGACAGGCAATTGAGAAGGTGGGCCAAAGTCTCCTATAGACAAACCAAGAACGATGAGAGAGGGAAAGAAGTACAGACACCTATAAAGACATGGTCAAATTGACTCTACATGGGCTAATGTCATAGAAGGGACACTCACTTGATAAAGGGAGAATGCCTAAAATAGCAAACAACTATCCCCCCATGGTTCTTTATGAAAATAATGCATGTACAATTGACTCAAAACAATGTTCATGACTCTCGGAATGCAAAAGTGGCACTTTATCTCAGTGTGATACAAAAAAGTGCTTCAAAATGATAGCTACAATGATCAAAATTGAAAACAAGCTGATACAAAAGAAAATACAACCTAAAACAAAGGAAACCATCCCAGGAAAATGATCCTCAAGCCTAAAACACTCAAAATATCCACCATATAGAAAAAATTCCAAAACTATGATAGAAAGATTAGAGGCCAAAAACTCAAGAAAATGACCATATTTCTGAAAAGGTGATAGAACCAGCTTTCCAAAAATATAAAGTTTTCAAAAAATAGGCATGGGACACAAAAGATATGCTTGCCGGACTCAAAAATAAGACTTTGAACTTTAACTAAAAAAATAGGTTATAAAAATGCATCAAAACCTAAAAATACCTGCATCAATGTCTTCGTCTCAAAACTAGCTTTTTGGTGCTTTTTTTGGATCAGAAAAATACCTCCGTATGCTCAAGTTATGGCAAAAAAACCAAAGGTAGGTCCAAAATGACCTTGGAGAGTGCAAGCAAGGTTGATGCACTGCTAATGTCATGCTGATGTCAACATTTTAGAGTTTAAAATTGATGGCCATGTGGTCATCACCGCAAAAAAGAGGCCATGTGGTAGCCACATGGCAGTGCCACTTGGATGCCACATGGCAGACAATTGACATGGCAGGGCCCACGTGGCACCCCTACCATGTGTCGCACATAGGATGTGTGTGATGAGGCACTGATGCAACAGAAAAATGCTAATGGAGTAGGGTGGCAGTAGGCCGAGCAGAGCGCAGAGGCGGAGGTGGCCGTAGAGGAGGCTCTACCGGCAAAGCGACGTAGGAGGGCGGCACTGAGGTGGTCCGTGGGCGGCAGCCGAGTTGCAGCAGCTTCGCAATGGCACTGAGTGATGGTGGCCGCTAGGTGGCATGGTGGTGGCCACCTAGTGGCCCTATTGAAAAAATATATATTTTTTTTAAAGTCGTCGAGAACGTCTGTACTACCGTATGGAAGGGCCTGTGGAATTTTTTTTGCCTCCTAGAGCTCTGTCTGTAAAATTGACAAGTTTTATATGAATCCTGACTGCAAATAGTCTTTCAAATCCAATGGTGATGTCCGTTTGGGCCCAATGTTCTCTGAAAAATTGCTAATCTCCTAATTTGAAGAAAAAATGCACAAACAAACTAGGGTTTGTGACTTCAAATCATGACTTCAAAATTCTTCAACCAAGCAGCAATAGGAAGGCTCTGATACCATGTTGGAGTTGATGAAAGCCAACTCTGAAGATGCCCAAGATCACCTTCATGCAAAAATCTATCAAAGAGAAGCCAAGGAGAGGAAGAGCATGGAGCAAGGGAAAAACCCTAAACGGACATGAGAGAACACAAGATATTGAAACACAATGAAAATGTATTTACAATATACAATGAAAAGTGATAATGTACAATGAGGGAGCCCACTTATAAAGAGCTCTAAGAATCTTCTAGAACAAGCTAGAGGATGCTAGAAGATAAGTGTGACAACTAAGCATACATCCACATAAGGTGGAAAGTCCTTGAACAATGTGAGAGGATAAGTATGACTTAGGAGAGAACAAACTCTCGTATTGTCAACAACTTATAACTAACTCTTAGACTAAAACTAATAAATAAATGCATTTACCTAAGTAAGCTTAAGTAAATATGATAAATAATTAATAAATTAATTATTTACTCTAATAATTACTATAGGATCTGAGTGAGACAAAATTTCTATATGTGTCGAGCATCAACAATTAGTAAGTGTCGAGTAACACAAAATTAGCATATGAGTTTGTGCCTTCAAAAACTTAGATGTAAACCATTTTTGAGCTGACTCTGGATGAATCTCAAAGGATCTTGAAGATAAGATCAAATATTTTGCATTCCCTATGTAATCAGTATGCAACCAATAAGAAAAATGGAGAAAGCATGCAACCAATAGGAAAAGTGAAAGAATTAAGCAGGAAAAGAAGAATGAATATTGATCGTAGATTCATACCTAATCCAAAGTCTTCAAAACATTTAAAAGTAGGATGAAACCCCATTATTTGTATGCATGAGTGAGATTTTATGGGATAATTCTAGAGAAGTGCAAAGGGGTGTAAAGACTTAGAAAAGGGAGAACGACATTGCATAATTTAGTTGATAAGAACAGAGCATTAGAATCTTGAGAAGAGACATATTAGATCAAGGAAGGATTAGAATAGACAAAGTAGAACAAGGATCTGGAATCAGCAATTGAAGATTACAAGTCATTAGGTCAAGACTTTCTAATACTCTCTATCCATTATATTAGGAATGAAAATCCTATGATGATAGGTTGGTTTACTAGCCATGTTGCAAGCCTTTTAACAAGGTACTAAATCCTTTAATAGGGTAACATTCCAAGTGAATGTTTGTAAATCCTTTAACTAGGTCACTTTTAATAGAGTATAAAGCCTTTAATAGGGAAATCCTTTTATAGGGTAGACCATTGGAAATGGTCAATATTTTTAACCTTAAATATTTACATATTATTGTAGTGATACTTTGTGGGTGTCATCCCCACCCCAGTTTTACCTTCTCATTTTGGAGGGTTTCTAGGTGACCAAAATCTTGCGTTATCTATTTTTATGCATGTCTTTATTTTCATGTTGAGTGGATATGTTAGATGCATGTGAACGATCTCAGCTAAAATGTTTTAAAAGGTTAAAATTAGTTACTTTTGATTCAGCCACCCCCCCCCCCAGAAGTAAACCTTCCCACTTGTAAATTCCAACACTATTGATTAGAAGGTGGAGTGGGATGAGTTGCTAGAGCTTTTTGAAAGGCTTCATAGTAGGTAGGTGAAGTTTAAAGAAGCTTCCATAAATAAATCTTGGTAGGGGTATTTTGCATTTGGTTTATCAAATCATACTCCTTGCTAGGAAGATAGAGTGGAGGAGGAAAAATGGGTTGAGAAGATGACAATGAAGTAGAAACCACCAAATTAGGGTAAATGTTACTCCTTGTACAATATATGTGAGCCATATAACTTTGGTCACTGAAAAACTCTAAAAACTCCATAGATTTACTTTTGATAGTAATTCAAGGACAACCTTTGATATTAAAAAAAGGTCCTAGATAAACCATGGTATTCACCTCAACACTACAAAAAAAATCATAAGAAGGAAAAAAAGAAGACATCCTAGGAGAAGATGAGGTAGAATCTTGATTCTCCATAAGATCCTCTTAGTCATATCATTCTTCATAATACCTCATCACTAGAAGGAACCTCAAATGAAGGTAAAACATTTATAATGCCATCTTCTTTCACTAAAATATCTACATAAGGAGAGTTTGTTTTAGAAATAAAGATTTATCATAATGTATGGATATGTCATCCATTAATAAATCACCCTCTTATATCAAAGATTATTCATGAGGAGCAATAAATCAACGTCTTTATACAAGGGTTCATCCCAAAAAGTAGATTTAGTCACAATGGTTTCATGAGGAAGAGAGTAATCAACATCCAAATCCAAAGGTTCATCCTAAATAGGAGGATTATCATCCCTATCAATATAGAAAATTGTAGGATTACGTTCTAAAGAAGACTCATAGAAAGGAAACATATTAAGAGAAGAATTAATATCAATCCTCAAATAATCTCCACAAAGAGAAATATGATGAAGATATAGATTAAAGTATATTCTCGCTCTAATATATCCTTACAAGGTAATTCAAAAGAGGACAAAGAAACATCACACATAGTAGGAAATATCATTTTAAGTTTATCAATATTGTAAATAATGGAACATGAAGGCATCCATCCACACACCCTCAAGTAAAAGTCAATTGGAAAGGTTGTGGAGGAGTGTGAAATAGGAATAGGATCAATAAAGATCTTATCCAAACCATTTTCATCCTCACTACCATGTACCTCATTAAGGAATCTATCATCTTTTGCAATAAAAGCCTCATCAAAGTATTCAAAACAAGAATCATACATATTGAAATACTAAAAGCATGAAAATGTACATGTTTTTGTATTTTTAAAGAAATTTTGTAAATTTTTTCGTATTTTTAAAATATAAATGCAATAAATCTAATTCACATGCAAGATTTAACATAAAATACAAATCTAACACCAACAAGATAATATAAAAGGAAATCTAACACCAAAAACATAATAGGGCATCTAATTCCACAAAAAAGAGGGGGTAAGTGTGATGGGTTCACCATAATGTATAATGAAGGTGAAAACACATGATAATATGAAGAGAAACCTAACACCATAAAGCACAATAGGGCATCTAAGTCCACAAAACGTAGGGGGTGAACATGCCAGGTTTACCAAAATGTATAGCATAAAATATAGATGATGAATAGGGTTTAGAATAATGCACATGAAAGAGACCCTAAGTGCATATTTTACACATATATATAGATTATTATGATATGGGATACAAATATAGGAGACTAATATTGAAATGAAAGTACTTACCTTCAGAAAAGAACTTGCTAAAAACCCTATTAAACAATCTCAAAAATTGTTGATTTCTGTGTACCTCAACTGAAACTGTGAGATCTTCAAAACCCATAAAAAAATTTCTTTTCTTCAGATAGGTTAACCTTGACCTAGGATTATAAAGTCAACCTTGACCAAAAAAGTTGACCTTGACCTACATTGCTCTGACAAAAATTTTGTTTGTGGATTCTAAAAGTTCACCAAAAAGGGTTCTCAAATTTGTACTAATATTCATTGTTCCACACTTGTACTTGCAAGACAAATTGTTTTATTTGTTGGATTGGGGTTTGACTTAGTGTAATGTTCCCCATCTTTTAGACCCTTAATAGAGTTCTTAGCTTTTCATTCTCTAAAGGCTAAGTGGAGAAATAAGGAGAAATAAATTAAATTAAAGTCAATAATTAAATAAATCTAAAGGTAACTATGTTTAATTAATTTAATTTTCTAGAAGAACAACTAATTATTGTATTGGAAAGGAGGAAGCTTCTAGAGAGTGCATTTTCTAGAAGGACAACTAATTATTGTATTGGAAAGGGGGAATCTTCTAGAGAGTTCAATTAAATAATATTTTATTTCCTTCTAGAAGTTTGAAGGAAAAGAATAAATAGAGGTGAGAGATTCATTATTAGGATCTGATTATTGTCAATTTCATTTGATATAAACTTGGGAGAAGAAACTAAGGGTTTCTTATTTCAGTTAGCCATTGGAGAGGATCAAATCTTTAGTGTTGCAACCATTTGGGGTGGTGAAATATCCATTGAATTTTTCATTCAGGAGAGCTTCATTCTAGAGTTCTATTTGTGCTTAAACTAGAGAATACATTTATTTTTTACTACTACAGTGTCATGAATAGTGATGTGAATAGTACCCAGACTGTAGTACTTGGCTTGATTATGATTGCAATTTCATCTCTTTCATTGGGCAATTTGTATGTCAAGTTCTAAAATCAATTTGCATCATTTAAATTGGTCATTTGGCATTGTAAAGGTAGCTGTCATAAGTAGTTATAGATGCACATTTTATATTAGATTTATAATGTCATTTCTACCCAATTTTTTGGGCGGTTGCAAAGCCTAGAGCCTTGGAATATTATATTAAGCATTGAATTAGAAAATATCTCACTAAAGGAGTGATAAGTTGCAGGTCTATATATTTAATGTAATGTGCATATTTATATCTTCCATGATTGACATAGTAGTATGCATGCCAAGTGTTTGACAAAATACTAATTTTCTATAAGTGCACATTTTTCATTTAGAATTAATTTATATGCATTTGAAAAGCCAAAAGAGAATTGCATATGCATTTAGTTCTTTTCTTAGATATAGTAGTAATCAATTACATGTTGTTAGATTTCCTTTGATATCATTTCAAGCAAGCATAGCTAGTCTAAAACTCAAAAACAACAAGCATAGAGATCGTATTGAAAGTGTTTGACAATTTTTCTTGACCTACACATTAGCAAGTTGAGGTTCAAATTGACAAGGGATATTATAGTGGTATTAGAGCTTGCTTGCAAAGTGTTTGACAAAATGTCAAACAATTGAATTTGAGAAGAATTTTGTGTTTCAAAAAGTTATAACTAGTTGGGTTTTTTATAGTGGTATCAAAGCTTGCTTGCAAAGTGTGACAATATGTCAAACAATTGAATTTGAGAAGGAATTTGTGTTTCACAAAGTTATAACTGGTTGGGGTTATTACAGTGGTGTCAGAGCAATTTTCTGCCATCCTATGGGGTAGGAAAATATTAATTATTGTCAAATTTTTTGTTGTATATGGAGTGACCAACTCTCTAGCATATTCTAGCGACGGACAAACATAAGAGGACTGACAGTTCTAGAAGTCATTGGAGTAATGAAGAAGTTAGCAAAAAGATGAATGCTTTGCATGAGAGTATGGAGAGACTCAAGTTTCATCAATAAAGATTGATGGAGAGCTTGTTGAATCTAGAGAAAATTAAAAGGGATGTGAGGTATATGGTTTCCACCTTTAGAGGGCTGATATCAAGGTTGCAGGGATGGAAGATTGAATTTTTCTTGATAGGAGTCCTTGATGCAAATGTACCTATCTTTAATACAAAACCTACTAGTCCTATCTATAGTGTTGATGATGGACTTAGTGGTAGCAAGCTTCAACAAGTTAAGGCTCCTAGAGTTGTTGTTATAGTTAGTATAGAGATAGTTGATGCAATTGTTACCACTGATACTTTTAGCTCTCTCGAGGATAGGATTATTATTGAGGATGTGTATGTGAGATCTCATGGTGTTGCTATAGTGTAGGAGGCAATTGCTTCCTCAGGTGGGATAGAGGTATGTATGGAGTCACCCAAATGTGATTTTGGTGATGTAGGTGTTTCAACAGAGTCAGTAGATGTGGGTTCATGCTCTAGTATTATTTATTTATAACCTAGCATAGAGTCATGTGTGCAAAGTCAATGATAGTAGTTGAGGCTCTGTCAACAGATCAATGCAAATAGTATGGACAAATATGATGATCCATTTGATGATGCTATGAGATGTACTAGGTATGACAACCCTTGTCAGATATTGGGTGATGACTCCAAGGAGGTTTTGGAGGTGATGCAGGAGCATCCAGAGGTATAAGGGCAATCCTGTGTCACCCAAAAAAATGTACTTAGACTTAGTTTCTATTTCATGTCTTTACATTTTTGGATACCCATTTGGCTCAAATAAAGGTTCCAACTCTCATAGTTCAACTATCAGTACGTTTAAAAATCCCAAAAAAATAGGAGCATGTATTTGGGCCATCATTTTGGTAAACTAGAAGGTGCAAATTGGCCAGATGAATGTAATCATGATTTAGATAATTCCAAAAAAAGAATCAGGTCAATAGGCCCCACGGTTTGAAAGTTATTACAATTTTTTGAGTTTTGGAGACCTCCTAAGAATGCTTCAAAGTCAGGTTTAGGGCATTAAATGACCTCGAAAAGGGTCAAAAAATGGGGGATGAGCTAAGCTTGTCCATAGGGCTATAGAGCGCTTTGAGAGCTTTTCGAAAATGTAAACGGTTCATCAATCAGAGCTACGGTTCAAAAGTTATGCCTCTTGGAAGTTCGGCTACCATTTTTGGATTCTTCTAGATTTGCACCGACTTCTAACGCAGCTTCTAGAACCTTCTATTTTGTCGGTGGATGCCTACTAGCACTTTCTAGAATGTACTCCTAGTCCTTAACCCTCCGGGGTCTATTTAAGGAGATTTCTGGCATTGTAAAAGGCAGTTCGGATTGGAGCTTGAGAGGAGGGGCTAAAAGGAGAAATATTCTCCAGATTTATGCTATTGTAAGCCCGTAGGGCATGTTTTGAAGTTTATCTTCTCTGCACTGTTTGTACTAGCTTATTTTCTCAGTTAATATAATTTCCCTTTTTTTATTGTGTCCATTCTATTGTTGGGTTGTGTCCCCATCAAGTGGTATCAGAGCAAGTTTTCTTGAGTGTGTAGACAGAGCGTCGATTGTGAGGCAGTTTGCACCAGGACTGTGTGGTTGTGGGTTCGAGTTAGAAGATGCCTCCATGAAGAGAGCATGGCAGAAGGGCCAGAGCTATTGATCCTGAGGAGGTTAGATCCCTCTAGAGACAAGTACAAGCATTGCAAGAGGAGCTTCATAGAGGAGCAAATGTTGCCGCAAATGAAAATAGTGAGGATGACAATGAAGAGGAAGTAATGGAAGTTGACGGGGAAGTTTTGAATCCTGTAGAAGAAAGGCTTTTTAGGGCCATTACTAAGTTTGGGAAAAGACCTACAATTGAAGTGGGTATATTTTCGAGAAATATGAAACCAGATGAGTTGATCGATTGGATCAATGAACTGGAAGAATACTTTGAGTATGAGGATATAAGGGACCCAGATAGGGTTAAGTTTGCAAAGGCCAAACTGAAAGACCATGCCAAAATCTGGTGGCAAGAGATTCAACTAGAAAGACATAGAAGAGGAAAGGATAAGATCACAAGATTGGATCGCATGGTGGACAAATTGAAGAAGCAGTTCATTCCTGTGGACTACGAGCTTGATCTGTTTAAGAAGATGCATGGGTTAAAGAAAGTAGGAAGATCAGTCCAAGAATATACAAAGGAGTTTTACCAACTCCTGATTAGAGCGGGGCATGCAGAAGAAAATAAGGAGAAGGTTGCTTGTTATATTAGTGGGTTGTGACCTAGCATCTAGGAGGAATTAAGTTTGGTAAGAATGACCAGCGTTGAAGAAACATACATGTTTGCCCTACGAGTTGAAGAGAAGCTGAATAAAAGGTTTGAAGGAAGACAAAGAGGGCGCGATCAAGGAGGAAGGGGAAATGGTAGATCATCTGGAGGCCGCAATGAAACCCAAAAGAAAAATGAAGATGTGGGTACTAGCAGAAACCAGAGGAATGAGGGTTTCAACCACTCCCATGATCAAGACTTTGGAAATCAAAGAGGAAGAGGTAGAGGACGTGGACAAGGAAGAGGAGGCTTCCATGGAACTTGTTTCCATTGCAATGAAGAAGGTCATCGTGCCTTTGAATGCCCTCAACGACAAGGAAGGACAGATAGGAGAGCTGAGGGCCAAGCTAGGGTTGCTCATGTGGATGAGGATGCACAATCATCACATTCAAAGGAAGTAGAAAGAGGAGAGAACTTGGTAAATGAAAGAGTCCTACTAAGTGGTGAGAATGAACCAGGACAACGAAGGAGTTTGTTTCGTACCAGATGCAAGTGTGAGGATAAATGTTGTGATGTGATCATTGATGGTGGTAGCACTGATAACCTGGTATCAGAAGAGATGGTCTCTAAGCTGAAGCTCAAGAGGGAGAAACATCCCCAGCCCTATCAGATTTCTTGGGTAAAAGATGATCATAAGGTCCTGGTAAGTGAACAATGTTTAGTAAAATTCAAAATTGGGAGTTACCATGATGAAGTTCTCTGTGATGTTATTTCGATGGATGTTTGCCATCTATTGTTGGGTAGACCATGGCAGTTTGATAGACATGCAATACATGATGGACATGCAAACACATACTCTCTGACAAAGGATGGATTTCACCACAAATTGAAGCCCATGAAAAAGGAAGGTGAAAAGGTATGTAGCAATGCTAGGATTTGTCTTTTTGATGGAAGGAAGTTTTTAGATGGCATGAAACATCAGCGTATGTGCTATGCTTTGATTCCTAGGAAAGATAAAGAAGGTAGTAGTGAAATACCATTTGAAGTTTCAGATTTACTAGGGGAATTTGGAGATATTATCTCTAATAATGTTCCAAATGGATTGCCACCAGTAAGGCAAATTAGTCATCAGATAGATCTGATTCTAGGAGCTAGTTTGCCTAACAAGGCTGCTCACAGAATGACTCCTACTGAAACAGAGGAGCTAAATAGACAGGTTCAAGAGCTATTGAGGAAGGGCTTGATTTGAGAGAGCCTGAGTCCATGTGCAGTACCTACAGTACTCACACCAAAGAAGGATGGAGAGTGGAGGATGTGTACAGATTCTCGAGCTATAAATAGGATAACCATCAAGTACCGATTTCCTTTGCCAAGGATGGGTGATCTTATGGACTACTTGAGTGGAGCTCAGTACTTCACAAAGATAGATCTAAAGAGTGGCTATCATCAGATATGGATTTGAGAAGGAGATGAGTGGAAAACAGCCTTCAAGACCAAGGAGGGTCTTTATGAGTG
Organism: Cupressus sempervirens; assembly: GCA_028749045.1. Taxonomy (NCBI): domain Eukaryota; kingdom Viridiplantae; phylum Streptophyta; class Pinopsida; order Cupressales; family Cupressaceae; genus Cupressus; species Cupressus sempervirens. The sequence continues at coordinate 715,220,037 of CM053789.1, forward strand.
GTTAGTCATGCCCTTTGGATTGACGAACGCCCCAAGCACCTTTATGCGGCTCATGAGTGAGGTACTTAAGAAGTTCTTGAGAAAATTTGTTATTGTCTATTTGGATGATATTTTAATTTTCAGCAAGACTTTGGAAGAACATTTACTGCATATTCGTAGTGTCCTTGAAAGGCTAAGGGAAGAGAAACTGTTAATTAATCTAAAGAAGTGTGTCTTTGCAAAAAGGGAGTTAGTCTATTTGGGATTTGTTATATCATCTGAAGGTCTAAAAATGGATCCAGAGAAGGTAAAAGCCATCTTGGAATGGCCTACTCCAAGGTCTACTACTGAGGTAAGATCATTTCATGGTCTGGTTAGTTTTTACAAGAAGTTTATTAAGAATTTCAGTGGCATATGTGCACCTCTAACTGATACAATAAGAGGGGATAGAAAAGAGTTCAAATGGACTACAGCAGCTGCAAGAAGTTTTGAATTGCTGAAGAAGAAGGTGACTGAACAGCCTGTGTTGGCACTTCCAGATTTTAGAAAAGTATTCCAAGTGGATTGTGATGCTAGTGGTAGCGCTATTGGGGCTGTATTAAGCCAAGAAGGTAAGCCTATTGCATATTTTAGTGAAAAATTGAATGATGCAAAGAAGAAGTATTCTGTTTATGATCAAGAGTTCTATGCAATAGTTCAAGCCTTAAAGAAATGGAGGCATTATTTATTGCCAAAGGAATTTGTTTTGTATACTGATCATCAGGCATTATAGTACCTAAATAGCCAAGGTAAATTGAATCAGAGGCATATGAAGTGGGTAGAATTCTTGCAGAGTTATACATTTGTGTTGAAGCATAGAAGGGGAAAATCTAACAGGGTTGTAGATGCATTAAGTAGGAGACAGTTGTTGCTTACAACAATGTAGGTTGAAGTAGTTGGGTTTGATGAACTCAAGAATTTGTACCCCGAGGATCCTGATTTTGCTGAAGCATGGAAAGCTTGTAAAGAACCTGTTGCTGTAGATAGAACCAAGTCGTTAGACTATTTGATTCAGGATGGCATGTTGTTCAAAGGTAGTCAATTGTGCATTCCAAGGAGTTCCATGAGAGAAAATCTGATTAAGGAGAAACACAGTGGAGGGATGGCAGGACATTTTGGTCAGGATAAGAACATTGCCATTCTTAGAGAACATTATTTTTGGCCTCAAATTACACAGCATGTGAAGAAGTTTGTACAGAGTTGCCAGGTTTGTCAAGTTGCCAAGGGGTTTAGTAAAAATACTGGCCTATATCAGCCATTGCCTATTCCATCAAGGCCATGGGAGGACATAAGTATGGATTTTGTTCTTGGATTGCCAAGGACACAAAGGGGTAATGACTCAGTATTCATGGTGGTTGATAGGTTCTCCAAAATGGTACATTTCATTCCATGCCACAAAACTCATGATGCTGTCCATATTGCAGACTTGTTTTTCAAAGAGGTGGTAAGACTTCATGGTCTTCCAAGGAGTATAGTTTCTGACAGAGATACTAAATTTGTGGGGTATTTCTGGAGGACATTGTGGAAGAAGTTGAGAACAGACTTGAAATTCAGTTCCACGCATCACCCATAGACTGATGGCCAAACAGAAGTGGTAAATAGAAGTCTGGGCAATTTGTTGAGATGTTTAGTTGGAGAGAAGCCCAAGGGATGGGATTTGATTCTACCACAGGCAGAGTTTGCTTATAATAACTCTGTAAATAGGAGTACTAGAATATCACCATTTCAAATTGTATATGGGAATAGCCCAAGGACTACACCAGAATTGAGGAAGATAGAACAAGGGGAGAGGACAAGTGTTGAAGCTGAGGAATTTGCTGAACACATCAAGCGTCTACATGAGGAGGTTCAAGCACACATTATCAAGATGAATCAAGAGTATAAAGCTAGGGCTGATCAAAGGAGAAGACATAAGGAATTCCAAGTAGGGGATCTAGTCATGGTGCACTTATGAAAAGAAAGATTTCCAGTTGGTACTTACAACAAGCTGAAAATGAAGAAATTTGGCCCCTGCAAAGTTTTGAAGAAACATAACTCAAGATATGCGTATGAGGTGGAACTGCCAGATGGTATTCACATTTCTCCCATTTTCAACATTGAAGATTTAACAGAGTATCATGATGATGGTGCAGATGAGGAGCTAGTTTTAGAGCCATGTCCAATTCCTGCTTCTAAGAAGGAGGAGATAGAAGACATTCTAGATCATCGTGTGGGTAGGAGTACCAGAAACAGGCAGTATGAAGAGTATTTGGTCAAATGGAAGGGACGGCCAATCGAGGACTCAACTTGGATTTCAGCAGCTGAGGTTTCCCATTTGGGATTTCCTCTACCATCCATAAAGTGATAGGGTCACTTTTCAATCTACCCTGGGTGTCTGATGCAGGAGCATCCAGAGGTATAAGGGAAATCCTGTGTCACCCAAAAAAATGTACTTAGACTTAGTTTCTATTTCATGTCTTTACATTTTTGGATACCCATTTGGCTCAAATAAAGGTTCCAACTCTCATAGTTCAACTATCAGTACGTTTGAAAATCCTAAAAAAATAGGAGCATGTATTTGGGCCATCATTTCGGTAAACTAGAAGGTGCAAATTGGCCAAATGAATGTAATCATGATTTAGAGCATTCCAGAAAAAGAATCAAGTCAATAGGCCCCACGGTTTGAAAGTTATTACAATTTTTTGGGTTTTGGAGACCTCCTATGAATGCTTCAAAGTTAGGTTTGGGGCATTAAATGACCTCAAAAAGGGTCAAAAAATGGGAGACGAGCAAAGCTCATCCATAGGGCTATAGAGCGCTTCGAGAGCTTTTTGAAAATGTAAACGGTTCGCCAATCGGAGCTACGGTTCAAAAGTTATGCCTCCCAAAAGTTCGGCTACCGTTTCTAGATTTTTCTAGATTTGCACCGACTTTTAACGCAGCTTCTGGAACCTTCTATTTTGTTGGTGGATGCCTACTAGCACTTTCTAGAATGTACTCCTAGTCCTTAACCCTCTGAGGTCTATTTAAGGAGATTTATGGTATTGTAAAAGGTAGTTCGGATTGGAGCTTGAGAGGAGGCGCTAAAAGGAGAAATATTCTCTAGATTTATGCTATTGTAAGCCCGTAGGGCATGTTTTGAAGTTTATCTTCTCTACACTGTTTGTACTAGCTTATTTTCTCAGTTAATATAATTTCCCTTTTCTTATTGTGTCCATTCTATTGTTGGGTTGTGTCTCCATCAGGAGGAGTCCCAAGATCAATTCTTACAAGATCTTACTATCAAGGTGGAAGCTAAGACATGCAAGGAGATTGATATGGTAAGGGCTTCCATTTCTTTAAATGAGGATTTGGTTGAGGTACATGGTAGTTGTATGTTAGATGCAGAATTGTGTGAGGAAGATAACACTTGTATGGGTGATCTTATGGTGGAGAGTTTTGATTCAATTTCCTATCTCAATGTAGTTAGTGAGATAGAGAGCTTGCATATGAGCCAAAGATTACAGAGGCATCATGTCACTTGTCAGCTGAAGGTGAGTGATAGTAACATTTCTTTATCTCTTAAGCATTATGATGTTATCCATCAAATGTTAGCTACATTTTGTTGGGGTGCTCCTATGTTTGATGAGCATGGTAATAGTACTCTTTCTCTAATAGAGGTCCATGTCCTTCAAGAGGCTATTAGGATCTTGAAGCATAGTTACTCTTAGTTATTGGATGATAGAGATTACCTTCTAGAGTGGGGTAGCACATAGTATGTGATGTTTCTAGGGAAAGAGGAGGACGTGTTGAGGTCACCTAGGAGCTTGAGGTGACTATGGACTCTCTTCAATATACTCAGTTGGATCTTTAGGAGGCACAATCATAGTTAGATAAGGTTACCATGGAGTTAAAATAGATATAATTGACACCAGCCCTAGACCCTGTTTAGTTAAATATTGTGGTTACTGGTGAGTTTTCTTCTATGGTTCAAGATGAGGGACATGATGATGTGGTGAACGCATTCATTGAAGATATGACTGTAGTATGTATAGAGGAGGTAAGAGCATCAATGGAGACATGCTCTCATGGTGATTTGCTTCCTTCTCTTGGAAGTGAATCTATTTTTTCTTTTCATATAGCTGGTAGCATTGGATAGTTGGCATTGTCACATTTTCAAAGGGATCAACTATGGATTGTGAGGGAGTAGATTGATGCATCCACATATAATTTCTATACTGAGTCATTCATGGAGTATTTTCTTAAGAGCTCAAATTTGTATGAGGTTTCATATAGCATATCTGAGAGTATTCTCATTCAGGGCTCTCATGCTATATGATAGTCGATGAGGAAGATTGTAGAGACCTTGATTATAATGCTTGCCAATAGGGATTTGGTGGTTGGATTTTCTAAGAGGATTGCTCAAGATCCTACTTGGTGAATATTTTGAATTCAAAGATTGGAGCCATCTTTTGATTCCCAGTTTGATGATGATGAGATTGGGAGTTTTTATTAGCATCACACTATAAGGAGTGCTTATCACTTTTCTTTTGATCCACAGGTAGAAGACTTGGTTTTAAGCATTATGGATGGTGACAAAAGGTTTGGTATTCATTATACCTATAGAGGGCATACTTCTCTACCAAGGGATGTATATTCTAAGATATAGGGTATTGTAAAATAGTTGGATGTACTAGAGAATGAGATGAATCAAAACCACAAATGAATGACCCAACTAATTTTGAATCTAATATTTGAGTAGAGCATGATATGATTTTTGTAAAGAGAAAAATGTAATGATAATCCATATCAAGTTAAGTCAGATGATGTCATTGTTGGCATGAGTTTCCCTAATCATGTATTTGATGGCAATGTAGCAATAGTGGGAGTAGGAGCATGCAAGGATACAATCATATCAACAGTCACTTTTGTGTCAATTGAGCCATCTAACAAGGAGTTTAGTAGTATGCATGTGGTTTTTGATGTGTGTTCTAATGATGATGCACATGTTGATGATTACGAGTTTTCATTGACTGTAGATTTAGTTTAGTTTTCTATTGCAAAAATTAGTGTTGTTCCTATGTCCATGTATTTTGATGTGGCTATGCCTATTGTTGATATAGTTGGCATGAAGGCATATGGTTCACTTGTAGATACATATTTTTCAATACATGCCATGCTAATCAAGATTCTACTCCAATATATATTATTTGGGTGGATAAGGGAAGAAAAGGTTTCATGGATCTTCTACAGGGTTGCCTTTTGGTGACATTCTAACTTCTACGTCATCAACACAAGTTTTGGGTGCTAGGTTGTAGGACATGTGGTTGGTGCTGATGATGTTGCTTTTTAGTTGGTTTAGTGTCCACAAGGATGTCACATACTACTTCATTTGGGATCTAGGTGGAGGTTGGAATTCATTATGTTGTTGGATTGCTTGAGGACAAGATATTTTTGGGAGGGCAGACTATAATGTTCTCCATATTTTAGACCCTCAATGGAGTTCTTAGCTTTTCATTCTCGAAAGGCTAAGTGGAGGAATAAGGAGAAATATATTAAATTAAATTAAATAAATAAATCTAAAGGTGACTTTATATTTAATTAATTTAATTTTTTAAAGAACAACTAATTATTGTATTGGAAAGAGGGAGGCTTCTAGAGAATTCAATTAAATAATATTTTATTTCCTTCTAGAAGGGTGAAGGAAAAAAATAAGTAGAGGCAAGAGCTTCATTATTAGGATTTGATTATTGTCAATTGCATTTGATATAAACTTGGAAGAAGAAACTAAGGGTTTCTAATTTTAGTTAGCCATTGGACAACGTCAATTCTTTAGTGTTGCAACAATTTGAGGTGGTGAAATATCCACTGAATTTGGCATTTAGGAGAGCTTCATTCTAGAGTTCTATTTGTGCTTAAATTGGAGAATACATTTATTGTTGGTTGCTACAATGTCATGAATAGTGACATGAACAATACTTGCACTACAATACTTGGCTTGATTATGATTGCAATTTCATCTACTTCATTGGGTGATTTGTATGTCAAGTTCTACAATTAATTTTCATCATTTAAATTGGTCATTTTTCATTGTAAAGGTGGTTGTCATAAGTAGTTGTAGATCCAAATTTTATATCAGATTTATAATGTCATTTCTATCTAGTTTTTTTGGGGGTTGCAAAGCCTAGAGCCTTGGAATATTATGTTAAGCATTGAATTAGAAAATATCTCACTAAAGGAGTGATAAGTTGTAGGTCTATATATTTGATGTAATGTGCATATTTATATCTTCCATTATTAACATAATAGTATGCATTCCAAGTGTTTGACAAAATACCAATTGGCTGTAAGTGCACATTTTTTGTTTGGAATTCATCTATATGCATTTGAAAAGATGAAAGCGAATTACACAAGAATTTAGTTCTTTTCTTAGATATAGTAGTAATAAATTATAGGATTTTAGATTCTCATTGATATCATTTCAAGCAAGCATAATCAGTCTAAAACTTAGAAACAACAAGCATAGAGATCATATTGGAAATGTTTGACAATTTTCCTTGATCTACAGATTAGCAAGTTGAGGTTTAAATTGACAAGGGATATTAAAGTGGTATCAAAGATTTCCTTCAAAGTGTTTGAAAAAATTTCAAACAATTGAATTTGAGAAGGATTTGGTGTTTCATGAAGTTTTAACTGATTGGGGTTATTGCACTTTGTCAAACCCCAATTTGGAATCAACCTTGAAATGTAATTGAAATTGCAATATGTATAAACAAAGTAAATGGAACATTCCTTTCTTATGTTGAAATCATTGTGAAGGAATCAAATCCTTGAATCCACAAGTAGGAATTCTCCAAATGAATGTAGAATAGGATGTAGGATGTCTCAAATCAATGGCATTAGATCTTCAATGCCAATCTTCTATGGATCTTGGATTAGGAAGCGGCTTGAATGGAAATGGATGAATCTTCAACAAGAGGGCTTAATAGAGCTTAAATCCTTCAATGGATACTAATGGATCTCCTTGATGAATTTAATGCTTGAACTCTTGAAAGCTTGAATGCTTGATGGATAGTAGATCTTCACTTCATAGATCTTGTGAGCATAAACTTCATAATAGGTAGATGTGCAAGATAATGGCTAGATAAAATGAGAGAGGAAGGCTTCCTTACGTAGAGATCTAGGGTACAAAATTCTAGAGAAGGTTGATATAGGATTATTAAATCCCAATTAACCTTAACCCCTAGAAATGGACCTAGATTAAATACAATTTAATATTTTACCATTTCAGAGACCAAAACAGCTGACCTAGAAGTGAGAAAATAATTCTTTTCAAAACTCAACATCTAGAAATCATGGAACCTTAAAATTTAGACCTTGGTTCAAGGTAGCAACCTAGGTTATGGTCAAGGTCATCCTTGAACTAGGTCAAGGTTGAGGTCAACCTTGACCTAAAAGTTTGTCCTACACCGTAAGGTCGTTCTTGACCCAGAAGTCAAGAATCTCAAGATTTTAGTCCATAATGCCATAGAAGTGTAGAAAGAAAGTGGAAAAGGGGGAAAAATAAGGGAAAAATCTAGATCCAATCCAAAGACACATTCAAGGTGCTTGAGATGACTCTAGACCACTTACTCGAAGGGATAGACACTCTTATCATGGAAGTGCTTCCATTTTGAGACAATACATAATTGTTCATTGATCCTTTCTCCCATCACCATTAAATGTGATATTGAGTGCATTCTTACCTTCTACATGACAAGGAAACCATAGGTTTCTCGCTTCATACTTATTATGCTAACCTAGCTAGATCAGCTCATAATTTTGTCTATTGATCCTTTTACTTTTCTTCCTTCTACTTATGCACACTTCACTCAACATGCTTTATCTAGGTGGATCACCCTTTTCATTGTCTCTATTGGGCTTTCACATATTCTCTACTTTGATTACCCTTATGAGTTGGAGTCACACATTAGTGTGCCTTGTCGATTGTGCCTCTCTACATGCCATGATTCCTTTGTATGTGTTTCCAAAAATGACAACATCTTTGATGACTACGTGTTTTGGTCTATCCATCATTCATTCTTTAAGGTACTTAGGAAAATGATCTCCCCCTTTGACATTGATAGAAATAACTAGTCATTTTTAGAACTTTTTATTTGTGTGTGTTACTTCATTTCCTTCTTTCATTGTCTCCCCATGAGATAGTACATTTTCATGCTTTAACCAACTCTAGCTCCTTTTCTTCTTTTCTCAACTTCTCCCCCTTTGATAGAAATTCCAAAGACAACCATATATTCTCACCTATTTCTTTTGTGACTAATCCCCCTATAGAATATTCCCTTATTCTCATCAATCCACCTATAGTATGCTTCATTTATTGATCATGGATTGATTTTTTCTTGACTACACTTAGTTCAGGCTAGATAGGGGCAAGAACCCTAACCTTTCTATTAGATACTCAAATGTATGCTTCTAGAGAGACTTTGTGAAGATAACATCCAATTTCCCCTTGGTTGGTACATACTCTCAATGACCTCTTTTACTTTCACTTTTTCCCTTATAAAATGGTATTTGATGCACATGTACTTGGTCTTTGAGTGCATAACTATATTTTTTGATATATTGGTAGCACTAGTGTTATCGCAGTTGATAACTATCGATTCCTCATTGTTCTCTCAAGTTCCTTCAAGAATTTGTTTAATCAAAAAAATTGAGTGTAATTCATTTCCATAGCAACATATTTTTCTTTAGCAATTGATTGTGACATGCACAACTATTTTCGTTGGTCCAGGCAAGTAGGCTTCCTCCAAGAAATAATGTAGCTCCAATTTTTCTCTTTTTGTCATCTATGTTTCTTGCCCAATCAACATCTATAAAGACACTAATTTTAAAGTTACCTTTAAAAGGATACCATAGACCATATTCTTCAGTATCCTTTAGATACCTAAAAGACTCTCTTCATAGATACCATGTGTGATTCTTTTGGTTTAGCCAAGAATCTAGCCACTAACCCAACTACTTGTGTTGTCTGATATATTGTGCACCATATATTGTAATTTACAAATCATGGATTGATAAATGTCTCATTCACTTTAGGGCTTACATCTTCCTTTTATATCTTGTAATTGGTTGCAATTGGAGTGTCAATTGGTCTTTCTCTCTACATACCAAATGTTTTTGGTATTTCTTTACTTACTTATTCTACCCTATGATGATTCTCCCCTTTAATTGTCATTCTTGAAGTCCAACAAAGAACTTGATTTCTCCAATTATGGATATTTCAAACTCCTTTTTCATGGCTTTAGAAAAATCAATACCCATCTTATCATCTCCTCCAAAGATGATATCATCTATGAAGATCTTTGAAATCAAGAAGCTTATTTTTCTTTCTTGTTTTATGTATATATTGCATTTATCACTAGTTCTTGTGAACCCAATCTTAATCAAGTATGAGTGTATCCTCTCATAGCATGACCTTGGTGCCTATTTTAGTCCATACATAGCTTTTCTCAATCAATGCACTTTATTCCTACCTTTCTCATTTTCAAATCCATCAAGTTGCTCAATGTAGACTTCCTCCTCTACAACTCCATTTAATAATATAGACTTTACATCCTAATAGCCCTTATTTTCACTATGCCAAAAAATTAAAAGTTTCTTGTGAAAATACTTTGAACTATGTTGCATTTTTAGAGTTTGTGCTTTATTTCTTATTAGTTTTCATAATGAACCCTAACTTTTTTTTTTTTTCCCTATCCTAGTTTTGAACATCTTTCCCTAGTGGAATAATGTGATATCCTAAGGTTTTGTCTTCACCCTTTTCATGAAACATTTCATTAAAATCCACAAATCATTTTTACTCTTACCCTAATCGAAGTAGGAGATTGTATGTCATTCAAATCATATGATATGATCTTATGATCAACGGGTAGGGCATCTTGTTGTGAACTTAAAATCTCCCTCTCCCAATGTTATGATATTAGGGTTAGTAAACAATCATGGGGGTAATGTACCAAGTCTCCCAATCTTAAGATATATTATATGGTCATAGCATCACAAGTGTTCAAGATGAAGTTTTTGATCTTATGAGTCCCCTTGTGTTGTGTCATCTTAAGTGTTTGATGAAACAGTTTTAAAATCAAGGTATACAATTTCATGACAAAAAGGGAGATTAGGACATCATAAATATTTTCAAGAGACCTTTGAAGATACGAAAGGCATATGATCATAAAATTGTAAGAGAAAAATATGAGGTGTCTAATGGCACAATAGAAAGAGATCGTAGGATTGTAAGGTAAAAATGATAAAGAAAGGTGGAGCCAGGCACATTTGCATAAGGTTTTTAGACATGTGGTGGTTAATTTTTTTTTATACTATGAGAAGCAGTAGATCATAAGATATCAAGGGAAATTAAATATCTTTATGAAGCTACAAAGTAGTGTTAGATCATGAGATTGTGAAGATAAAAATTAATGCTTCGAAGGCTACGATGAAGAAAGGATAACTATCATCATGTGGTCATAGGTTAGTGCTAGCAACTAAAGGTAATCTCTAATGTTGTGAAGTTAGTTTAGTGACTATTATTGGGAGGTCATAAGGAACTAAAAGTGGAGATACAATATTACACCAAAGTAGTGCTTGTAACATTGTAAGGGTGTGAAAGGTAACTATTGAAGTTATGAAGTGGTCTACTGAGCTATGATCATAAGATTGTAAGGTAGGTGAAGGAAATATAAAATGCTACAAAGGGGTTTGTTAACTTCTTAGTGTAACTTCATGGCTCTTAAAGGTGTTCACTATTTCTAGTGTTACAATCTTAAGATACACTATGTCTCATGAGATCATAAGAGATTTAAGGGTAAGTTCCAAAAATACAATAAATGTTTTACTATAGGATCATGAAAGTTATTTTCAAGGCTTATGATAATGTGATAAAGGTTGGAATTCAAAGGATCATAAGATCATAGAGTCAAATTTCCTTTCCTAAGATGATACAAAAGGATCCTCTTTCATAGTGTATTGTAGGATGGTAAACCCTTGTTTGACGTGAAAAAGTGAACTTTACTTTTCTAAGCTGGAATAATGACAGAATTCCCATGGCTAATGAAATTTGAACAAAGTAAAAATGTTCCTGAGTTGGATAGTTATGTGGACACTCCATCTGAGGTGATAGACAACACTAAATTTAAAGCTTGAGCATGCATAATATCAATGCATAGAGAAGGTTGATGAAAGTACGCACAACATAAAAAATTCCATAGTCCAATAATCCATTACCATTTGTAGAGAGAAGAAATTTTTAGCTGTTGCAATTGCAGAGTTTGTAGTGTGAAGATTATTGTTTTTAGAGCTAGTTGCAGGGTGTTCTAGTCTTCTAGTCTACTTTCAAGATGTTTAATAAAGAAGTGGAAGAGATTCAATCTACAGACATGGAAGCTGGAGAAACTTCAAATTCCAATGGAGGGAAAACTAGGCAAAAGAAACCTAATAGGTTTGTTGAGGAATGGATTAGGTTGTTCCCAGAATCTTCTAATGCCATTGGTGCAAATGACCATGATTTTAGAGAGCCCTATATATTTTGTAGAGATGATTTGTGCCCTAGATTCACTGGCTATGAATTATTTAGATATTTCTATAATAACTAAGCTGAGAAGATCCTTGTTTGCAATCCCTGGAAGAATAATCTGGTGAAACTTATCTTTCTAGAAGTTTTTGTAGATGTTGATTTGGTAAAGGCCCTAATCAAATCATACAACATATCCATTAAATAATTTCACATGAGAGATGGGACCATTTTATGAACATTGGACCATGTTTCTTTTATTGAAGCAATTGAATTGGATGCTGCTATGAGCAAACTAGTAGACCTAGTTGACCTACAAGATAAATTTGAAATAAACACCAAAGATTACATAGGGAATTCTATGCTACAACATATTCCCATAGACCTAAGGCAAGTGGGTGATTACCCTAAACATGTGGAAAAGAAGATGCCTTTGGAAAAGTTCAAGAACTACTTTGTGAAAATAATCTATGGTGTCCACAAGGTGGTTGGCATAGATGGAACTGATATGGTTTATGGAGCCCAATTTATCATTTCTAGAGATGTGCAAGACTCCTACCATGGTGGAGAATATGACTATGTTGAGTATATTCTGGAAGTAATGAAGGATAATATTGGACTGACACAAAGTGGAAATATGGGAAACTTCATGTTCCATCATTACTCATTGCTGATGCACCTAATCCTATACAAGAATATGGAGTACATAAGCCGAGATTTTATTGATCACACTTCTAATACCAATTGAGATTTGATAGTTCAACTGTGGACACACGTATGGGATAGTTCCTATCATTACTCTGATTTTGTTTTATTTTTCAATAATTTTAGTACACTCATAATGAAAATGTTAGACCTAGGCTATTTTAGAGCCCTTGAGATTTTGAAGAGTTTTTTAAGACTAGCCCTACTCCTAGAGGATAAAAGATTAGATCACAATTAAGGAGATATCTTTTTGTTTCCTATCTTTTCCCTTATGAGAGTTTATGGTTGTCCATTGAGACCATTGAGGCATCATGGGTCACCAAGGGAAATAAGAGGAAAAAGGTTGTACACATCCCTAAAAAGGTAAAATAGAGGACTCTATAGATCTTGCCTAGTAAAAGTCAATACTTTCCTAACTAAAGACAAAATTATATCCAAGATAGAGTCACTATAGCTAAGAAAACATTGACTAGCTTGGAGCTAGCAGGAGCAAGGTTGGATGATAGGATCATCCAAGCCCAACAATTTATAGAAGATGATGAATTCATCAAATTTGCTGAATTCAAGAGCTTCTTGTATAAAATCAAACAAAGTGAACTAGTATTAAAGATTAAACTAAGGAAATTAGATGAAAAAAGAAGGAATTAGTTGAGAAACTACATGACTCTTGAGGAGGCAAGGGATCTAGTGCAGAGGAGTGGGATGTTATTGGTCCCTAGTTGGGATTTGGAATAAGCATTTATGCTTGACCAAATTAGAAGACAAAACAATGCCATCTCATATGAGGCATATGGTGTTGGTAGACTGCATAGAGGATTTGGTTTTAATATTTACACCAAGTCTCTAGCACTATGGAGTATGGATCCTACAAAAAAAAAGCTCAAATTAATGGATGTGTAGAGCATAGATAAGGGCAACATAATAGTATGGACATTACAAGGTACCTCAAGTATAGAGATCTCCAAGGTTGTAAAACACTTCTCATTTATGAATGAGGCCAAGGTAGAGGAGATAGAGATAAGGTTATTGAAATCCTTCCATGACTAAATTGATGTTAGGAAACTCTATGAGGATGAGCTCAGGAAGAGACATGTTTACAAAGAGAAAATTGAAGAGCTTGAGGCTAAGGTCCAAGGATTGGATGCTAAAATTGCATCTCTTTGAGAGAAACTATCCAATACAAAATAGGTTTCCATTATAGAATAGAGTAGGGAACAAGATATTTAGGAATAGCTATCCAAGGTCACAATAGATACAACTACACAGATAGATGAGTTGGAGGCAAAGGATGCATAGCCTAGAAGAATGAGCATTGATGCTCCACCAATACAACAAGGTAATGAGGTAAGGAAAATTATCGTTAGATGTATGATAGGCCATAGAGTTGAAACTCTAAAGAATATATCTCAACACACTCATACATTCTATGTTTCTTTACAAGATTTTGAGAAGGTATGCAATGAAGCTCTTGCATGGTTATCACCCACATTCAATCTTTGCAGGCCATATATTCAATTCCTAGAGAGGCTTATTATGGTCTTGGCTAAAAAGCCAAATTTTCCTAATAAGATTATTATAGTGAAGGAGGGCCTAGAGATGGTAAAGGAATTGATTGGCTTCTTTACTAGAAAAATGCAAATAATACAAGGAAAACTAAAAAAAAATCTTAGGGAATTGAGCCCTTTATTCCACCCATTTTAGATGCAAATAGTAAGCTGAGAGATTGGTAGGAGTGGTCAAATTCCTTCAATATGGTATTAACCTAGGAAACCACAACAAAAAAAATTTGATGATAACAATGATGCCCCATTCAACAATTTAATTGACTCCCTATTCAGGGCTGAAATAGATTTAAATAAGTTTTATGTGGAGTCAAAAGCTATAATAGATGCCAGGTGGACTAAAGCCACAAAGGACTTAGAAGAAGTTAGAAGAAGTTAAATCAAATAAGAGACCCACCAAAAGAGAGATCTATGTTTGGGAAGTGGTCGGAGAGATGAAGCTCTATGGGTGGGAGGTAGTTGAAGATTTACTTGTTGAAGATAGTAGGAGACAAAGAATTAAAGTTAAAGCTCCAACAATAAATAGCCACCTGCTGACTTTACAACTACTTCCTATTTTTTGTTCAAGTGTAGAGTAATATCTTAATTATGACTTTTTTTTACATGTCTTGCCACCTTTCTCTTCCATTAAGGTTTTGAAATGTGTCCTCCTCGCATCTAAATCTTGTTGTAATCCTTTATAAGGATTTCCAAGATGTGGAGTAGAGGTGAGAAGTATATATAAATTTTAGTTTTAGTGTCATTTACAGTCCATCCAGTTTTTTTTATTATATGAATACTTTCATTCTTGTAAACTTGAGGATACAATGAATATGAATGATCAAGTTTTCAAGTCCTAATCCATATTTTGATTTTTCAAAGGAAATTAATACAAAAGGAAGTTTTGCATATTTGTGTATCTAAGTTTTGTCTCCTTTCTTGTATATCTATGATCTTGGGATTGAAGTGAACAATATTCTTTTGGTTTAATGCAATTTGAATGAATTGTATGTCTCTTATTGATTGCTTTTAGTTCAAATAATTAAGTAATTTCTTTCAGAAAGTGATAAGGGTTTGGGTATATGAGAGGGATATGCTAAGAATGAGATTTAGAGTTCATTGTTGGAAAATTTAATTATAAGTCAATCAAATAGGTCTAAAGTTATTGGTTTTGACTCTATAGAACAATGGATAAGGCATTGATCAATTAAGTTCAATTGCAAGTTGATGATTCATATGGTTACAAAATACCTATATCAATCAAAAATCAATTTTCCATTTATGTAATGGACTAAAATTGTTGGTCAGCCCTTATTTTTAGTAGTTTTCCTTTTGGTTATAATTAACTATTTTAATCAAAGAGTTTGCTGTAAATCTAATAATAAATTATGACCAATATATGCAATAAGGGATAAGTTTGAAAGAAGAATAATTAGTGAGCAAGTTTTTGAAGAAAAAATCAAAATAACCAATCATATTCATGTCCCTAAGGTGCACTTGGCTTGGCCTTGCATAGCCTAAAGTATAGAATGTCTAGTGTACTCTATTGAAGTTTATTTAGAGCTAAGATTAATCTTACTAAGTATGGGACCTAGCTAGTCCTTAGCCTTGTTTTCATTTTGTACATCCTAATATTGGTTTAGAGCAACTTGGTAGTCCAAAAAACACCAACACATCCATTTGATATACCTTGAATTTCTCATGTTGCAAATGTGAATGTTGGAAATCTTAATGGGAAAACAAGATACTAAGAGGGACCAGGGGATGATCAGAATATATAACACTTTTCTCTAATAAAATAATTCATACCTAATCCATCTCATATATTTGATTTTATACCACATAAACATAAACATGTAATGCTGAAATTAAATCTATATAAGCATGACATCCATGAAAATCATCAACACATAACACAATCCTTTTGGTTACCCATAAGCACTTTAGAATAATTGGAGGGAGGGTGAATCACTTATCCAAGGTCCAAATGTAAAAATAAAACTTATCAGTACTACAACTTGTTCTTGCACATATATTGATCATTCAATATCTTAAACACACATATATTGTTGTCCTATGTCAAAATAGCTTTCCAGAAATGTAAACATGCAATACCACAAATCAATCACACATTTTAACAAAAGAATTTTATGTGGATACCCAATTTGGGAAAAACCACCAGTAACATGCTACCAATTTTCACTCTTCTGAAGTGAGCACTGTGAGGAGCCAACCCTATTAAAGGTTATAATGCACACTATTAAATGTGATCTGGTTAAAGGATTTCAATCGCCCTATTAGGAGTGATCCTTGTTAGAGGACATGCTAACATTCCATTAGAATTTCACCCTATTAAAGTATTTACTAGTTAATATTAGGTCAACCTTATTTCAAAGGATTTATCCAGACAGATACAATTGTTAAAGAGTAATAGTAGGACTTGATTCGATAATAAAACAACTCACTTGCAAATTATAGATCTCACATTTAGTCTCCATTTTTCTTGGAATTCATCCTCTTTGTCTCTAACATCTTATTCACCCTTCAATCCTTCATTACCTTAAGCCTTCTAATGGGACTCAAATCTGCATTCCCCATTTTGAGTACCATTCCAAATTTTTGAGTCACTTTGAGCCCTATAAATGCATTTTCTTGCTTGTGTACCCAGCTATCATTTTAAGGTATATAAGGTGTTTTATGTTTCTAAAACCTTTCATTTATTATTCCTATGCATCCTATAATGATAAACTATTATTTTGAGTCATTTTGTGAAGTTTTTTTTTTTAGCAGTGTTCAATTCTGCATTTTTACCTACATGTTAAATAGTGATAGGAGGCCTAGTTTGCATTTGAATATCTTGTAACCAGTAATGTTTCATGACACAACACTTTGGGATTTATTATTAAACATATCACTAAAATTATTTTTCAATTTTTGATTCATTTTGATATGTTTTGTCTAGGTTTTGAATTCCCCAAAGTTGGTTATTTATCTCTGACATGTTGATGCATATTTCTTAGAAATTTAGGAAGCCCAGTTTGATCTAAAATAACTTTGACCCAATTGACCATAATGAGAAAATTCCTTTTGCATTGCATTCTAGAGGTCACACACTTGATACAATCCAAATTTGAGCTAATGATGAATCCATTTGATTAGTTGTCAAACACAATTCTGGATGTAATTCATAACTGTTTACCGATGTCATAAATACAGATTGGTTGGTACCCCTGTTTGGGATATTATAACTCTAAATTCATAATAGATAAGATCAAATGGTTTGTACCACTATTTTCTACTCCAAAAATATTTCAAGTCTTCTAGTTTGTAAACCTTGACGAATTTGTCTACATATTTTCCCATGGCTATTCCATTTGCAAAAAACACTATTCTACTGATTCCAATCATGCAATTCTAAGTAGCCCACTTTGTGGACTTGCCAAATGTGTCTTGTTATTTGTCATGATCTCAAGTCATAGAATTACATTATACTTATGGAAATGAACTAATTCCTCAATTTTTAGTCCTTCAAGCTTTCATTTACCCAGTTTGTGAAGCTAAAACCAAACACATTTTATGGTTTTCTAACAAGCTTATCTATAGGTAGTTTCGACAAGACAACTTTGAATGTCAATATCTTTTGATTGAGTGGTCGTCATGTGACAAGATCTAGAACGGTGCAAGAATACAAAATAGAGAAGTAGTATGTTGGATCCCAAGGCTCAATCAAGTGTTTATGTCAGTTTTTAAAGCCAACTTTCAAGTTTTCCTATCAGCGAATCACACTTTGTAGATAAATGGTAAAACAAGTTCTAAATGATAGTTTAGTTATCTAATTTGAATCCAATCAGCACCAATTTTTCAATGGATCAGTTTGAATTTTTAGTTATTTGAAAATGAAAATATTTTTTAGTCGGACACATTTTGGGGCCCGATTGATTCCATCAATTTGATAAGCTATTAGGGAGTGAATTGCTCAGAAGTTGTTTTGATGATTAATATCATTAAATGTTTTGGTGTTTGGGAAGCAAGGGTACATGTCAAAATGAATATTTTTATTGTTCTAAGTTGATGAATGTATCAATGAGTTTCATTTTAGGGACATCATTGTGATATGAATTTGATTGCATTGAGAGGAGAATGTTTAGCTCATATATATATGATCCCAAGTTGCCCTACAGTATAGGCTCAGCCCTCAATACAGTGAGGGGATTTAAAAATAAACAAAAATCATTGGGTATTTTTATTTAAAAGGAAAACCAAAGGGTAATTTCCTCCATCGTGAGTTTGGGTAGAAATGAATGGATAAATATTATTGTTGAATGGAAACAACAACATTGGAAGGCCTATGGTTATTAACCCAAAAAAAAAATTACTGGTAGTTTGAAATTGTGTATTATTTTAAGGAATGACATGCCAACTTTTTAATGTGAGGATCTCTTTTTTTTTTATTGAGCCTATTGGTCTAAATTTTTGTATGATAGAAATCCTTTGTCCAAATATAGAAATTTTAGATTATACCCATTAATGGATAATAGGGTTTCTAATTAAGTCATCCTTTTGCTACCCTTTGAAAATTTTTGTGAAAAACCCTATGTCCCATTCCTTTTAAAAAAGTTTAGGCGCAAAATATTTGAAAATCAACTCGAGAAAATATTCTATTTTCTTTTTACTTTTTGCACCCTTAAGTTACCTTTCCTCTTAGATTCCTCACCATCCGATTTGAATAGATCTACCATTGTCATTACCTCACTAAGAAAACATGAGAACTTTTTATGTATAGCAAGGTAGCGAGTGCCAGAAAGTTTATAAAATGGGACTAAAAAATGAAGATGCAGTAGTTGGAGATTTTCTTTCTGGCTGACTTTTTAGCCACGTACATCTTGCAAGTACTGTAAGAATAGGAAAAGGGACCCAGTAGAAGCAGTCAAAAGTCAGTGCTTGAATGAGGGTCTTTCTGATGCCTCGCTACCTCGCTATCAAAAAAATTTGACATCTCATCGTTAGTGAAGTAGTGAGGTGCCATAAAATAAAGACACGGTGGCCTTGAAATTTCTTGATAACCATGGTCTATCCAGGTGGCATGACAAGTAATAAATGCTATTTTTAGAAGAATTTGGTAGGAGCAACAATGATTTGATGGGTTATTATATTTCATGCTATCAAGTTTTATTCAAGTCATTGGAGCTCGCTACCTCACTATGAAGAGTTGCTCGAATGATACGTATAGTGAGGTAGCGAATGAGGGCCCACCACTATTCTTCTAAGAAATACAATAATATATCATCCACAAGATCAAGATCAAATCAATGGCTATTGCTTCTTTGTTATGGCAAGGTGATTGTTCTTTATATATAGCGAAGTAGCGAGCTATTGACATATGTCCTTAGTCGCCAGTGGGTCTAGACAGAAGTGCCATAATGGAAGGACTAGGAGCTATGTACGTGGGCAATTTTAATTGGATCGATTGGCCAATTTTTCAAGTACAATGCTTAGTTGTCTTTCTACATATGCCATGATCATAGGATTTTTAAAGATCGACGGTGCAGATTTAAATGCAGAATGTGGTGCCACTCTATGTATTAATTAGACATGAAAGCTTTGCATGTGAGGAAAAATAGAGTATAATATAGAAGATTTTATCAGCTTCACCTTACGTGAACAAAGATTTTGAGCTATTCCTGAGCAGAAGTAATTACTGAAGAAGATCGTGCTGAAGTTTCACAAGATTGTGAAGTAGTTTCCTCACGATAAATTTGCAAAAATACAAAGGAAGATGAGCATAGAATTAAAGTAAGTAATCCTACTGTAATCTCTGTAAGTATCTTAGTTCTATAAAGCATAATCAAAGATGCCTCCAAAGAAGGGATTTTTAGGTCAAGTAAATTATTTGGATAGAAATGTACATGATGATTTGCTTGAGTTGCTTCCTAAGTCTCCTATAGAGACAGTGCAAGTTAAAAAGTTGACCTCATTAAACCCTAGGTTGAGGATAGCTGATGGATTATATGATAAGGGTAATTGGGTCCAGGATGCCCAAACCTCGCAAACCGGTTTAAATTTGTTCAAGAAATGGTTTGCAGAAAGGAAATTGTATGCCCCACATGCCAATATATGGAATTTTGACCTAGGAAAGCTAGTTGTTCCTAGTGTGTTTATGGATTACGACCTCCTTGAGGCTGTGGTGAAAAGTTATGATCAAGCCACTAGGGTAGTGAGAAGAGTAGATGGTGAAATTCTAATCACCATCAGTCCAGCAGAGATTAGGGAAGTTTTCCATTTGGGACCTCTCACTAGGTATCATGTGCCCATTGATTTGACATATTTAGAAAAAGAATATATGTCAAAGAAGGATGTAGTTAGACAAGGTGCACTGAAGGCCCACATTAGTAGAATTGGAACCCTACTAGCAATAACATCATCCTCTAAAGAACCTTTCAAGAAAGCATTCTTCAATGTTGAGCAGTAGAGATATACAGGACCCTATGCAAAGTTTTTAGAGAGGGTGAAGAAGACTTTATCCATGTGAGTTTCATGTATATCACCATTCAAATCTCCTCATTTGGTGTGGAAATAATTGTTGATTTTGCTTCTTACTTGGCTGATGAGATTCATAGTGGATTGGTGGGAATTGTTAAGGGCAAGGTGGAGAAGGTTTGGGGCCAATACTCCCTATTGAGGGGGCTATATACTTTGGTAAAGAAATGGTTCTGAATAGAGAACAACAGAGGGAAGCACTGCCAGTTCAATTATGGAGTGTAGATATGACTAGGGATGTAGAAAATGCTAGTTTTGTTAGATTTGACAGACACTTTGCCTCCAAACTGAGATTCCTCATATTGAGTGACAATCCCATAATTCCTAAGGCACTAATGCACCTTGTTAGGCCTATGGAAAAACCTCATAATCTAAAAGTTTCACATGATTAGGGAGATATCATCCCATATTCAGTTTCAACTGTCATCAAAATTTATGGATTTAAAGGAACACCCCGTGTACTACCTTATTAGGTGCCCTTAAAGGTAGGAGTAGCTGAATTCTTATTTCAGTTGGGTGGAGTAGAAGAAATCTTTTTACACAAAAGGGTAACAGGATCAATTTTTCCCACTTGCACGGTAGCCCACCAGTTTGTAATAACCAAGGAAGGGTGGGTCTTCCCCTACAAATTTTTGGATCAGTATGAAATGGTAGTATCTCACTCTCATTTTTGTGATGCTAAAGATTTCTTTAATTCATCTCTTAGGAATAGGATCAAGATTCATCTAGTTGAGCATGAATTCTATTTCCCTAAAGATGTAATAAGGAATGAGTACTCTCTGCAAGAGCAAGAAACAAAGAAAGAAAAATGGAGAGTTTATTCAAAAGTTTTGGATTTTATTAATTATTTTAACACATATTATAGCCCTCATAGTGATGATGTAACTACTACAGATAGAATAAATAAGCTTATGAGTACATTCTCTGAAATAATGGAGGTAATGAATGAGAAGAAGCAACATTTCATTGATTCTTTTCTAGATAAAGCCAGGGAAATAATGAGGAGATTGGGTTTCACTCCAAATATAGGGGCAAGCCCACTAATTGTGCAAAGGAGGTTAGGATATACTGTCATTCAAGATCAAAGGCCCATTGTGAATAAAGGAAAATAAATAGTTGAATCTACTAGTGCTACTTTTGAAGAAAGGCCACCTGAACCTTCTCCTAAGAGAAGAAAGATAATAAGTGAAGAGGAATCACATGATGAAAGTTACTCACCTTCCCAAACCCTTATGAGAATTGAGGAGGAGGAGCTCATTGATGAGAAAATTGAACAAAGGGGATCACAAGGGGGATTTTTTGTTACCCAGGTAGAGATTGATGAAGGGAACCCCAAGGAGCCTCATGTGCCAAGTTTTGAGTTAACTATAGTAGATTTTAGGGGAAGGGAATTAGAACCTATTTTGGAACAAGCCAGTCAGCAATTTTTATCTGATGACAGTTTTATAAAATCTAGGGCTTTCCATCAGTTTGCTTGAAGGGCAAACATGCACATTTTTGAGGAAAGATATAAAAATATGAAAGTAGAGCATCTAGAAATGGATGAAGCATCCATTCAAAATCAAATAAAGGAACAAATGATGCAAGAGTTCTAGAATATAACCCTTGAAGAGGGAAGACAAATGGTAAAGGCTACAAATATTTTATTAGTGCCCAATTGGGACATTGTTGATGCCTTGATTTTTAATTATGTGTCAAATAATTTGGGATTGCAAGATCGAGATAAAAAGGAGTTCTTGGGAACTGTATTCAGTAATGACCAAGCTACTCTTGTTATGTGGTCATTAAGAAGAGGATCCAAAGCTGCTCCATCACAACCTAATGATTTAGGACTAATTAGGAGTATCATTGTGAGGAGATTTGTTGATACCTCACATGTATAGGCAGCCCACATGAATGTGGATTATTCTCAATTTGCCTTGGCTACTATAGAGAGGGAAGAAAAGGAGATGACCAAGCTATAGAGTAAATATGAAATAGTGGTGGATGCCTACAATAAAGAGGTAAAAAAGAGAATTGAGCTTGAGAACAAGCTATTGGGAAAATCCACTAGGCCAAGAATAACATACCCTCACCCCCCAGTTGAACCCTTCAAATCCACCCCCTTATAAAAATACCAGATACACCCCAAAGGCCAAAGTACTACACTGCTCAGGATTTTGAGGAAGAAAAAGGTAAACTATGGGCCTTACATGTAGAATTGGAGTCCAAATATGAAGATAAACTAAGAAAAGCTCTCACATATTTGGGGGACAAAGTTGAATGGCCACTAATTCATGATTAGTTGGCCAAGGTGATCAGAATCTAGGAGGATTTGAAAGCCAATGATGAGGCTCTAAAGCCTATTGTGAATAAATGGGTAAGGAGGGATAAAGCAATGACATTTTTGTGTTTCTCTGACATAAGGGGTTCTTATGATCAAATTAAAAAAACCTTTGACATTGTTTTTGATCTTGTTGATTTTGACAATAAAAGGATTCATTTATAGAGAATAATAATAGGCTACTTGAAAAAGTACAAGAGCCAAAAATTTAGTTTGTTTCCTGGTGCCCTAGATAAAAGAAATAATTTGAAAAGAAAAGATGAATGGGTGAATGAACTTGATGACATTTTTTGTTTAAGGATGAATAAAATTGTAAATGAAACAGGGCATGTATGGTGGGCTACCACAATAGAAGAAATGATGAAGGCCCAAATATTCTTTGATTCTTTAAAACAGTAATTCATTGCTATTAATAATGAAGCTGAGTATGTGCAAAAAAGGCAGAGGAATATTTTACTATTCAATTGGCTAGATGACACTTTTCTTGACAAGTCGATGATAGAAATAGCTCCTGGTGAAAAATTAGAGGAAGATGAAACTGACAGTGATGAGGTGCAAGGTGAAGAGATCCAAATCATTGACAACATCACTACACAAGACCAACTAGAAGAAGAAGACAAGAATAATCAGTCACTTCAGTTGTAGGCTCGGGCCCATAGGATGATGATACAACTGAAGAAAAGAAAAAGGTAGAAGTTATTCCCACCATACAAGATAAAGATGGTGAAAACCCATAAGTAGAGATTAATGTGCCATCATTAGAACAATCTTCATCATTGGCTAATTTGGTTGTTGCATACAAAGAAGGATCAGAATAGCAGCTAACTCAACAGCATTAGAAGATGTGACAAAAGCTGACCCGCCAAAAAGAATGTTTTGATTTGGACATCTTCTATTACCCACATTTTTGTCATTTTCTGATAGGTGTACGTAAATATTTGTTGTAAAGGACACCTATCATTTTCTCTTAGCCTAAAGCTTGTTGCATCTCACACTATATAAGTGAGATTCTAGGGCTAGAGAAGGGGCTGAAATTTTTTTTTTCTAAGTGATATACTTTGTCTATTTTTGGTCCAATGTTTGGAGCAAGTTTATGATGTATTTTCTCTATTAGTTCCTAAGAATACATGAATAATAGAATGATTTTTGTGTTTCTTCCTAAGGTCATTCTAAGTTTACTGTAAATGTATACAATTTTCAAAGAAAATGAATACAAAAAATGAGTTGTCCCCATATCAATTCTTTCTGAATTTTGTCTCCTTTTCATTACTTGGTTATCTTGATATTGTATGAGTAAAGGCTTGTGCAATTGAATGCAATCTAGTTAGATTCTATATCTATTCATCATTGCTATTAGTTAAATGGATTAAATAAAAGCTTTGATGAATTTAATAGCATTGTTGTAGTAATGGAAAGGATTTTTGAATGATAAATTCTAATAAGAATTGTTGATAATATTTGTTGTAAGGCAAAAAATTAGATCTAAAGATTTGTAGTAGACTCTAAACCCCAATGGATTAGGCACTAGACAAATTGAGTCAGTTGGAAGAGAAATGTGTCATAAATGATTTTCAAATGTAGAATTATAATCAATTTTACTTTTATTTCCTAAAGATTTTCAAAGTTGGCCAGTACTTGTTTGCATGGAATGTCTCAACTTCAGTTAGCCACTATTGCTGAGAACAAATGTAGACCTATAGAAGAATTTTGGCCAAATCTATTATATGGGATGTGTTTATCAAATTGTCATGAATTATGCATGTATTTAAGGATTTGAGATGAGAATTAGAATGAAACTAAAATAATCCTCATACAATGTTTCCCAGTCTTGAATCATCCCTAGGTATACCCACCCTTGTTTTGCTGAGCCTAGAGAGTAGAAAACCACCCTTGGTTTTGTTGAAGTTGGGTCCAAATGGTTTACACATATAATTGTTAATAGTAATTGGCTAGTCCTTAGATTATATGAGTGATTTCATTTTGGTATTGAGCTTTTTGTTGCTTGGTAGCTTTAAAACACCAACAAAATGGTGACTCTGTTGGGGAGTTGTCCAACACATCTATGAAAAGTACTACAATTTCTTTGGTTCTATTGTGTACATGTGTGTCAGGTTATCTAAGTTTTACCCATGGTTATAAAATAATATTTTAATGAAAAACCTTGAGAATTTAAAGAGAGAATAGCCCAAGTACCATAGCGACACACTGACATATCCAACCTATCCAAGTGTCTTATCTAAGAAGCAAAGAGTGTAGTCTTATAATCTTAGTGATTGGTCTATCTGTGTCAAATATTTCTATTTCTATTTGTGTGTTGTTTCCTTCGAGTCAAGAATAATTTTCATTGTGTATTTTCCCAAGAATAGGGTGGTGACTCAGTCAAGGTTTTGAAGCTAGTGCTTATTTTAACAAAAGGTGAATATGGCTGTCAAGAGAAAGAACACAAGAGCTTGCATGAGAGCCAATCCTAATGTAAAAATGTATACTAATTTACCCCAAGGTGGTAGGAAGAACCAAAATAAGAAAAGGATAGATCCAGATCCCACCTGGAAACCCAGAGGTAGTGTATCTGTCAATTCCTAGTATCAACCAGTATTAGGGAGAGAGTCTTCTTCACTCACTTCTAAATCCAAAACTACAAGACTCTTAAGAGGCATTTTCAGTACCCCATTACCAGATGAGAGAGTTTTTTAGGACAAAGATGTGTCTACAGTAGGAATTTCTTCATCAAAGCCAGATCTCGTAGTAGATATGAACCATATGCTAGGATTTAGGAGTTCATTTGATGATCCTTTTAATCCCAGAGTAGCCCCATACGTAGAGCCCAATCTTATAGATTTGGATGATCTTGTTGATTCAGAGGCTACTTCTAGAGACCCTAAAGAAGTGTAATCTAAGATAGGAATTTTGAAGAAATGGATTGTTGAAGAAGAATCTAAACACATTTGTCTTGAAAAGGAGAAGGAGGAAGCCACCTTGGATGTCATAATAGAAAGGGATGCTCTGCTTAGAAGGATGGCTTCCTTGAAAGAAAAAAATAAAAAGTTAGAAGAAAATACCACAACTCTCCATGCTGATGTATTTGGAGATGTAAACAATCTAAGAGCTAAAGTTCAAGAACAAGAAAAATGCTTGAATCAAAGGCAAGAGCTAGTTATTGCTCAAGTCCAAGCCTATAAACTTGTTCAAGTGGGCCCTATATAATCCACTGCAAAAGCTACAAATAAAGGGATAGGAAAAGCTATAGGAATCTAAATAAATGAACCTCAAATTCTACCAAGAAAACCCATACAACCCTCCATGTCAAAATTAGATCTAGATCTGGAGAAGGCTAGAAAGGAGAAGGAAGATCTTGCAAAATAACTTGAGAAGGTTGAGAATGAAGCTCAAGCCGTAGAAACTAGGAGAAAAATATAATTTTGGATTGGCTTCATGGCCAAATTTTTCTATCCCATCTTCAACTCCTGCACCAACTAGTGGTCCAATAACCTCAACTCAAGAAATATCCCAATTTGCCCCTGCATCATCATCCTCCATTAGCACCCAAGTCCCCTTTGTCCAACATCAAAAAACTCAAAATGTAGTTCCTCTAAACCAAGCTAACATAGCAAGTACCTCAAATGTTCATGGTTTCTAGAAGAAACTTGTATACCTAGAAAATTATAGAAAAATATCATTTTTTGGTATCCCTAGTGCTCCACATCCCATATCATTTGATTTAAGAGACAAAGTGGTTAAATTTTTTGGGAATAATGCTATTACTGGTGAAGAAAATTTGAGAATTTTTATTGACATGTTAAATGAATATGAAGTTGAACATGAAGATATGGTAATGAAATTTTTTGTGCATTCACTAAATGAGGATGTGAGGGATTGGTTCAGAAGATTGCGTGATGACAGTATCACATCATGGAGTGACTTGGAGAAATTATTTAAAGAGTAGTATGGAGATAATACCAATGCTAGATTCATGTTAAATGAATTCAATAACATCAAGAAAAACCCAAATGAGTCCACATTTGACTTCAATGTAAGATTCTAGAAAGGTATGTACAGACTATTTCAAGTTATGATGTTGAATGAGATGTTTGTCTCACAACATATTTCAATGCTTTCGATAGCAAAATGGATTATCAATTGAGGGATAAGGATCCCAAAACTTTAAGCGATGCCTATAAAGTTGTAGTAAATATAGAGAATAATAGGAAGACATCTAGAAAACTAGGTAGGAGGGATGACCCAAAGCTTTTTAATCCCAAGAACAATAACAAAAGGGAGGGTGATAAAACTCCTATAGAAAAGAAGCCAAAAGAACCTACTATAGGCCAGGTGTTGGAATTACTAAAGAAGATGAATCCTACTATCTTCAATAAGCCAAATGTTGCTGAGAGAATCGCTGTGAATAATACCAGTTTCAATAGACATCCTAGAATGAAAAATTACCCTTATACAAACTAGTGGAAAGATGGTAAGCCAGTCCCCAACAAGACCCAAAATGTAAAGGATAAGGGTACCCTAGATCCCCTGTAAAGGAACATTGTAAATATGAATGATGATGTACCATGGTGCATTGTATGTCAATCACCTCATTCTTTTGATTATTGTGCTATTGCTTAGTCATTTTCCCAAGATCAAGGCATGTAACTTGAAGAAGAAAGTGAAGAGAAAAGCCCTAATGATATAAGTTGCAATATGGTGAGCATGTGTGATGACTTTATATATTCTGATTCTAGGGAACCTAAAAATGATATTACCAGTCAGAGAATTTCTTATCATTTATATCATTAGCAAGTGCTTTCAGATGATGAAGGTTATGATGTAGATAAGGTATGTGTTACATCTTCTAAGGTAGGTAACACAAGCTTAAGAATGCCCTCAAAAGAGGAGATTGACAGAATCATAGTAGAAATGATTTCCCAAGTCCATAGTAACTACAATTTGAGAAATAAAATAATAAATAATGATTCAAGAAAACCATCTAGTGTATTCATCAAAGATATCACGCATAAGATGAATGATGGAAATAAGAAGGTCAATATAAATATTCCTAAGATCAAAGAAAACAAGGTTAAAAAGTGGGAACCAAAAAGAAGGTTCAGTTTCAAGCAAATGAAACAACAAAAGTAGTTGTGCAACCGAAGAAATCATGACCTAATACTATCAAGCAAATAGTGATGCCTATTGTTCAAAAGACTTCAACCCCAGGTATTCTTGTAAAACCCACTATTGTAAAACCTATTGATATGATATCCATGTTGTCTCAGATAACTGTAAAAGTCCCTTTGTCTGAACTTGTTAGAATTGAAGAGCATAAAAGCAATGCTTGATCATGGTTGGGAGGGATAGGAAACAATAATACTATTGTCCAACAAACTCCATTAGTAGTAGAGGATAATGGTATCATATCCTAGATTTCCCAAATGTTTTTAGATGATTCCTTAGTGGCATTTATAGAAGATATCGACCTTTTTTCCGTTAGTCTGATCATAAAAAGGAAGACCCTAAAAAATTACATGATAGACTCAAGAGCTTCTAACACCATAATGCCTTTCAAAGTAATGGAAGCCTTAGGGTTGAAAGTGGACACCAAGTAGAGCAAATGCAAAGGAATGGATGTTAGGGAAGTCCCAGTCATAGTTACCATAAATGCTTTACCATTCAAATTAGTTGCATATCTTGAAGTAGAGTTAACCATGTCAGTCCTTGTAGTGGATATACCTCCACACTATGGAATGTTGCTTTCTCAAAAATGGAGTGCTGCTATGGGGGGTAGTCTACAATGTGACTTAACCTATGCTACTTTCACATAGGGGATATAGCTATCAAGGTAAACAGAGAGCCAAGGGTTAGTCACATTTTAGGGGAAGAAATTGACAAAGATGTCACTTGCTTCTTAGATATTGGTGCGAATGCCTTCAGAGATGAATTGATTATTCAAGAAGTTGAGAATCTACTTGCTATAATTGAACATGAAGTTGAATGTTGCACGAACTCACCAATATTATGGATTTTTTTTTTTATGGGGCTAGTTCTAAAGAGGGTGTAGGGGTAGGAGTAGTTTTTGTTTCTCTTGAGAAAAATACTTTTAGATACTCATTCACTTTAAAGTTTTCTTACACAAATAACATAGCAAAGTACGAGGCCTTGTTGCTAGGATTGAAAGTTTCTACACATCATGGAATTAAGAAATTGCATGTCATAGGGGATTTTGAATTAGTTATCTACCAGATACAAGAAACCTATGCATCCAAGAACAAGAGATTAAAGTAGTACAAAAATGCTATTTGGGACCAGATAGAATATTTTGATGCATTTGGTATCTCATAGAGAGATAGGACTCAGAATAAGATGGCAGATTTATTAGCAAATGTAGCAATCAAGCCTAAGGAGATATCATTTGTAGGTTTCTCTCAAATTGAGGTACAAAATAGACCTTCTATACCTAATAATATTGAAAATTGGAAAGTCTTCAAAGATGACAAGGACATTATAAATTTTTTGTTAAATGAAGATAGATACTAGGGCCAACAAATGGATTGCAGTGATTTAATCAAAACTATAGATGGTAAGGAAACTATTTTTGGCCAAGAGATTATGTAGTTGAAAACCAATAAGGTGCCAAAGGGGTTAGTGGTCTTGGAAAGTATTTTTGATAACTAGGATAGAGTCAAACAAGGAGTTAAGGACCCTAAGCCTTAGGAATTAGAAGAGATAAACCTTGGTACTAATGAGGCTCCAATAAGGGCTTATATTGGCCAAAATCTACCTACTAAAATTAGAAAACCATTGATTGACTTGCTTAGGAAGTATAGACATGTTTTTTCATGGTCATATGATGACCTTAAGGCTTATAGGGAAGATTTGTTCCAACATGTCATACCACTAAAAGATAATGTAAAACCTTTCAGATAGAAACAAAGACCAGTAAAACCTACCCTAGCTCCCAAAATGCAAGAAGAGTTGATGAAACTAAGGGATAGGGGGATAATCAAACCAATTAGAAATTCCACCTAGGTTTCAAATTTGATACCTGTCAGAAATAAAAATGAAGATATAAGATTATGTGTGGATTTCAAGAATTTGAACATTGCATCCTTGAAGGATAATTGTGGACTACCAAATATGGAAGCCATGTTGCAGAAAGTAACCGATTTTGAGCTAATGTCCATGATGGATGGTTTTTCTGGTTACAATCAAGTTATGGTAAAGGAAAATGAACAATTTAAGATAGCCTTCACAACCCCATGAGGAACCTATGTATATGTAAGGATGCCATTTGGTTTGATTAATGCAAGAGCTCCTTTCCAAAGAGCTATGGATGTGGCATTCCATGATTATATCAACAAATTTTTGGTTCTATACTAGGATGATCTTACAACATATTCTAAGAAGGTTGATGATCACTACAGGCATTTGGAGAATTTTTTTATCAAAGCTCTAGAATATGGAGTATCCTTGAACCCAAAGAAATGTACATTTGGGGTGATAGAAGGCAGATTACTAGGACATATAGTGTCTAAAGATGGGGTGAAAATAGATCCTGAGAGAGTAGCAAATATTGATAAAGTCCCCAAGCCAAAGAATGTAAAATTAATTCAATCTTTCTTTGACCAAGTTAATTTTCTTAGAAGACTTGTTACCAATTTTTCTAAAATTAGCAGACCTATCTCAAAGATGCTCAAGAAAGGAGCTACTATAGATTGGAATGGTGAGCCCTCACAAGAATTTTAGGATATTAAAATTGCAATAAAAAGTGCTCCAGTACTGAGAACTCTAGATTACACAAAGCCTATGCATATTTTTTCTTTTGCATCCTTTCACACTATAGACACAATCTTGTTGCAGAAAAATGAAGAAGGATATGAACAACCCATTGCTTTTTTCAGTAAGTCACTGTAGCCTTCTAAATTGAAATATGAGATAAATGAAAAATAGGCATATGCTTTAGTAAAGGTTGTAAAGGCTTTTAGATGCTACCTAGTAGGTGCTATTGTCATTTCCTTTGTACCCAATGCAACTGTGAAGGAAATATTTTCTCAACAAGAAGTATTAGGCAAAAGGTGTAGATGGATCTATAGGATCCAAGAATTTAATATTGAAATACAGATAACTAAGTTGGTAAGAGGTCAAGGTTTGGCTAAAATCATGGCTAAATCTAATTTGGATGCCAATCAGATAAATGTGGTAGTTGATGACCTTAGATCTGACTTATGTGACATGGATCATTATGATTGGTACACTAATGTTATATATTACCTACAACACATAGAAGCTCCTCCTCATTTTTCTAAAAATGAAAAAAGAAGTACTAAATTACAAGCTGTCAAATACATAATTGTCCAAGGAAAGTTATGGTGGAGAAATTTTGAGGGAGTTTTGTTGAAGTGTATTGATCAAGAAAAGGCAAAAGAGGTCTTAAATGAAATGCATGCTAGAGTGTATGGAGGACACTATATGGCCAAGACCATTGCACATAAAGTGATGAGGGCTAGATTTTGGTAGCCCTCCCTTTTCAAGGATGCTCAAATTATGATTAGGAAATGTGACCCTTGTCAAAGGTTTGTTGGAAAACTAAAATTCTCCAGTAATACTCCATTGAAGCCAGTGGAGATCCAAGCACCCTTTCAACAATGGGGTATGGATTTCATAGGAGAGATTTCCCCCAAGTCTAGCACTAGCTATTCTTGGATTCTAGTGGCTA
Source organism: Cupressus sempervirens (assembly GCA_028749045.1). Lineage (NCBI taxonomy): Eukaryota > Viridiplantae > Streptophyta > Pinopsida > Cupressales > Cupressaceae > Cupressus > Cupressus sempervirens. Next base: position 715,251,383 of record CM053789.1, read on the forward strand.
CTAACTACTTTACAAAGTGGGTAGAGGCTATCCCCACAAGAAATGCAACAAGTAAAGTTGTCAATAATTTCCTACTAAATAATATTATCTCAAGATTTGGTTGTCTTTAGAAAATTGTAATAGACAATGCAAGGTGCTTCAAGTTTGAGGAATTCATCAAATTTTGTGATAAATATGGAATAACATGATCATCATCTTCTCCTTATCATCCAAAAGGAAATGGACAAGCTGAATCCATAAATAAGAGCCCATTGAAAGTTATTAAGAGAACCTTAGATGATAAAAAGAAAGCATGAGATTCCAAGTTATAGTTAGCAATATGGGCTGACAAGGTAACTATGAAGAAAGCCATTGGTGTAGCTCCATTTGATATGGTGTATGGAATTCAAGCAAGAATGCCTCAGAACAACCTGGTAGGTTTGTATAACTACATTCAAATGTATGATGAGGATATCATTAATGATATGCAAGAAAGGTTGGATGAACTAGTGGGGCTAACTGAGACCATGAAAGAAGCATCAATCAAAAACCAAAAGTTGTAATAATAGGTTAAAACACTCTATGATAAGAGGATGGTGAGCAAGAAATTTGAAAGTGGAGATTTGGTCCTTATGTGGAATGCTAGGATAGAAGATAAAGGAAAACATGGCAAATTTGATCCTATTTGGTTAGGCCCTTATTTCATTGAAAATACTTGGGGTGAGGATTCTTATGTTCTCAAAGATCTATCAGACAATATTCTAGAATTGCCAATTCATGGACAGTTCTTGAAGAGGTACTTTTCTTGAAAAATACTTATTTTCTCCATGAATAGTAGTCTAGGTTTCCTTGTACATTCTGTATAATCTTTGTATCTTCTGTATAGTCCCTATATATTCTTCTATTCTATGTTCTTGCTCTCTCTAAGTTGTCATTTTTAAAGCTCGGGTGTGTGGTCTACTTCTCCCAAAAATTTTGAGCCCTCACTTGAATCCATAGGATTCAATGTCCCCAGACAGAGCCACTGTTGGTCTGAATTTTTGTATTATAGAAGTCCTTTGTTCAAATATAGAATTTTTAGATTGTACCCATTAATGGATAATAGGGTTTCTAGTTAAGTCATCCTTTTGCTAGCCTTTTAAAAATTTTCAAGCTCGAAATATTTGAAAATCAACTCAGGCAAATTTTGTTTTTTCTTTTTATTTTTTGTGCCCCTGAGTTACCTTTTCTCTCAGATTCCTCACTATCTGATCTAAATAGATCTACCATTATCATTACCTCACTATGAAAACATGAGCACTTTTTATGTATAGTGAGGTAGCGAGCACCATAAAGTTTATCAAATAGGACTGAAAAATGAAGACACAACAGTCAGAGATTTGTTTTTTGGTCAACTTTTTAGCCACGTACACCTTGCAAGTACTATTCGAATAGGAAAAGGGACCCAGTAGAAGTAGTGAGAAGTCAATACCAAATGAGGGTCTTTTCGATGCCTCACTACCTCACTATCAAAAAAATTTGACATCTCGCCATTAGCAAAGTAGCGAGGTGCCATAAAATAAAGACACGGTGGCCTCAAAATTTATTGGTAACCATGGTCTATCCAAGTGGCATGATAAGTAATAATTGCTATTGTAAGAAGCAGTTGGTAGGAGTGATAATGATTTTGATGGGTTATTATACTTCACGGTGCCAAGTTTTATTCAAGTCATCAGAGCTTGCTACCTCACTATGAAGAGTTGCTCGAATGATACGTATGGCAAGGTAGTGAATGAGGGCCCACCACTATTCTTCTAAGTAGTATAGTAATATATCATCCACAAGATCAAGATCAAATCAATGGCTATTGCTGCTTTGCTATGGCAAGGTGCTCATTCTTTATGTATAGCAAAGTAGCGAGCTATTAAAACATGTCGTCAGTTTCTAGTGGGTCCAGACAGAAGTGGCATCAAGGAAGGAGCTATGTACGTGGGCAGTTTTCATTGGATCAATTGGCCAATTTGTCAAGTGCAACGCCTAGTTGTCTTTCTCCATATCCTAGGATCATAGGATTTTTAAAGATCGACGACATAGATTTAAATGCAGAAGGTGGTGCCACTCTATGTATTAATTAGACATGAAAGCTTTGCATGTGAGGAAAAACATAGTATAATACAAAAGATTTTATCAGTTTCACCTTACGTGAATAAAAATTTTGAGCTATTCCTGAGCAGAAGCAATTACTGAAGAAGATCGTGCTGAAGTTTGGCAAGATTGTGAAGTAGTTTGCTTGCAATAAATTTGTAGAAATATAGAGGAAGACGAGGATAGAATTCAAGTAAGTAATCCTACTGTAATCTCTATAAGTATCTCAGTTCTTTAAAGCATAATCAAAGATGCCTCCAAAGAAGAGATTTTCAGGTCAAGTAAATTATGTGGATAGAAATGTACATGATCATTTGATTGAGTTTTTTCTTGAGTCTACTATAGAGAAAGTGCAAGTTAAAAAGGTGACCTCATTAAACCCTAGGTTGAGGATAGTTGATGGATTATATGATAAGGGTAATTGGGTCTAGGATACTCAAACCTTGCAAACCCGTTTCAATTGGTTCAAGAAATGGTTTGTAGAAAGGAAATTGTATGCCCCACATGCCAATATATAGAATTTTAACTTGGGAAAGCCAGTTGTTCCCAGTGTGTTTATGGATTATGACCTCCTTGAGGCCATGGAAAAAATTTACGATCAAGCCACTAGGGTAGTGAGAAGAGTAGATGGTGAAATTCTAATCACCATCAGTCCAAAAGAGATTAGGGAAGTTTTTCATTTGGGACCTCTCACAAGGTATCATGTGCACATTGATTTGACAGATTTAGAAAAAGAATATATGTCAAAGAAGGATGTAGTTAGACAAGGTGAACTGAAGGCCCGCATTGGCAGAATTGGAACCCTACCAGCAATAAAATCATCCCCTAAAGATCCTTTCAAGAAAGCATGCTTCAATGCCAGGGGAGTAGAGATATACAAGACCTTGTATAGAATTTTTGGAGAGGGTGAGGAAGACTTCATCCTTGTGAGTTTCATGTATATGATCACTCAAATCTCCTCATTTGGTGTGGAAATAATTTTTTATTTTTCTTCTTACCTGGCTAATCAGATTCATAGTGGATTGGTGGGAATTGTTAAGGGCAAGGTGGAGAAGGTTTGGGGCCAATACTCTCTGTTGATGCACATGTCTATGTTTAAAGGGGCTACATACTTTGGTAAAGAAATGGTTCTGAATAGAGAACAAGAGGGGGAAGCCCTACTAGTTCAATTATGGAGTGTAGATATGACTGAGGAAGCAAAAAATGCTAGTTTTGTTAGATTTGACAGGCACTTTTCCTCCAAACTAAGATGCCTCATATTGAGTGACAATCATAGAATTCTTAAGGCACTAATGCACCTTGTTAGGCCTATGGACAAACCCCATAATCTAGAATTTTTACATAATTGGGGAGATATCATCCCATATTCAGTTTCAACTATCATTAGAATTTATGGATTTAAAGGAACACCCCATGTACTACCTTATCAGGTGCCCTTAAAGGTAGGAGTAGCTAAATTCTTATGGTAGTTGAGAGAAGTAGAAGAAACATTTTTGCACAAAAGTGTAATAGGATCAATTTTTCCCACTTGCACGGTAGCCCACCAATTTGTAATAACCAAGGAAGGGTGGGTCTTCCTTTACAAATTTTTGGATCAGTATAAAATGGTAGTATCTCACTCTCATTTTTGTGATGCTGAAGGTTTCTTTAGTTTGGCTCTTAGGCATAGGATCAAGCTTCATCTAGTTAAGCATGAATTCTATTTCCCTAAAGATTTAATAAGGAATGAGTACTCTCTACAGGAGCAAGAAAAAAAGAAATAAAAATGGAGAGTTTATTCAAAAGTTTTGGATTTTATTAATTGTTTTAACAAAGATTATAACCCTCTTAGTAATGCTGTAACTACTGCAGATAGAATAAATAAGTTTATGAGTACATTCCCTAAAATAATGGATATAATGAATGAGAAGAAGGAACATTTCATTGATTCTTTTCCAGATAAAGCCAAGGAAATAATGAGGAAATTGGGCTTCACTCCCAATATAGGGGCAGGCCTACTAATTGTGCAAAGGAGGTCAGGATATACTATCATTCAGGATCAAAGGCTCATTGTGAATAAAGGAAAATAGATAGTTGAATCTACTAGTGTTGAAGAAAGGCCACCTAAACCTTCTCTTAAGAGAAGAAAGATAATAAGGGAAGAGGAATCACATGATGAAAGTTACTCACCTTCCCAAACCCCTATGAGAATTAAGGAGGAGCAGCTCACTAATGAGCAAATTGAGCAAATTGGATCACAAGGTGGAGTTTTTGTTACCTAGGCAAAAATATATGAAGGGAACCCCCATGAGCCTCTTGTGCAAAGTTTTGAGTTAACTATAGCAAATTTTAGGGGAAGGGAATTAGACTCTATTTTGGAACAAGCCAGTCAACAATTTTTGTCTGATGATAGTTTTGTAAAATCTAGGGCTTTCCATTAGTTTGCTTGGAGGGAAAACATGCACATTTTTTAGGAAAGATGTAAAAATATGAAAGTAGAGCATCTAGAAATGAATGAAGCCTCCATTCATAATCAAATAAAAGAAAAAATGATGCAAGAGTTCTAGAATATAACCCCTAAAGAGGGGAGACAGATGGTAAAGGCTGCAAATATTTTATTATTGCCCAATTGGGACATTGTTGATTCCTTGATTTTTAATTCTGTGTCAAATAATTTGGGATTGCAAGATCTAGATAAAAAGGAGTTCTTGGGAACTGCATTCAATAATAACCAAGCTACTCTTGTTATGTGGTCATTAAGAAGAGGATCTAGGGCTGCTCCATCACAGCCTAATGACTCAAGACTAACAGGGAGTATCATTGTGAGGAGAGCTGATGATACCTCACATTTACAGGCAGCCCACATGAATGTGGATTATTCTCAATTTTTCTTGGCTACTATAGAGAGGGAAGAAAAGGAGATGATTGAGCTGTAGGGCAAGTATGAAACAGTGGTGGATGCCTACAATAAAGAGGTAAAAAAGAGAATTGAGCTTGAGAACAAGCTATTGGGAAAACATACTAGGTTGAGAATAACATACCCTCACCCCCTAGTTGAATCCTTCAAATCCACCCCCCTCATAGAAATACCAGATACACCCCAAAGGCCACAGTACTACACTATAGAGGATTTTGAAGAAGAAAAAGGTAAACTGTGGGCCTTACATGTAGAATTGGAGTCCAAATATGAAGATAAACTAAGAAAAGCTCTCACATATTTGGGGGACAAAGTTGAATGGCCACTAATTCATGATCAATTAGCCAGGGTGATCAGTATTTGGGAGGATTTGAAAGCCAATGATGAGGCTCTAAAGCCTATTGTGAATAAATGGGTAAGGAGGGAGAAAGCAATGACATTTTTGTGTTTCTCTATCATAAGGGGTTCTTATGATCAAATTGAAAAAACCTTTGACATTGTTTTTTATCTTGCTGATTTTGACAATAAAAAGGATTCATTTATAGAGAATAATAATAGGCTACTTGAACAAGTACGAGAGCCAAAAATTTAGTTTGTTTCCTAATGCCCTAGATAAAATAAATAATTTGAAAAGAAAAGATGAATGGGTGAAGCAACTTGATGACATTTTTTGTTTAAGGATGAATAAAATTGTAAATGAAACAGGGCATGCATGGTGGGCTACCACAATAGAAGAAATGGTGAAGGCCCTAATATTCTTTGATTCTTTAAAAAAAGAATTTATTGCTATTAATAATGAAGCTGAGTATGTACAAAAAAGGTAACAGGATATTTTTCTATTCAATTGGCTAGATGACACACTTTTTGACAAGTGGATGGCAGAAATAGCTCTTGGTGAACAGTTTGATGAAGATGAAACTGACAATGATGAGTTACAGGGTGAAGAGATCCAAATCATTGACATTGTCACTACACAAGCCCAACTAGAAGAAGAAGATAAGAATAATTAGTCACCTTCAATTGTAGGCCTAGGCCCACAAGATGTTGCTACAACTGAAGAAAAGAAAAAGGTAGAAGTTACTCCCACCATACAAGATAAAGACAGTGAAAACCCACAGGTAGAGATTAATGTGTCATCATTAGAACAAGCTTCATCATTGGATAATTTGGTTGTTGCATACAAAGAAGTATCAGAATAGCAGCTAACTCAACAGTGTTAGAAGATGTGATAGAGGCTAACCCACCAAAAAGAATGTTTTGATTTGGCCATCTTCTGTTACCCACATTTTTGTCATTTTCTGATAAGTGTATGTAAATATTTCTTGTAAAAGACACCTATCATTTTCTCTTAGCCTGAAGCTTGTTGCATCTCAAACTATATAAGAGAGATTCTGAGGCTAGAGGAGGGGCCAAATTCTATTTTTTCTAAGCTATATACTTAGTCTATTTTTGGTCCAATGTTTGGAGCAAGTTTATGATGTATTTTCTTTGTTAGTTCTTGAGAATACATGAATAATAGAATGATCTCTATGTTTCTTCCTAAGCTCATTCTGAGTTTACTATAAATGCATACAATTTTCAATGAAAATGAATACAAATTATGAGCTATCCCCATATCAGTTCTTTCTAAATTTTGTCTCCTTTTGATTACTTGGTTATCTTGATATTGTATGAGTAAAGGCTTGTGCAATTGAATGCAATCTAGTTGGGTTGTATATCTATTCATCACTGCTATTAGTTCAATGGATTAAGTAAAAGCTTTGATGAATTTGATAAGGTTTCTGTAGTAGTGGAAAGGATTTTTGAATGATGAATTCTAATAAGAATATCTGATAATATTTGTTGTAAGGCAACAAATTAGATTTAAAGATTTGTAGTAGACTCTGAACCCCAATGGATTAGGCACTAGTCAAATTGATTCAGCTAGAAGAGAAATGTGTCATAAATGATTTTCAAATGTAGAATTATAATCAATTTTGCTTTTATTTCTTGAATATTTTCAAAGTTGGCTAGTACTTTTTTGCATGGAATGTCTTAGCTTTAGTTAGCCACTATTGCTGAGAACATGTGTAGACCTATAGAAGAATTTTGGCCAGATCTATTGTATGGGATGTGTTTATCAAATTGTTATGAATTATGCATGTATTTGAGGATTTGAGATGAGAATCAGAATGAAACTAAAACAATTCTCATATAGTGTTTCCCAGTCTTGAATCATCCCTGGGTATACCCACCCTGGTTTTGTAGAGCCTAGAGAGCAAAAAATGACCCTTGGTTTTGTTGAAGTTGGGTCCAAATGGTTTGCACATATAATTGTTAATAGGAATTGGCTAGTCCTTAGATTATATGAGTGATGTCATTTTGGTAATGATCATTTTGTTGCTTGGTAGCTTTAAAACACCAACAAAATGGCGACTTTGTTGGGGAGTTGTCCAACACATCTGTGAAAAGTATTGAAATTTCTTTGGTTCTATTTTGTATGCGTGTTTCAAGTTATCTAAGTTTTTTTCATGGTTATAAAAGTTTATTTTAATGACAAACCTTGAGAATTTAAAGAGAGAATAGCCTAAGTACCACATTGACACACTGACATATCCAACCTATCCAAGTGTCTTATCTAACAAGCAAAGAGTGCAGTCTTATGATCTCAGTGATTGGTCTACCTATGTCAGATATTTCTATTTCTATTTGTGTGTTGTTTCCTTGGAGTTAGGAATAATTTTCATTGTGTATTTTCCAAAGAATAGGGTGGTGACTCAGTCAAGGTCAAAAAGTTTTGATGTAGTGCTCAATGTAGTGACAATTTGCATAAGATTAGAGGAGGAGAATTAGAGGCCTATGATGCTATAATGTGGTTGAGATATTGGAAGGAAAATAACATAGGTATAAGATGATATGATGGGATCCCCTTGCCGTGTGATCGAGGAGGTAAGGATAAGGTGCTACAATGTCACAAAATAAGCATTAGATCGAAGGAAGAGAGATGAAAGCATAAGATATTATGAAGTGGTAGGAAAGGAGATTTTAACATAATTAAAAGTGTTCTAAAATTTCTAAGAATCATAAGATTGGAAGGCTCAAGAATTAATGGTAAGATGTTACGATTCACCATAATGTCATAAGATTGGGAGATATTTGAAATTTCAAATGTGTTTGAAATTGTGTGGGGCTCACCTAGGTGATGATGATGAATGAGAAGTGGACAAGTGGCACAAGTAGATTGGAGAGATAAGGGGAATAAGGAGAAAATGAATAAAAAATTAAAAGTTTAGAGATTTTTCAACTATTTCAACACATAGAAATTTGAATGTTGAAAGGATTAAATCAATTTAATGTTTTATATAGTTTATACTATATAATCGTTTAAATTTTTCAAATTTAATACTCTCTTCATAGACTGAGGCCTAAAAATTCAAATGTACCTTAGAGGCATCATTTTCATCATAAACATGTAGTGTAATATACCTACAAAATCAAGAAAAGTGGACTATCCATTTTTGCAGTTAGCTTTCATATAGGTATTCACCAAAAGTAGCTACAAGTAGATTAGTAATTTTGGGGCATCCTTAGTGCAAAGAAAAATTTGATGTTTTTAGATGAAATAATATCAGGATTAGATCAGATTTTGATGTGATCAAGCACCCTGAGTAGTTGTAACGGTAGAATTGAATGTTTTAGAGGTAGTTGGAAGCAATGAAGTGTTTCCCAATAGTACAATTGAATTTCATAGCAAAAGCAAAGCATGACAAACCAAGATCAGATTTAAAGCTCTGACACATATTATAATGTGTATCTAATATTTCTCTAGAGGATTTTTTTTGATTACTTGGTTTTGCATCTCATGCTCTCTCATCCTGATGATTAATCATGTAGTATGATTTGAAACATTGATGGTAAAAAGTGAACACAATCTAATCCATAAATTAGACCAATAATTTAAAAGGATATATTAGATATTTCTACAACAACAATTATGGTTTTAATGGCCGACAGAGGAAGAAGATCAGTTGAAACAACATTAGGATGAAGATAATTTCAATAGGACACATGTTAGAATCAGATTGTAGATCTAGAAACTTCTCCTCTACAAATTCTTCTTCTCTTCTCATTGTACAAGTTTCAATTTTTATAACTAGTGAGACCGCAAGATTGGTTCTAGTTCTAGAGTTGTGATACCATTTCTTCTAAGTATTTTCCTTTGTTATGAATAGCAGTAGTGTTATTTTCTTCTGAGCATTAACTTATACAATCATTTATTTTGTATTTTCTAAGTTTTAAAATATAGATGATGTATTGGTTTCAAGGAATGAATACAAAGTTTTATTTGAAATCTCATTCAGAAGTTTATCTCCTTTTCTATGGGTTTTTTAGTTTTCCTTTGATATATGCCCAAAGTGCATATTATCCATTTGCAGCTTTGAAGTCATATGTCATTGTGTATCTTGTTATTGGGTCAAGAACCTGAGTAATTTTTTTGATATGACATTGATAGAACTACATGGGTTATAGGAGGATTTGATAAATACTAACTTTGTTTGAAGATTGATATCTATTTGCAAGCTAGATAGATAGATCAGATGTCTAGATACATGAGTATACTTTAGGTGTCCATGTGTATGTTAATGTTTAGTTGATGCCCAATGGATAAGGGACTGGTAATCTTAGAGGTTGCATGTTCTCTACTATTGCATACCTAGGTTATGTTGAGATTCAAATATTTAATCGAATATCAATTTACCTTTTTATGTATTCAAGAACTAGAAGTGTTGGTCATTACTTATTTACATCTACTTTCCATTTGGTTATAATTAGCTACTATAATCAGGAAGTTTATTAGAAAATCATAGAAGAACACTGACCATTTTTGTTGTAGGGGATAGTGTTTCTAAGAAGAGCAACAAATTAACAAGATTTTCTTGCCTTAGCCTTGTAGAGCCTAAAGTGAGTGAGTCCCAATGACTCTATTAATGTTGGTCTAGAACTAAAATTTAGCCTTGCTAAATGTAGGATTTAGCTAATCCTTAGGCTTGTCCCTATCTTTTTTTCTCTTGGTATTAAGTTTAAACCCACTTGATATGTTCCTTACTAGTAAAAACTCCAACACCTTCTTTCTTTGTATTCCAACTATCAACTCTTTGATTCGGCCACCATATCAAGCACCACCCCAGAATTCTTGTCTTTCTTAGGTTCTCACACATGACATGTTGCTTCTAGCCTACTATCTCCTAAATATAGAATTTAAGTCTTTTTTTTCTTAACCAAAATCATCCATTCTAGGGTTACGTCAGATTTATTGAATCTACCCATCCTTCCATTTTATTCCCTTCTAGAAACTTCCTCTACAATCCTCTTTAAATTCACCTCAAAATGGTTTAACCTAGTTTCTATACCACCAGTTCATCATAGTAATCTTCCACACACTTCACATAAATCAACAAATCAACTTTGTCAGCTTAGATTTTTTAAATATTTGATCTTACTCATTTTATTGGCACTTGGCAATAACATTATATTTTCTCATAAAACACTATCTTTTGATGCTTGGCCAACACTAGGTTTCTCAGCATCCACTAAGTCTTTATTGGTGCTCAACACATACTAACTTTCTTCACTTAGCACCAACTAGATTTCTCTTGCTTGACTCATATTGAACTTACTGCTCAACTTCAACTAATTTTTTTTCACTACTACAATGGCTAGAAGGTAACAACAATTTGACATGATTTATGAAGAAACTATATTTTTAGATTCAAATCTTTCTTCTAGCTTGACCTCTGGATCCTTACTCATTAAGTTTTCTTTGCAGGTTATCTTCCACACTTTTCTACTCTACTTTTTCCTTTGCTCACATATCCATCTTTTTCATATTTCATTTTTACATTTTATCCTCACAACATGACCTTTCTTATATATCATAAGATAATACAATTCATCTTGAATTCCCTTCCAAATAATCAATAAACATCCAAATTGTTGACCTCAATCAATTACTTATTAGACAATTGCATTTTTTTGTCACTCAATTAATACTGAGATTCAATGCTCGACATGAATCCTTTGATGCCCAACCACTTGGTCAATACAGCAAGAAGGATATCCTTCATTAACCAATTGCTCAGTTAATATTGAAAGTTCTTCTTTGCCCAACTGCTCAGTCAATACTAAAATATGCAAGGTTAATACTATAAACTCTTCATTTCCCAATTAATACTAACATTTGTGTAACATCAATGACAACATAAAATTTAAGAATTATTTCCAAAACCTTGACCTAGACATTCCTACACCCTTAATTGAAGCATGATATAGATATACATATTTTAGAAGATGCTCTTTCTTCTTTAGATAATGGTTCAATAAACTTCATTATCCATATCCACTTAAACAAAAGAGAGATGGGGAAGAGCTTTCTAGACCCTAATTGAGAGAAACACATAAAAAAATGAAAGCCTCATTGGAATATTGATTATCATGTGCAAGCTACAACATAAACTAAAATATGGTAGTTGACACTACCATGTTTCCTTATTATTTAAATCCCATAAAATATATCATAACTCCCCTTAGACTCTTAAGCATTTTTAGTTGATATTATCCACTTACATTCAGTCTCAATTGTTCTCTTAAATTAAAATTGTCATCATTCACAACAAAGATGAAGCATTTATAAATTCAATTCATTCCTTTACTAAATAACTAACAACAATAATGTGATCTTAAAGGGTACATGTCGCATAAATCTAGCACTTGTTCTTGAGAATATACACACATCAAGCACATACACTTCATTAATGGAATTGGCATTTAACTATAAATGATTGGGTTTTTTTTTTAATTTTATTTTCTCAATTTAGGGTATTTTCTAATTTATAATAGAAAATTATTTATCTTAAACTTCATTTCCCTTCTTTTGAATATACATATACATTTTCGTAGGTTTCTTGGGACCTTATCCTTTGTTTAATCTTAGTTTTAGAATCTTGTAGATTTCTTTCCAAGTTTTTGCCTCCATTTTGTAAAGATCTAGAAAAATAAACTTTGTGGGGTGCATCTAAGGAAAATCCAAGATCATAATTGTGTATTAAGGCCTAAAAGCATAAGGATTGATAGTAAATACTCTAGGTTTATTCTTGTGGTCATCAATAGGTTTTTTTGGAGGCTTTTTATATTCTTGGTCATATAGGTCTATACAAATGATGCACCTATGTCATTCATCCTAATAATTTTTATTTTTATTCATCTTTTAGTTACAAACATTGTTTTAAAAAAAATCATTAAATAAATACCAAACATTTAATTTATATCATAGAAAAGGGGAATTTTTAGAGAAGAATTTTATTTATTTTGGAAAATTAGTTTATTATGCTTGGTAGTCAATGATAGAGCCTATCAACCAATTATTACTTTTCAACAACTACCTTATCCCCATTGACAACTTTAAGAATTTCTAGTGAAAATTTACACCATTAACATAAAAACACAATCATTCCCAACACCATGACCAATGTATCCCCTTAGGTTTAGTAGCCCGACCATTACACCACTAACTAATCACCACTCTACTACTTGTGTGCACTTGACAGAGGTACATTATTCTAAGTTGAATTCTCCTCTTTTCTAGTAATATGATAGTTTCAAAAGGATAAATTTTTTTATATTAGGAATAATCCATAAAATGGGATTTCAATAAAAGTAGTTAACACTCCATCAACACAGTACTAGATGAAAACTAGAGATAAATAGGATCTACTATTTAAGTCCATAAAACTAGAAGACTTATATGGTTTCACATCATTATAAAAGAAAGGTAAATTAGGATATTATTGTTGGAATTCTTTAGAATAACTAAGAGGGGGGATGAATCAGTTATCCAAGGTCCAAATGTATAAATTAAACTTTTCACAACTTATTTAACCCATATCCATAAAATATATTCATGCACGCATCTGTTAGATCATACAATCACTTAAAATTTGTAGGTTACTATCAAATCAACTTTGCAAAAATGTAAGCATAAAACATAACAGATTCAATAACACATTTTACACCTTGATTTTACATGGAAATCCAATTTGGGGAAAAATACTAGTAACATGCTACTCATTCTCACTCTTCTGAAGTGATGCCCTGTGAAAGACCATCCCTGCTAAGGGTTAAAATACACACTGTTAAATGTGAGCTAGTTAGAGGATTTCAATCACCTTGTTAGTAGCGAGCCTTGTTAGAGGACTTTACATCATTCACTTAGAATGTCACCCAGTTAAAGGATTTACAAATGGTTGTTAGGTCAACCTTAATCCAAAAGATTTACCCTAGACTGGTACAATGATTGGGAAGTAATAGTAAGGCTTGATCTAATAACAAATTACAACTCCCTTATAGATTATAGATCTCTATTTTAGTCCTCCATTCTTCTTGGCTTTCACACACTTTAGCTCTAATAGTTTGTTCACCTTTCAAGCATTCATACTCTTAAGCGTTCTTGCTTTTCTTACCAGTAATAGTCTCTTCTATTTAGTCTCTAAATGAAGCAATACCTTAGACCTCTTGTCTAACTTAGATTCTCAAAAATTGACCAACCTTGCTTCCAACCATCCATCTCTATAATTAGAAAATTAAGGTCTTTTGTTGTTCATGCTCTATTTTCCATTTTACAGTTAGGTAGGATCAGGTAGGATTCAATGAATCTACCCATCTTTTCATTTTAGTCCCTTCTAGAAACTTCTCCTTGAATCCTCTTTGAATTCTCCTCAAAATGTTTTACCATGAATTCTATGCCACTAACTCATCATATTTATCTTCCACGTGCTTCATAAAATTCAAGAAAATAAAATAGCCATCTCAAATTTATCAAATATATGATTTAACATGAATGCCAGCACTCAAAATCAATATGATGTCACTCAGCTCGCATACTATTCTTCTACTCATCTTCAACTAGATCACTAGGGAAACACTAAATTTTATTGGTGCTCAGCATCAACTAAACTTTACTCGGCTTACACTATATCACTCAACATACACTAAACTTTGACTTTGCTCATCTCCAATCAATTTTCTTCTTGTCTTGCACTAACTTTTCTCAACACCTACTATCCACTCGATCAAGCTTGGTGATGAGACCAAATATTGCCTTTATTTCATGATAGTTTTAAGATACTTTGTTGATAGTCTATTTTATCTTTGTCAAAACATTTGTGGACCTATGTTTACCAAACCTATGATAAACCTATGGGTAGAAATTATGCCATATTTTTCTATTATTATATATATTATGTAGTATTTCATATAGTTATCAAAATGTGTGTTCTTATATTTAAATTTAATTTGATAAATGTTTATTTGCAAACATGTCTTTGTATTGTAACTAAACTATTAATGAAGACTAAAAGATGATTAGAGGAATTCAAAAGTTGAGCGCCAACACCAATAAAGGAGAAGAGAACACTAAGGAGAAGCCACAGTGGAGGAAATTTGTAATAGTTCTAGAAGACACGACAATGAGTAAGGAGGAGTTGTGAAGACTTATTTATTTCTCTACATTTATTCTATGGCAAGGAGATGTTCAAACTTTATTATTCTTGCCCCAAGTTGTTATTCCTTCTTCCTACCTTGAGTTGTTATTTTCTTCTTTCTCTCATGTGGATTTGAATCTAGGTCATTTACTTTTCTATTATGAAAGAAGTGTTGATCTCCTATATATAGGAATCAACCCATGTGTGTTAGTTTAGCTAGTTAGAAGAAAGAGTTTATGAGAATATACTGTTAACTTTTATAGTTGTGTTTTTACAATTTTGTGTTATGTAACGTATTTTTGAAATCTAATGAAATAGTTTTTGGCTTCTATCTTGTGTTAGTAGTTTAGTGAAGCCAACCAAGGGGGGCCACTTGGAAGGTGGATTAGATTGGGATAGAATAAATTTATTTCCAAGCATTCGTAGTGTTGTAAGTAGAAGTTGTAAGTTCCTTCCTATAGCATCACACTTTTTGAATGTTCCTACAACATATGTGATAATAGTTATAGTGGATGAACCAAGTTGGAATATTTGTTATCCTTTCATTGTATTTCTAGTATGCATAGAGTTAAGTGTGTTAGTTTCCTACAACAATAATGTAAGTTATTTTCCTTGCATTTTACTTTCCTGCAGCATAAGCTTAGTGACTCATTAAGATGCCTAGTGCACATACTGTGCCAACCATTTCAAGTATACATCCCTAGGTTGACAAGATTAAATGCACCTCATAGTGGAAAAAATAGTCCTTAGTTTGAATATATTATTCCTAAGCATGGCCCAGAGCATGACTATGATACACCTATTGTGAGGTGGATCATTTTTGGTGTTGTTTTTTGGGATGGTGTTAAGCTAGGAGCATTTTTGAGTCATAGTTCTTAGAAAAGTTTTTTTAGAAATCTCCAGTTTGAAGTTTCTTTCACTAGTGTGAAAAGTTTAATTGCATGCATTAAAGAGGAAGATGACAAGATGAATATGGTAGATTTCTTCCATGAGAGTCTCTTAATTTGAATGAAGAAATTGAAGAAGAAGAAGTTGAGTTACTTTTTGAAGACATGAGCCCTATTTTTCCCATAGCATCATCATCAAGAGTTGAACCAATAGATATAAGCGGTCTTCAACCTTTCACTAAAGTATTGGCCAATTTTCTTGATAACACTACTCTAAATCCACTAGTTGTTAATCATCTAATACCCAATGTCCATTTTCAGTAGTAACCTCATAATATAATACCTCTAGTCATGGCACAACCTACTTTTCCATTTCCTCTTCCAAGTCTTGTAACCAATGCTAATCTTAAGAACATACTTCCCATTGCTCTTCCAAAGTTCTATTGCCTTGCAACTAAAGACCCTAATACTTTCTTGTTTGAATTTGATATATTTTATCATAGTTTTGACTACAACACTAATGCCCATAAGCTTAAATTATTTCCAGCAACATTGAAAGAATCAACTCTGTGATGGTTGATGGGCTTAGGAGCCAATCTAGTAGGAAGTTAGGATGAGATGCAAACTCTATTTTTGGATAAGTATGAAGAGTATTGCAAAGCATCTGGTTCAAGAGGAGATGATGTCTTTAGGATATCCCAAAAGGAGGAAGAAACATTGGAAGACTATGTTTCACATTTTCTATATACACTACAGAAGAACCCTCAACATGCGTTGTTTGAGGATTCACAAAAGCTAGTCTTTCTAAGAGGTGTGAATGATGGCTATCTAGAAGCATTAGAACTAATGGCTAGTGGTGATGTATATCAAGCTTCCTAGGATGACCTCAAGAAGATCTATTAGAAATATTCAAGGTCAACTGTGAAGAAAGGCCAAGGACCTCATCCCACAATCACTAAAGGAATCAGTCAAGGCATTTCAAAGCTCAAGATATCTAACCTATTGTCAGATTTCAAACAAGACATCATCAATGATGTCACTAAACATATGGACATAATGGCTGCAAAGAAGAAGCAAGCAAAAGCTGAGTTACAACTAGCTGAATACTGCCCTCATTGCTGGAAGTAGAAGAAGGATTGCCAATGTAAATTGCTCACAAGCTTGGAGAATTAGCATCTTCCAACTGAGTATGTCAAGATAGATGGAGATGATGAGAAAGTATTCTTTGTTGCTCAATGTCAACCATGGGCCCAACATCAAGGTATGCCTTAGGAACCCTTACAAAATTCAAATTCATATGGTAATCAATGGCCAAACTATAATCCCCAAGGTCCTCCACAAAATCAACCCAATTGGAACAATGCTGAGAAAAACAACCAGCAACAATCCCAATGGCCTCAAAATCAACCACCTTGGCCTAACCAATAGAGTAACCAATGGAAAAACCAATGGAACTACTACCAAAACTAGCAAAACCAATGGCAACCACCCCAAGGGAATTGGTAGTCTACAAACTAATGGAGGGGATCTCAACAATGGCCTAACCAAAATATTGATGCTCCACAATTACCACCTCCAGTTTGGCAACCTACTATAATGCCACCACCTGCAAATCTTGGACCTCAAAATAAAACACAATTATGTACACAACCTCAACCAATACCAAATAGCCAATAGACACAATAGCCGATGTATAGTGTTGATGCTTAGCAGTATCCTACTTACACCTTGAATGTTGCTGATATACATTTGAGATCTGGTAAAACTTTACCAATGCCTAAATGGCCTCTTATAATTGAAATACTAGACTCTCCTGTAGCATCAAAACACTCAGTTGCTGAAATTGTTGACTCAACCAATGTTACTATGTCAACCCTAGCTCAACCAGTAGTGGAACCTCCTTTTCCAGAAAAGCTGATACAAAAGAAACAAGAACAAATAGAGGAATAGCCTTTGAATATTGTTGATTAGCTAAAAAACATACATGTCCAAATACCCCTATTTCAAGCCATTAAGGATGTTTGGGTTTATGGAAAAGCTATTAGGGAAGCCTGCTTGAAGAAACCTTGAAGGAAGAAAAAGGACCCTACCATAGTCCATTTTGTGGGACAATTGGCTAACATCATGTTAGGGAAATTGATCACACCAAAATATTTTGATCCAGGAAGTCTAATAGTGAATGTCAATATAAATGGTCAATTAGTTAAAAATGCTTTCATAGATCTTGGAGCTTCTATAAATGTTATGACCAAGGATACTATGAAGTTGCAAATAGAAGGACTAAGGGCTACACCAAAAATTTTGTAACTTGTAGATAGTTCTACTATTACCCCTGATGGGATGATAGAAAACATAGTTATAACCTTAGATTCTCTAGAATATCCTATAGACTTCATGATCTTATCCCCCAAAGTTAATCTATCTAGTTACCCTATCATCCTAGGTAGACTGTGGTTAGCCATAGCTGATGCAAATATAAGTTGCAAATCAGGGAATATGACCATATCAAATGGCCAAGCAACAAAGAAATTTGATTTATATCCTCCAGCCCAACCATTACTAAATTTAAGCACAATTGTTTGGCTAGATTTAGGGGATAAAGAAGAAGAGTTAAATTCTATAGTACATCTCATGATGTTGCATAGACAGTCTTTCCTAAAATTGCAAGAGGAAGATTCAGTACTTCAGAGTATCCTCACTAACAGTTGTGTGGTAGAAAAAGATGTATCTAAAAGTTTTGTGTTGAAATTAATCGCATATGAGGAATATGATAAGAATTTTACTTTGCTCAAAGAACTTGATATTCTTTATCCACTTTTACCTTGCGAATTAGAAGCAAGTCCAAACTCTAAAGCTACTATGATGGAGTCCACCACTACTATTGAACTGACTAAAGGTCATAATCTCCATGTTAATCCCAAATTAACACCCACACAAATAGAACAATTAAAGGAATTGCTTCAAAGACATGAAAAGGCCTTTGCATGGGACTATAGTGATATGAAATGGTTGAGTCCTACATTGTACACTCATAGGATATACATCAATGAAAGTTTTCTACCACTCCATCAACCCTAGAGAAGGATAAATCCAAGCCTTGGAGAGATAATTAAAACTGAATTGCAAAAATTACTTGATGCTAGTTTTATTTATCCTATATCTAATAGTAGATGGGTGTCACCCCTGGTCATAGTTCCTAAAAAAGGAGGAAAATGGAGAATTTTTGTAGATTACAAAGAGTTGAACAAAGCTACCAAAAAGGATTACTTTCCTTTACCATTTATAGACCAAGTTCTAGACACTCTAGCTAGAAAGAAGTATTTTTCTTTTCTAGATGGATAGTGGTTATAACAAAATCAGTAGTACTCCTAAAGATCAAGAAAAAACAACATTTATATGTCCATGGGGTACTTTTGCATACTCTTTTTTACCATTTGGTCTATATAATGCTCCTGCAACATTCCAACGAGCTGTTATTAGCATCTTTACTGATATATCACATGATTGTATGGAAATCTACATGGATGACTTCACAGCACTTGGAGTTACTTTTAGGGAATCAATGGTGAATCTTGAAAAGGTTTTGGTAAGATGTCAAGAACATAATTTGGTACTTAAAAATGAAAAGTGTTTCATGCTCATGCAAGAAGGCATAGCACTTGGTCATTTCATATCAGGTGTAGGAATACAAGTGGATCCAGCTAAGATAGAGGTAATTCAAACATTGCCCATACCTACAAAATCAAAAGATGTAAGATCCTTTCTAGGTCATTCTAGATATTATAGATGTTTCATAAAAGATTTTAGAAAAATAGCTAGTCCCTTGTATAAGTTACTCACAGAAGAAGCTAAATTTAGCTGGAAATCCAAATATGATGAAGTCTTCCTGGAGCTTAAGAAACTTCTAACTATAACCCCAATCTTACAAGGCCCTAATTGGAATTTACCTTTTCACATATATACAAATGCCTCTGATTATGCCATAGGTGTAGTCCTAGCACATCAATCCCAAAATCTTGAAAATGCAATCTATTATATTAGTAAGAGCCTTCATGGACCAAAGCTAAACTACATTGTGACTGGAAAAAAATTGTTAGCAGTAGTTTATGCCCTGAACAAATTTTAGCATTACATAACTCGCTTTCCATATTTGTTCATACTGATCATGCAAAAATTAAATATCTCATGAACAAACTTGCTATAATAGGTAGGTTAGCAAGATGGTTACTATTGTTGCAAGAATTTGATATAACTATTGTTGATAAGCCTAGAAAAGTCAATATTGTAGTTGATTATTTGTCAAGAATCCACATGATGATACTAACACTACTTTGGTAGATGATGCATTTCTAGATAAGCATTTATTTCATATTATTTTTCAAACTCTATGGTATACAGACATTGCTAACTGCGTGGTAGCCAATAAAATAATAGAAC
Source organism: Cupressus sempervirens (assembly GCA_028749045.1). Taxonomy (NCBI): domain Eukaryota; kingdom Viridiplantae; phylum Streptophyta; class Pinopsida; order Cupressales; family Cupressaceae; genus Cupressus; species Cupressus sempervirens. The sequence goes on from CM053789.1 coordinate 715,271,221, forward strand.
ACTTTTCTTACAAGAAAAAGAAATTGCTTGTAGAGAAAAGTTTCCATTTCTCCTGGATAGATAATCTCTTGTTCTATACTGGACCTAATCAAGTTATGAGAAGATGTGTGAGAGAAGATGAGACATATGATATTCTACATGCATGTCATAATGAACCATGCAGAGGACACTTTGTAGCAAAAAGAACAACTTTGAAAATCTTGACAACTAGTTATTATTGACCTACACTTCACAAGGATGTAGTCAACTATACAAGGAAGTGTGACAAGTGTCAAAGGATGGACTAGCCAACAAGAAAAAATGAAATGCATCTTAATCCTTAGATGGCATTAACACCATTTTCCAAATGGGAAATAGACCTCATTGGTCCAATTTATCCTCCATCTAATGGGAAATCCTATATTCTTGTGTGCACTGATTACCTAACAAAATGGGTTGAAGTTAAGGCTATTAAGCATGCTCATGATGAAAAAGTTGCTAAATTTTTGTATGAAGACAATTTTACTCACTATGGTGTACCCAAAGAATTAGCCATTGACCAAGGTGCATAATTCACCTCTAATCCGATCTCAAAGTTGATGAAATAGTATATCAAGAACTAAAAATCCAGTCCTTATCACCTTCAAGCTAACGAACAAGTAGAGGTCACAAACTATGAGCTGAAGAACTTCCTAACAAAAATAGTCCCTTTGCACCATAGGGATTGGACCAGCAGATTACAAGAAGCTATTTGGGCTTATAAAACAACCTGGAAGACTACTATAGGATTCACACCATTTGAGCTCTTATATGGTAAGGTAGCAATGCTTCTAATTGAATTTAGAAATAAAACTCTAAGGACAACATTGGCATTGGATATTGAAATTCCTATAGCACAAAGAGAATGTCTTTTGCATCTTAACTCTTTAGATGAGATGCACAAAGCTACTTTGGAACATACTAAACTGATATAGAAAAAAAGGAAACAATGGCATGATTCTCATATTATTAGCAAACAATTTCAAGTTGGTGACTGGGCACTATTATATGATTCCAGATTTAAAGATATGCCAGGAAAGCTGCAAACAAGATGGCTTGGACCATATGAAATTAGTCATGTCTTTGATAATGGAGCTATTTAACTTAACTACCATTGATTTGGTACCTTTCAAACTGTTAGTCAATGGTCATAGATTGAAATTATACAAACAACCCCAAAAAAAAGAAAACTTCTTGTAGCAGCTTTAGCAGCCGGATTCAAATACAAATCAAGTAACTCTTCCTATAGCCAAAGGTTTCAACCTTCTAACTACCACTCTTCAACATTAGTTTCTTTGTGCATGCTCATAATAAAGACTTTATATTCACATAAAGTTCACTTTTCTATTCACTTTTTCCTTCCATTTCATCTATTTACCTTCCACACATCCACCTCATCTCATTTCTTTATCTTCCATCCATCCACTTTCCACATCATTAATTTCTCATGTTTTTAATAAACCCTGCAAGATGTTGATGGATGCTACCAATGATAATATCACTTTTGCCACCTTTTTTTTGGTATGTGCAATAATTAGATTGATAGGTATAACATTTTCAAATTATTATTCACTTATAGTCCACATATTTTGTTAATTATATTTAATACTACATAATTTATATGATGGCAGGGTTATTCCAATCCCTTACCCCTACTAGGTCTGGCAAGTGTTGACACTTGTCCAAATTTAGCAAGGGGTAGGGAAGTTCACTAATATCCAATGGCATTTCTATTTATTCGTAAAGATTTTTCCAAATCTTTGCATTCCCTTCATTAATGAAAATTAATTGCCATAAGTACACAAATGAGGTGTCATACCCCTTATTTTTGAATGATGTTTTGTGTCAAGCTATGATGTGACTTGTGTTTAAATTTTGTGTGATCTGAACCTAATTTTTAAACAATTCTCACACATATTCATGATTTACCTTCATTAAAAGTCATATTATTATGTAGAACAATTTTTTATGACATTAATTGCTTGTTAAAGCAAAGAAGTGTAAGTTGAGTCTGTAAAATAATGAAGCAGCTTGAATTCAAAAGGGGGAAAACAAAGTAAGTAGAGAAGTGTTAAAGAAAATAGGTGGACAATTGTAGAGGAGAGAACTAATGGAACATACCATGTTTCTCTCAGACATAGAAGTCATGAGAAGGTTTAATGCATGCAGATGGCTAGGGTATTTCTTGAGTTTGACTGCATATGATGAAGAGGTGGCCGCAAAATTTACAAGGACATTCGATGAGGGTGAAGCTTCCATTTGGGTTTTAACAGTGATTGCAATAGAGGAACACATTGCTGAAGTGATTAGGTTGCCTATAGTTGGAGAAAATTACCTTAGCACACATGATGTAAGGTCAGCAAGAGCTCAATTTACTAGACCACCTAACCCTCAAATGGATATTACAAAGCAAGGTCACAAGAGAATGTCATTGCCGCCACCATACAATGAATTAGCCATGTATATTATCAAATATTTTACATGTGAAGATAGATTCTCATACTTGCATGCACATCATTTCAAATTACTTAGTTGTGTAAGGCATAATCTTGTAGTAAACATTCCAAATTTCTTCTATAATATGCTCTGTATTAGTGTAGAAGAGACTCAAAAAGGAAAAGATAATTCCATTACTCATCATGCCTTAATCAAGTTACTGATAGAGAGGTTTCTTAGAGATGTATCTTCCATGACATGGGATGAATTTGTGCAAACCAAAACTCTACAACCCCAAGCTACCCCTAGTGAACAACCTAGTGAGGAAAATGTAGCTCTCACTAATGAGCTTATTGAACAAAATACCCAAGAGGCTGAAGTTGAAAAGACCCAAGAAAATGTACCTTCACCTATGCAAGAAACTCTAAAACCTACTTCTAGCAGAGCAAAAAGGAAATAAAAACTACAAGAAGAAATCTCTATTCAGAAGAGTTGAACCCTACAATTGTAAGACAAAAGAGAACAAAGAATTTCCTATAGCAACTACTCCTACAACAAAGACACCCAAAGGGAAAAGTAGGAAAAAGGTTGTAATACAAGAAGAAGCCCCGTAAGGAGAAGCCCTAGGATGAGTGGGCAAGTTTCTAAAGATTCTACTCTATCTAAAATGTCCACTAGGGAATCCCTTGTGCAAATTGTTTCTGATCACTCTCCTCCCCATCTTGAGATTACAAGCATTCCCAAAAATCCTACTGAGGAATGTATGGATGAAATCAAAGAAAATCCAAATGATACCCCAGTAGACCTACTAGGTACTTCTAGCTATAAGGATGAAACAATTCCTGAATATGTTGATCCAAACACTGCCCTAGCTCCCCATAAATCAACATGGATTGCTAGTTTTGTAGAACATTTATGGCATGAACAGAGAAAGAGGAAAAGAGATCACGAAGAAGATAGTGGTTCTATCACACTACAGAAACTCTTTTTTTAGTTGTATGGATAGCATCTATTTGCTGAGGCCTTGTGGAAAGAAGAGAAGAAAAAGATGAATAAGATTATAGCATCTCAATGTGAAGAAATTGCAGATTTAAAGGAACAATTAGCAAGCCAAAAGAAATGAATGGACCATGCCCTCAAGTTAGTTGATCAGGCCCTTCCTTGTAGACCACCATCAAGAGTTTATGCTCTCTATTTGGAAGAATAATTTACTTTGTTTCAATTAATGTTAACTCTTAAGAATATTAATGTAGAGTTCAATTCAGCACAAGAATTTTATGGACTATATCAGACTCTGGCACCTTGGTAGAAGAATTTACTTTGTGAATTATATGTTCATAATTTTTTTATCCCTTGAGAGACTCAATGGAATCACTTTCTTTACATAGGGGATATACACTTAAGAGCCCTCATGTCCTAGATGTCCAATGAAAAAATTTATGATAGGCAGCTGAATAATTATAGGGATGAGGAAAGGACAAAACCCTTGCCTTTAAGAGTAGAGAGTAGCAAGCTAGATGAAGTTCTTATGGATTGGTTCACATTAACTTATGGAAAGAAGAATCTAGAAGTAAGGGATAGGATCTTTACTACCAAAAATAAGGTTTATGCTGATTATGAAAATTTTCCCTACTTTTCTTTCCAGAGAGCTATGACTGGTGCTAGGAGTAGATGGGCCAGACTGCCTGAATCTCTTAAAAAGTTAGAACCACATAGTACCATCAACTTAGAGGTAGCACTTCATAGGGTTCCAAAATATTTAGAGTTAGGAAAGCAAGCCAGACTAGAGTTGTGGTGTCCCCTAACCATGCAGTCTCCAATGCTCCTATGGCCTTTGTATGACATTAATGTTGATAGACTTGAAAAGCTGTAGGAAGATCACAAAAGGGAAGTGTGGGAGAGAACCAGAGGATTTTACTACACTTTCAAGAGAAATAGAAAAGGAAGGACAAATATTGGAGAGTTTAGGTCATTAACAAGGAAGTGCAATGCTTGAGGACAAGCATTAGTTTAGCAGGGGGCAGATGATGAGACCAAATATTGCATTTATTTCATGATAGTTTTAAGATACTTTGTTGATGCTTCATTTTATCTTTGTCAAAACATTTGTGGACCTATGTTTACCAAACCTATGATAAACCTATGGGTAGAAATTATGCCATCTTTTGCTAGTATTATATATATTATGTAGTATTTCATATAGTTATCAAAATGTGTGTTCTTATATTTGAATTTTATTTTATAAATTTTTATTTGCAAACATGTCTTTGTATTGTAACTAACCTATTAATAAAGACTGAAAGATGATTGGAGGAATTCAAAAGTTGAGCACCAATAGCATATAAGGAGAAGAGAATGCTAAGGAGCATCCATGGTGGAGGAAAGTTGTAAGGGTTCTAGAAGACACAATAGTGAGTAAGGAGGAGCTATGAAGACTTATTGTGTTCTTTGCATTTATTCTATGGCGAGCATATTTTCAAACTTTATTATTCCCACCTTAAGCCATTATTCCTTCTTCCCACCTTGAGTTTCTATTTCCTTCTTTCTCTCCTATGGATTTAAAGTGAGGTAATTTACTTTTCTGTTATGGAATAAGTGTTGATCTCCTATATATAGGAATTGACCCAAATGTGTTAGTTTAGCCAATTAGAAGAAAGAGTTTACGAGAACAGACTATTAACTTTTATAGTTGTACTTTTATAGTTTTGTGTTATGTAATGGATTTTTGAAATCTAATGAAATAGTTTTTGGCTTCTATCTTGTGTTAGTAGTTTAGTGAAGCTGACCAAAGGGGCCCACTTGGAAGGTGGATTAGATTAGGATAGAATAGATTTATTTTCAAGCATTCATAGTGTTGTAAGTAGAAGTTGTAAGTTCCTTCCTATAGCATCGCACTTTATGAATGCTTCTGCAACATATGTGAGAATAGTTATAGTGGATGAACTGAGTTGGAATATTTGTTATCCTTTCATTGTATTTGTAGTATTCATAGAGTTAAGTGTGTTAGTTTCTTGCAACAATAGTGTAAGTTCTTTTCCTTGCATTTTACTTTCCTACACCATAAGCTTAGTGACTCATTAAGATACATAGAGCACATATTGTGCCAACCATCTCAAGTATACATCCCTAGATTGAAAATATTAAATGCACCTCATAGTTGGAAAAATAGTCATTAGTTTGAATATATTATTCCTAAGCATGGCATAGAGCATGACTATGATACACCTATTGTAAGGTGAATCACTTGGTATACTCAATTCTTCTTACTTGTTATTCTACATTTTGTTAGTGTATCCAACCTTTTCAACCTTAAGTAGATAATCAATTCACTATATCATCATTATCTTAACTTATCTTTGTACTCCTTCTTACATACCATAACTCAACCTTTTCTCTAGGTTCTTTTATTATCTATTTTGATCAAAACCTCTTCATCAATCAATCAAATGATAATACTGAAATCAACTATGTAGTTGTCTTACAAACAAGTGGTAGGTTTAACATCAATGACAAAATAATGATTGGAACACATTCTCATACTTGTATCAATCTATTTTCAACAATTTCCCTCTTTGGCATTGTTGGAAAACTAGTACCAACAACTATACCAAAAATAAAATAATTCCTTGAATTGAATCCTCTCCCTCTATCAGTAGCTTTCATCTTTTGTATAGGTCAAAAAATTATGTTATGATCAAGAGACAGTCAACTCATCTTGATCACTTCCTCATACTACATAGATGTAATCATTTCTCCCTTTGTAGTAATCATCGAGTATACTATCTCCCTCTAGGTAGATATTCCATGTTTCTTCCTTATTCTAACTATGTTTGGTATTCTATATATTTGTAATTCTCCCTTTTTTCTTCTATTATATTTCTCCCTCTTTGACAAAAATGCCAAAGACTTGTAATCTTAATATGTAGATGTGAACATTTTTAGTTTCTCCTTCTATCACCTAGCTTGTGACTGATCTGTAGCTCCAACTCTATGATTACTTTAGGAAGCCCCTAAAGTAAGATCTAGTGCATCAATGTGTAATATATGACAATCATCTTAGTTGATGTGGGGCACTTCTCATGCTTCTTAAATATCCTTAAATAGGGGTATCACTGCTACTTTACCTCTTAGATACTCATGAGCATCCTTAGGTAATGCTTGTGTGAAGATATCACCTATTTTCTCTTTTGTATTCACATATTTCATCCTCACCTCTTTGTCTTGAACTAACTCTCTTAAGTAATGATAGTTGATCACAATGTGCTTAGTCTTTGTATGCATCATAGAATTCTTTGATATATTTATAGCACTTGTATTAACACAATAAAGTATCAAAGGTTTGGTGATTTCCTCCTTCATACCTTTGAGTAGTTGTTTGATCCATACAATGTTTGTACAATTTACTATAGCAATAACATATTTAGCTTCACCATTAGATTGAGATATGTAGTTTTGTTTCCTTCTAGTCTATGTAACTAGCCTCTTTCCTAAGAAAAATGTTGCTCCACTAGTGCTCTTTCTATCATCAATATTTCTAGCCCAATCAATATCAATGTAGGCTCTCAACTCAAACTTCTTATTTTTCTTGTAGTATAGACCATAGTCTTCTATACCTTTTAGATATCTCATTATTCTCTTAACAACTATCAAATGATTCTCCCTAGGATTAGCAGTGAATCTTGCAACTATCCCAATAGATAATGTAATATCAGGTCTGCTATGTACTACATATTGCAATTTGTCAATCAGAGACCTGTATAGTGTTTTATTCACCTTAGTTGAATCATCATTCTCTGACAATTTGTGTCCTTACACCATAGGTGTACTTATTGGCTTGGAATCTTCTAATCCAAAAAAAATTAGTATCACCTTTACATATTTTTAGTTTCTCACTTCTCAACTTGTTCCTTATCATTGATCTTGCATCTTTATCTCCTAGTACAGTAGGGTGATGTATTTTGACATACTTTGAAAATCTTTGTTTTTGTCTATGTTGCTCATTTAGTCTATCAACTTCTAAGTCACTATGTACTTCTCTATCAAGTAATTCAACATCTCTTTCATGTATACTAATCTTAGAATCAAAATGTGCCTCAACTTTATTTTGTAACTCACCACCTAACTACAATTCAGTTCCTAAATGCAACTTGACATTCATTGTATGTGACTTGGCAACCACTGAAACTTGTTTTTTTTTGTAACTTTATTTATAGCATCTTCATTAGGAGGTATACCTTCATAAAATTATATCAATGATTTGCATTTCTCTGGCTCCTTCATATGTTCAACCTCATGTACTTCTATATATTCATCAAATTTTACATTTGTACTTTCCACAACTTTGTTGGTGTTAGTATTTAAATACTTATAAGGTTTAATTCTTGTGGAATATCCAAGGAATATACCTTCTTCACTTTTTACATCTAATTTACCATTTCTAAAATCTTTGAGAATATAACACTTGCTTCCAAATACCTTAAAATATTTTACATTGGTTGAGTATCCATACCATACTTCAAAATGTGTTGAATGAGTACCTTTCTTGACTTGCACATAGTTCAAGGTATAAACAATTGTACTTATAGCCTCTCTCTAGTATTTCAAAGAAACATTTTTGTCCATCATGAGTTTTGTAGCATAGTCCAATATAGATTTGTTCCTCCTTTCAACAATTTCATTTTGTGGAGGGGTTCTAGGGGCATATGTATGTCTTTTGATTCTTCTATCATTAAAAAAAATCTCAAACTCATTTGATGTAAATTCTCCTCCTCTATCAAATCTCAAACATTTTAGGATTTTACCTATTTCCTTCTCAACTCTTGCTAAGTACCACTTAAACATTTGGAAAGCATCAAATTTTTGTTTAAGAAACACAACTATCATTATCCTAGAATAATCATCAACAAATAACATAATTCACTTATCACCTTTGTAGCTTTGCACATCAATTGGTCCACACAAGTTAGTATGAGAAATCTCCAAAATTGCTCTAGAGGTGTGATTCTTACTCTGAAAACTAGAATTTGTCACTTTTCCTAACTAACATTGTTTGTAAATTATATTGTCAAGTTTCTTCAACTTAGTGAAACCTCTGACTCTTCTCATGTTACTGATACTAACCAAGTTATCAAAATTAACATGACATAACCTATTGTACCATAATCACACATCACCAAATTCTACAACTAGGCAGGTAGCATCATCCATATCAAGATAGAATAGATTACCTCTAGTTTGATCAGCTTTTCTCATTAGTTTTCCATCGGTATCATATATCTTAGCAATCTTTTTCTCAAACTCAACCTTGTAACCTAAACTATTCAGTTTGACACACTTAAAAAATTATAGTTAAGTCCTTCAACATAATAAGCATTGTCACATAAAATATTTTCTATGAGTTTTAAAGAATGTTTTCCTTTTATCAGATAGGGTGCATCTTCACCAAACCTTACACTATTTCCATTATAATATCTCAAGGAAATGAACTTACTTTTATCTCCAGTCATGTGATGTAAACACCCACTATCAATGATCCATTTGTCATTCTTTTTCACACAAGACACTAATGTAGTTGCTTCATCCTCATCAGAATCATCCTTCATTACAACATACACCACTTCATCATCATGATCATCAGATCTAACTTTGGTTTCCTCTTTTACAATGTAGCAAGACTTCTTTCCTTTATCTTTGTAATCTTTTTTATCCTCATCTCTTCTACTTTTCTACTTGTCTCCACCTCTATACTTCTTCTTATATGGACATCTAGTAGAAATATGACCTACCTCATTGTAATTAAAACACATGATAGGTAACTTACCTTTGAATTTTCCTTTACCTCTATGAAATCTCCTTGCTAGTAGTGGTTCAAGCTGTTCTACATCTCTTTATCTATATCACTATCACTACAAACATATTTTACCTTTTTCTTCTTCTTATAATTAGGTTCCTTCAATGACAACTTAGCTTTGAAATCAGATTTAACATTGTTAGATTTGAAGTTGTCAAAATTGTATAGCTCAAAAGAAGTGAGCCTACCTACAAGACCTTCAAGAGTTAGATTAGAACCTGGTATACATCTCAGTTCTTGTATTGCAAAACTCTAATAACATATATGGGCAACAATGTTCTCAAAACTTTACTTAATATAGTCTCATCATATATTTTACTAGTAGATCCTCATATAACATTAACAACATCTTTTATCCTAGAGCAATATTGAGCAACATTTCACCTTCTTGCATCCTCATTTCATCGAAGTTACCTCTAAGACATTCAAATTTGTCTCTCAAAACATTTGCATCACCTCCATAGATGGTGTGAAAAGCATCCCACATCTTCTTTACACTATCACAACCCTTGATGTCACCAAACTCAACATAACTTAGGGTAGAGGCAATCTCCAATATTGCGTTCTTTCTTCTTTTTTAGATCTTTAATAATTAGGGCTCTAGTAGGATCAACATGCTCATTGGTGATGATAGATTATGCATAGTTTCCAAGACCTCCTAGATGTAGCTTCATCAGACTTTTCCATGTAGGAAATTTGTCCTTGTTAAGCTTGGGTACCTCTCTTTTTATTTCTTTTTCTTTTTCTTCTACTACCTTCAAACTAGTCCTCTTAAGCAGATGGCTCTAATACCAATTGTTAGAATTCTTTAGAATAACTTACAAGGGGGATGAATTAGTTATCCAAGGTTTAGATGTAAAAATAAAACTTTTCACATCTTAGTGAACCCATGTCCATAAAACATATTCATGCATGTATCCATTAGATCATACAATCACTTAAACTTTGTAGAAATGTAAGAATGAAACTAGATTCAATAACACATTTGACACAATGATTTTATGTCAAAACCCAATTTGGGAAAAAACACTAGTAACATGCTACTTATTCTCACTCTTCTGAAGCGATGTCTTATGAAAGGCCAACCTTGTTAAAGGTTATAATACATACTATTAAATGTGACTTGGTTAGAGGATTTTAATCACTCTGCTATGAGTGAGCCTTGTTAGAGGACTTTAGATCATTTACTTGGAATGTCACCTAGTTAAAAGATTTACAAATGACTTTTATGTTAACCTTAATCCAAAGGATTTACCCTAGACTAATACAATGATTAGGAAGTAACATTACATCTTGATTTGATAAAAAATTACAACTAACTTGCAGGTTAAAGATCTTTGTTTTAGTCCTCCATTTTGCTTGGTTTTTACACACTTTAGCTCTGATAGCTTGTTCACCCTTCAAACATTCATACTCTTAAGACTTCTTTCTTTTCTTGCCAATAGTAGTCTCTTATATTCAATCTCTAAATGAAGCAATACCTTAGACCACTTGTCTAACTTAGATTCTCAAACATTGACCAACCTTGCTTCTAACCAGCCATCTTTATAAATAGAAAATTTAGATCTTTTTCCATTCATCCTCATCATCCATTTTAGGGTTAGGTAGGATTATGCATGATTTAATTAATCTACACATGTTTTCATTCTAGTCCCTTCTTGAGACTTCTCCTTTAATCCTCTTTGATTTCAACTCAAAATGGTTTACCATGAACTCTATGCCACCAACTCATCATAGTTATCTTCCACATGCTTCACAAAATTCAAGAAAACAAAATAGCTAGCTTAGATTCATCAAAATGTTCCATACTGTTCTTCCACTCATCTTCAACTAGATCACTTAGAAAACACTAAAGTTTACTAGTGTTTGGCATCAACTAAACTTTACTTGGCTTGCAATATCACTCGGCATACACTAAACTTTGACTTTTCTTGGCTCCAACTAATTTTCTTCTTGACTTGCATTAACTTTTCTTGGCACCTACTATCCACTCGATCAAGCTTGGCAGACTTAGTTCTTCTTGTTCTTCCAGACTTTGTCAGTGTATCCAACCTTTGCAACCTAAAGTAGATAACCAATGCACTATATCATCATTGTTATAATTGATCTTTGTTGGTGTAGGTGAACCACCTCCACCATCAAATTTTCATATTATTTAAGCCATTTTACAAAGTTCATCAAACCATGTCAAAGAATGGTATATTTGATAATTGGCATTGTAATGTTTTGTAATGGGTTTATTTCCTACTTATTACCAAAAGGATGATGGTAAATGTAAATAGTCATGGTAGTTGAATGGTTTATAATTGTCCAAGATTTTTTCTTTAAATAGACATCTCTTAATGTAACAAAGTCAATTTATAAGGAATTGAAGATAATAGTTTGGAAGTAAGTGAAAAGAGAGAAATTCCAAATAGCTCTTTGGCGGCAGCCAGAGAGCCACACTTTTTAGTCTACAGATGGCTAAATGAATGGAAGTATATGTTTATAGTATTTGATGTTTTAGTTGATTTAGTCATATCTTATCAATTTTTTTATAGCATCCATGTGTTTGCTTTTTATTTTATGGTGGAAGCACATATTAGTTATTTTGTTTCGAGTTTTGAGCTAGGGAGAGTTGGTTTGATGGTTATAAGAGACATAACGTGCATTACTTATCACATGGGTTTAAGAGTTAAAATGGATTTCAAGAACCATTACTAATGAATGATGGATTGGAGCCATTAAATCAGGCATTGTTTTGACGAAGCCTGTGAAGAATCCAATTGGTGGTGTTTTCTATGTTTTGGTGGTATTTGGAATCAACAAAATGAGTGAGGAAACTGATCATTTCCAGTTGGTGGTAATCATAGTTTTTATTATGTCTATCTTGAGGATGGAAAGTGTCTTGAGTCTAGCAACTAGCCTAGAACTATGGTTGTAGAAAAAAGGTGGTGAAGTTAATTACCATATGGTAAAGTCATATCGACTAAAAAATGGTGACACTCGATATCAATAAAGGAGTATGCTTGAGGTGAGAGAAAAACTTGATTATCTTTAAAATCCAAGGTGGTGGCATGAATCATGTTTGAGAAGGTGGCAAAGACAACCTAAAGCATTTGGGAAAAGAGCTTGATGGCTTTCAGTGTGAAGGTGGTGAATGTCTTGTCAACCATAGATGTATGCCTGAGTTGAAAGTTCTTATGAACATGAACTAAGAAAGAGAGCATGTTATTGTCAGGATAATAATACATTTTAGTCTTAAAAGAAATACCTATCAAGTGCATTATGTAATCTGCAATCTAAGAGCTCTCGGTGTTTTATGTTGGAAAAGGTGGTGGCATCAATGTCTTGGGTCATAAATGAAAAGAGCCCATGATGATATACATTGAAAGGGTGTGTAAATGGGGACCCAAGGCATGAAAGAAGTTTGATGACTCTCTCACCATGTTAAGGGTGATGATAAGTTTAGTGGAGAAATTAGCTTTAGTCTTGGTCCGTGGGAGGTAATATAAAGGTTGGTGAGTTTGTTATCAAAGTGGTTATTTAATATCTAGTAAATAGTGTTATTGTTTTGGAATGGTAAAAGGTTGTGAGCCTCTAAATAAATGTTGAAATAAGACAATAAGGAGATAACATGTAGTTTTGAAGGATAAATCAATACCTTTGCATTATTTGTACCCCTTTTTACATACCATAACTCAACCTTTTCTTAAGGTGCTTTTGTTATCTTATTTGATCAAATCATCTTCATTAATCAAACAAATGATAGTACTCAAATCAATTAGCAGTTTTCCTACCAGCAAGTAGCAAGTTTGACATTAGAGACAAAAAAATGATTGAAACACATTCACATACTTGTATCAATATAGTTTCAACAATTATTACTCTCTTTATCATTTTGTAGTACTGCTAAATCATACTAGTCTATTTTGAAAGTTCCATTTGGGGGATGGTATTTCCTCAAGATCCATGTCCTTTACCACCTATTAAAATATAGGTCTTGTTAATTAATATTGTCTTAATTCCCTTCTCCAACTTATTGAAGAATCATCTTGATTAATTTTCTTATTTCCTAGGAGATAAGTAAGCTTTCTTTATCTCTTCTTTGTAAATCAATGCAAAAATCTATATAATTTTTTGTGAGTCTCTTGTTAGGGATATCCATGACCATTTAAAATTGTGAGAGAACATTCAAGAAGGTGATTCCATTATAAAACTCAATAATGCACCTTATTGTGACTTGGAAAACCTCTACATCTCTCATCTTCTATAAAAATCATAAAATATCATCAATAAGGATAAGAAAAGATGTATTAAGATCAAGAGAAATCAACTTTTTAATCAAAAAAAATCACATACCAAGTAAATGTTCTCATATTGTCCCACCCTAATTGATTACCATAAAATATTTGCCAAAGGGAGAAATTAAATTTACCCTAGAATAAGGATAATTCAACTTTTTAATTTCTTCATAAAATGAACACATCCAAATAGAAATACCAATTGACTCAAAAATTTTCATTTGTAATGATTTTTTAATCAAAATATTTCATCTAAATAAATCTTTTTTAGGCTCAATAAAGTTGTTGGTGTTGGAATGTCTTAATGGGAAGAGTGCTTCTGAGAGGGGGGGGGGGTTGAATCAGAAGTACTAGCCTTTTCTCCAATTTTAAATCCTTAATAACATATAACTAAAATTAACATGCATGCATATAAAAATTAAACAATTATGAGAAGCAAACATGCTCTTCTATCACTGATCTTTGCTAGATCTAATCTGCTAATTGTGTTCCTTGTTCTATTCTAATCAACTAGATGTGTAAATGTCATCCTTTGCACTAAATCTTTGACACCAATGTTCTGCAATGACCTTAATAATAGGCTCTAATTTTCATTCTTCTCCTGACTCCTCTCTATTAAATGGTTTCAAGACTCCCTTATAAAGATTAGTGGTTCATTATGCATCCTTGATTTAAGTGTTCCCGCTCAAACCCTTGAAATTCACCTATTGGTTGCATGCAGTCTCCAATTTTTTGATTGGTTGCATGAGGATTTCATAGGTGGTTGGGAGGATTTGATCTTATCCTTTTATCCTATCACAAGTCATGCATAACTATTTTACATCTTGGCTTGCGATTGCACAAAATTTCATGTTGATCCTGCACTGCTCGGCACCATCTATTCTAGATTGCTCAGCATCCACTATGTTTCCTGGTTACTTGGCTCCTATAGAATTACTATGTCACTCGGCACCTATAGAATTCTTGTGTTACTTGACACCTATTAACTTCTAGTGTTACTCAGTACCTATTAATTTCTTGGCATATATTGTCTTTTGATCTACTCGACACTATCTATAACTCGGCATGTGTTAGAGTTCTGGCTCTGCTTCCACTGTATACTCGACATGTATTAGAGTTGTGGCTCAGCTTCCATTATATACTTGACATGTATAGTGAAGATGGTTAAGTGTTTTGACACTCATTTTTCATTCTTACTTATTTGATCAACAATCTCCCCCTTTGACATGAGTGTCAAAAACACTTAACTGATCATACATGATCTAATCCTTGTGTATACATTCTTCACTTACAAAATTTCAAAAAAGTTATTGTGAACAACAATATACCTTATGACTCCCCCTGAGTTGATCATGTCATGAATTCTAATGTCTTGTGTCATTGTGCCTGATGTTCTCTATTTCTGACCTATTCTTGCCTTCTGATCTTGTTTAATGACCCTGTTATCTCCTTATCTTCTTGCTATATGCATTTCTCCTCCTTTAATATATCTCCCCCTTAGAATTTTTATCTCCTTCATTATCTCCCCCTTTTTCACACTAATTTCAAAGGGTTCTAAATAGTAATTCCATGCTTGGCCAAAACTGCCTTGTTTACCTCAAGGAGTATTTTGAGAGTTGCGTCCTAGTTATTCAATGCAATATCTAATGACTTGTGTTGGATTGCAAGCTTTTCTGCTAGATCAACTAGTCCTTCATGTGTAGAAATATTTGGATCTTTCTTGAGGACTGTTTTAGCATACATTTTCTCCTTGTGTAATATCTCCAAGTGAGGAGTGATAGAGGCTTGAATTTACATTAGTTTTTCTTTAATAGTGGCCTCTTCTACTAATAATGCAACTAATTCCCTCTTGAGTGTGAAGCATTTGAGTAAAATGCTTCTCACTATGTGCAGGATTTGAGGAAAGTTGCATACTAGAGAGCTTTAGTTTGCTCTCAAGGTTCAAAATTTTCAGATTTATTTCTTGTGTGAACCTAGAAAAATCACACAATTTGTTGTAAAGGGAAAAGATGTTCCCTAGTAAAATCTTTACCCTTTCCAATTTCTTGGCTAGGTCAACCTGTCCCAAAATAATTCCATTAGTTATCTTTTGGTTGACCTTGCCTAGAAACTTCTTTTTTGACCATTCCATGAGTTTTACATTTGTATCATGGTCTTCATTATTTACTTGGTCAACTATATTAGATAGTTGCTCAAGGATTGGCCTGCTTGAATCTGGAGGTTGGAGGTTGAAGGCATCCATGAATATATCTTTGATCTCATTCATTGCCTAATTGTATTTGAATTCTTTCCTTAATGCCTCTTGCCTCCTTCTCTTGTCCAATGCACTTTGTATCTCATTCATCTTTTCCTCAATTAAAGTGCTTGAATCATAATAGGGTATTTGAATTTCTTCATCAAGCTCAGGAATACCATAATGAATGGTCCTAGCTACACTAGTAGAACTTGAGCTTGGTGTACTAAGTTGTAAGGTCAACATGTCAGTACTCAGCTTTTGAACAGGTTTCGTAGGAGTTCCTATTTTTGGCAATTCAACCAAATTTTGTATTGCAGACTCCTCCTTATCCTGTGTTTCTTCCTTATCCTCTTCTTGTACCACTACTACTGGGGGTGTACTTTTTATCTATATTGATGTACCTATTACTTCCCCTACTATTGCACTTGGCTCCTAATGAGCTTGCATGGCTATTCTTGGTGGTGATGAAAGTGGTAGAAATGAAAGTCTAGTAATTTGAGTGATTTGAGGTAGTTCTTGTGATGACACCTTGGCTTCTTTTAGTTTATCTACTGACTTTTGGAGCTGATCTACACTGACCAATATGGGACTTGTACACAATTGTGCTTGAAGAGTTGTTTGGTCAAGGATCTTAGTGAGATCCTCTACAGTTAATGGGTTGATGTTTTGACTTGAGGTGTCAACAACATCCTTAATCTTTATGATTTTTGTAGGTGTGGTAGTAGAGTGAGGAGGACTAGGAGGCGGTAGTTGTGTGTCTTGCACACTTTGGTCTTGTTACCCATCAGTACCCCTGTCTTCATCTTTTCCTTCACCCTCTTTTTCTTCCTTGTTTTTCTCTTCTTCAACCTTTTTCTCTACTTTTGTCTTCTCTTATCTCTTCTTTCTTCTCTCTTATGGCTTAGCAATAGCTTCTTCTTTGTATTCCTCTTCAAGGGCATCTTTAGTTTTCTTATATAAATTCTTCCACAATCTTGTGGTTCTCTGTACAACTTCTTCTATTTTGTTCTAAAGTATGGAAAATGCCTTGTACTTAGGTGTAAACCTTTTATTATGCCTTTTGACTACTTTAGTTATCTTTTCCCTCATCAAATTAGGCAATATGCTTGCTAGGGTTGATTCTCTCATCTCCTTCTCCATTTTCAAACAAAAATGCCATCAGTCCTCTACAATTTTAGACAATTCCTTTGGCAATTGTCCATCTAGTTCAAGAGGTGTATACTTGAATTGTGCCATCATTGCGTAGATTGATTCTTCTATTCTATTTTGTTCTTCTTTAGTGAACTTATTGAAGTCTATCTTTTCCATGTCACTTAAGTCTCCATTCCTAATCTTTTCACATAATGTATCAACTAAAGACTTAGGAGGATGACTTACCTTTTCAGATTGATCTTCCTCATGATCAGTATCAGGTTGAGTCACATATCTTTTTCTTTTCCTTGGCTCTTCCTGTGCCTTCTTGGCTGTCTTCTTCTTCTTCTTTGTAGCTTCCTCTTTGGCTTTTTGTGTGGAAGCCCTTTTTGTAGCTTTGGTTTTTGGCTTCTTGGGTGTTGGCATGGTAGCTTTCTTTGATGTAGGCTAAGAAGTAGGAGGCATCTTTTCCTTCCTTTTGATGACTTTGCCTTTGATGGGTGCTTCCTTGGCTTCTTCTTCCTCAACACTCTTATCTTCACCTTGGCCTTGTGTCAATTCAACTGGCCCTTGTTCTAGCTCATCTTCATCTTTCTCATCATCACCTTCTTCTTCATCATCACTAATCTCATCTGCTTCTCCTACTACACTTGTTTCTTCAACACCAAATTTCTTCTTTATCTTCTTCACCGTCTTTTCCTTCTTCTTCATTGTTGTGGCTGTCTTGAGTTCTGTAACAACTCTTGATCTAACTGTGTCATAAGTTCCAAATGCCTTGGAAATTTTGTCCATTTCCTCTGCAAGTAATGATGTAATAGCTTCAGCAGCTTGATCAACATCAAGCTCATATCCCAATGGTCTAAGCCATCTTACTCTTGGAAGGACTTCTTGGATGTCAGTATAATCAATGTCAACAAGAAAGCATATGTCATTCTCATGTTGATTCACCAATGAGACTGGTATCCTCATTCTTTTCTTCATTGCATTCTTGAAATCATCAAAATAGATAGTCATTTGATCATCAAAGCTATCTCCCATTTGTGCAATAAAATCATTTATTTGATCAACAATTGTTTTATTTTGACTCTAGTTGAATTTTCCAAATGAAGGAAATTCCTTCATTACATAAAAGAACATGCATACCAATGCTGATCCAAATTTGCATTGTGCTCCCTTGGACTTTCTTATTGCTCCAAGATTTTCATTTATCTGTTGCAACATGAGCTTTGTAAGGTTATAGGTGTGGTCTTTCTTTACAAGCTTATATGCCACATCCACTACTATGTAGGGTACACTACTCAACCTGCTGGATCGATAAAACTTATGTGACATGATCCTTACAAAAAAATCTAGAAGGGGATCGGTTATGGTGTCATGCCTCTATTGTTCCACTTTGCTCCTGTGTTCTTCTCTATTGTTTCTTTTTTGTCACTTCTTAGTGTCTTTGGCTGATCTAGGGTTGGAAAACCTATAACCCTATGAACCATTTTCTTGGTAATCTTGACTAGTCCTTGCTCTAGCTAGAATGATCCATCATGGATTTTGGTAAGTATTATGCATATCCACTCAATTTTGAATACGATTGAAAAAAATAGGGCTTTGGCTAAACCCTTCTTCTCTATGATAGAAAACTCCTCTTTTAATATACCTTTGTTATAGATTTTATCATAGGTGTTTCAGATTTCTAGGTCTCCTATGGCTCCAATCTTACAATTGTAACACTTACACATGTCTTGGACCATAACAACTTTTTTTGGAATCATAGACAATGCACCTACGGGATCTTTTTTGTATGCTACCTCTGGTATGGGCCTAAACTCAGGTTGTTTAACCTCATTACTAACTAGCTGAATCTCATGGCTTTCCTTCCTTTGGGTCAACTTTGAACTAGATGCCATAGTTTACCAAATTAGGGTTTGACATTTAAAGTAAACTTCACAAACTGTACAACTCGACACCTAAAGGAAATACGTGGTTAAATGCTTGAAAATGTTTGGGTTGATGCTAAATCATTGCAAATTGCTGGTTGAATACTCAAAAATTGCTCAGTCATGCTCCTGGTAATTGCTCTTCATTTGAATAGCTCAAAATGAATCAATTTTCACATTTAAGTGGCTCAAAAACCTTGCATTTAATGCATTTTTGTACCTTCACCTATCACTCAACTTCCAAAGGTTTTCCACTCGGCATCTAATCTATTTCACTCGACAGCTATTCTCACTCATCATCTACTAACTTTGTTGATAACTTGGAAACCACTACAATTTTTTTTACTCAACTTCCACTAAACTTCTTAACTCGGCATCCAAAGTAGTTTCACTCAACAACAAAAGATAGCTCAACATCATTATTCAAATTTTTTCTTGGCATCTTAACTCATGTAGATTTATACTTTGCAGTGCTTCTCTATTTAGGGCTAATGTATGATACTTCCTTATATGTATTAGCCCCATAGACTCATCTTGTGATTAGTTGGATGAGATATGATCACATGACCTCTTGGGTGAAGTGACCCTTACATTGAATGTTCTTGGTCCATCTTTTTTGGGCCATGTCTTCTTCATGTCTATTCTGATGTGTTCCTCATCAGCCTTTTCTTTGCCCTTATTTACTTCAGTCTTGGGTGCCTTAGCCTTTTTTGGATAATTTTTGTTAACATGTCCAATTTTCAAGCAACTGAAGCAAGTAGTTTGGTTCAACCATCTTTTATAGTTCCCTTTGAAGTGTGTTCTTATGCAGTTCTGGGGTATATGTCCATACTATTGACAATAGTGATAGATTTGCCTTGTATTGTAGTCCCAATTGTAATGGTGTACATAGTTGTCCCTTCTTACATGCTGATTTGGTGTCCACATAGGCTTTGATCTACATGCAAAGGCTCTATGTCCATACTTCTTACAATTATGGCAGTGTCCATCAAATCTTTGTGACCTTGTGACTTTAGACCTATAGTCTTGTGTCATGTGACCTTGCATGTTGCACTTGTGATAGTAACCCTTGCTTTTGGGTGAGTTTGGTTGATTGATCCTTCTACTCCTACAAACATTAGCAATATTTATAGTAATGAAAATGGGTTTATGATCCTTACCTTTGTCACTTCTTTGCTCAGCATTCTTTGATGATTCACCAACTTTAGTGCTAGTGTATCCAAGTCTTGATGTATCATGGGCTGATCTTGGGGATTTCAACAAATGTTCAAAGTACTTGATAGCTTCACTTGACTTGTTGAGATTATCTGTTGTTTCTTTTTCTCTCTTCAATTAATTCTGTAGTTGTTCATTCTGCATCCTCAAAGTAGAGATCTAAATATCTTTCATATTGAGTTCATGATGAAGGTTCATCAATTGGGCAAGTGTATCCATCTGCATGTTTGAGATCCTTGTTAATTTAGTACATTTTTCTTCAAGTCTATTTGTAAGATTTATCTTTTCATCTTCCATCATGACTCTATCCTCGACTGCTCTTTCCTTTTTCTTAGTGATTTCACATAGCATCATTGCCTATGATTCATGCTCCATCTGAAGAGTTCTTATCTCTTCTAATTGAACTCTATTTTTCTCCATCAGTTCTTCTATTGCTACATCAAATTCTTTGGAATCTCCTTTGGAAAATACTTGTGTAGTGTCAATCTCCTTGTAGTGAATATCATTTTTGGCTATAGCCATTTCCTTCCTTCTTTTTAGGGATTTTCTTAATTCCTCTCTAGCTTCCTCTACCTTGTGTAGAGTGAGATGCACATCTATTACCTGGTTCTCAATGATCTTCCCAAGTTTGAAGACTTCCATCTTCAAATCTTTTCCTCCAAGCTATTAGGCTTCTTCTTGAGAGAACTTGGCTCTGATACCAATTTTTGGAATGTCTTAATGGGAAGAATGCTTCTGAGAGGCGGGGGGGGGGGTGAATCAAAAGTACTAGCCTTTTCTCCTATTTTAAATCCTTAATAACATATAACTAAAATTAACATGCATGCATATAAACATTAAAAAATCATGAGAAGAAAACATGCATCACCACATAACACTTGAGATTTTGGTGACCCAGAAACCCTCCAAGAATAAGAAGGTAAAATTGGGATGGGGATGATACCCACAAAATTATAGTAGCAATTGATTTCAACCACTTCTGATGGTTTGCCTTGTTAAAGGCTACAACACACTGTTAAATGTGACCCTCTTAAAGGATTTCTACACCCTGTTAAGAATGTGCCTTGTTACAGGACTTAAGAACATTCAACTTAGAATGCCACCCTGTTAAAGGATTTACATAAGGCTGTTAAACCCACCTAACTCAATAGGATTTCCAAATTCCTAATACAATTGTGAGAGAGTATTAGAATAATACACTTGATCTAATGCAATATTTGATGCTAATCTTAGGTACTTGATCTACTCTTCTATCACTGATCTCTGCTAGATCTGATCTATTGATTGTTTTCCTTGTTCTATTCTGATCAACTAGATGTGTAAATGTCATCCTTTGCACTAAATCTTTGACACCAATGTTCTACAATGACCTTAATAATAGGCTCTGATTTTCCTTCTTCTCCTGACTCCTCTCTGTTCAATGGTTTCAAGACTCCCTTATAAAGATTAGTGGTTCATTATGCATCCTTGATTCAAGTGTTCCCACTCAAACCCTTTAAATTCACCTATTGGTTGCATGTAGTCTTCAATTTTTTTATTGGTTGCATGAGGATTGCATAGGTGGTTGGGAGGATTTGATCTTATCCTTTTATCTTATCATGAGTCATGCATAACCATTTTACATCTTGGCTTGTGATTACACAAACTTTCATGTTGATCCTGCATTTCTCGGCACATGAAGTAATACAGATGCTCAACACCATCTATTCTATATTTCTTGGCATCCACTGTGTTTCTTGGTTACTCAGCTCCTATAGAATTACTATGTCACTCAACACCTATAGAATTCCTATGTTACTTGGCACATATTAACGTCCTATGTTACTGGACACCTATTAGCTTATGCTTTGCTTAGTACATACTATCTTCTGATCTAATCAACACTATCTATAACTTGGCATGTGTTAGAGTTTTAGCTTAGCTTCCATTGTATACTCGGCATGTATTAGATTTCTGGCTTGGCTTCCATTGTATACTCGGCATGTATAGTGAAGATGGTTAAGTGTGCTGACACTCATTTGTCAATCTTACTTATTTGATCAACAGTTGGTCCCAACAATAGGTCAGTATACTAAGAGGGTTGGGGGGGGGGGGGGGGGTGTGAATCAATATACTCAATATGCTCCTCTTTGTTTCAAATTATCTTTCTCACTTATCTATGACTTAGTGCTAGCTACAACTCAATCAGTCAAGATTAAGAAAAAATACTATTAGAATGGGGTTTTCATTACACCAAAAGCTCAATCTATTATTATTTAATACAACCACTTAACTTATAGTATACATGAGGAAATTAATCCCTTGTCACAAAACCTAAGGGGAGAGCTAAACATTTTCCAACAATCTCCCCCACAACATTACCCAAGGGTTTGAGGATTTGAACCCATTACCAAGCTCTCATACCACTTGTTAGAAAGTAAAGTCCAACAAGATATTTGAGAGGGGGGACGGGGATCTTTTGTTACACCAAAAACCCAATCTATTAATGTCTAATACAACCACTCAACTTATAATACACACGAGGTGAGTGCTGAACATTTTGCAATAAACATATCACATGAAAATAGAAATCATATAACATAGTATTTATCTCATGGAAACCTAGCTAGAGTAAAAACTATAGTATGTGAGTCAATCCTCATAAGTTTATACTCTTCTAAAGTGGGTATGGTCAAGAGCTTATCCTTATTTAAAGATTGCAATAAAAGGTGTCACCCTGTTAGGGGATTTTGATGAGACCTGTTAAGGTATTACCCTATTAGAAGAAGCCTAGTTAGAGTACTTTTTAGATGACAAGTTAATGTGTCACCCTATTAAGGGATTTATACAAAAAATCTCTTACATTCCACTCTTGATGAGATTTTCTATTGTGAAGGTAATTAAACCATATAATAATGGTTTAACATTTTAGCTATTGAACTTATATTTTCTTACATCCTTTTTTGGCTCTTTTGAATGTTAGGATTTTTTTGTTTGACCTATACTAAATTTTCTCGGCTTGCACAATTTTCTCAATTAGGCTTAGTAGACACATTTATTTACTTAGCCTTCTTCTTGTATTTTCTCAAGTAACCTTTCATTATAGCCTTAAGTAGATAAACAATACACTATATCATCAACATTTTACTTGGTCTTAGTGCTTCTTTTATACACCATATAACTCAACCTTTCTCTAGGTTCTCTTGTTATGTTTTCTTTTCAAAGCTTCTTCATCAATTAATCAATTGATAGCATGTAAACCAAAGTAAGAAATTGTCTTACCAACAAGTAGTTGGTTTGACATCAGTGAAAAAGTAATGATTGTTCTATTATAGGTTTCATCAATCTTCTTCACTTCAACAATCTTCCTCTTTGGTATTGATGGAAAACCAATACCAACAACAATACCAAAAAGAAACTTTATACCTTTCATTAAAATCTATCCCTTTATCAGTATGTAAAATCTCTCCCTCTATTAGTATTTGTGCCTTCCTCTAATTTCTCTAATATCTCTTATATCTCCCTCAATATACTCTCAGTAAACACTCCCTCATGCTTTAGAACCTAGAAAATGGGCTAAAGTCTAACATACTATGAGCAAATCACAAACTCAATAATCATATGCTAACACCCACTAGTCAACCATGAAAGCCAAACTAATAAAGAAAGCAACACAAGGTTAGAAAACCCCTCTTTCATTTGTAGCTCCCATGTTCTTCTTTCTTCTCCAACTATTGTAGCTCCAAATTGCCTATAGTGCACACAATATTGAAGCACAAGCTTATGATAATGGTGATGCTATAAGAATACTAGAAGTTATGATTTGAATGTGAGAGTAAGAGACAAAAAAAAGAAAACTAGGGACCAGAAATGAGAGAAAGAATGCTCCTTTTATCATCAACACACAAGGTGAGAGCATTGGATGTGTCACCCTTAGATATGTGATGTCACAAGAGATTCCTTTGAGAATCCATGATGCACATGACACAAGATGCCAAGTGTAAGATTCTATGATGCTTGGAAGTCAAACTTGGCTAAAGAGGGAAGAGAATCTATGACACATCATATGACACCTCTAGCCCACCTAAAGCCAAGAATCTTTGATGAATGAAGCCAAATATGGATGTGCATAAGAGAATAAGAATATATGAAATATGACATATCTTAGCCAAGTGTCAAAGGAGAATCCACGAGGTGTCATACCCAAGTGTCATGATGATGTCAATATTATGTAGAATATTTGAATTAAAAAATCTTTTATTCTACAAAAAAAGAAATTAGTGAAAATGGAATTAATGGAGGAAAATATGACTTAGGAAATTAAGAATTTCCATGGTTTTTGAATGATAAATCAATTAATTCAGGAGGTTAGCGAAGAAGAATAATTAGTGAAATGACATAGGATTAAATTGTGGGTTATTTAATCCTATAGAGAAAATTAGTAAATGATTTGCCAAATTGATTAAATAAATTCGACAGTATCCTTTGATGAAATGTGATGATGATATGAATTTAATAGGATGATGACAGGTAGACTAAAGCCATGGTCAAATTGATTGATTGATTGAAATTAATAACATGCCAAGGACACATGACATGAACTAAACATATGTAATATTTAACTAACATTGTAAATGCTACCAGATCGAGATTGATTGATAAGGTTGATTATAATAATATTGATGGATACAACCAATATTATTAAAGTGATTTGATAATGTCATGATCTAACACTAAAAGTCTCAATGATGCCAAACATCAGATGGCGTGAATGATAGTTTGACCTAGCACTGAGAGCCATGATGGTACTAAGGTCAATTTGATAATATTAATAGATTGATAGGTTTCCAAGGCATTGAAAGCCACAACAATACCTAGGAATGGAAAAATGATGATATATTTGGGATATTTGATATGTTTCATGATGATTGTGGTTGATTTTGGGTGATTTCAGGTTGATTTGGGGTAATTTTGAGTTGATTTGAAATGACATGCAATTGATGTGAAAGAGGATATGAATGATGACAAACATTGTTGAGATATGATCAAGTTGGCCAAGAGATCAGAATTAGTAGAATGAGAAAATGGGATGAATTGGTATGAGGAAGTTATGAAACTGTAGATGCAAACCATTTTTTAGTGTCTACATGTGTATATTCTTTAGGTACAAAATTGTCTTTCTCCCTCTTTGACAACAATGTCAAAGACTTGTCATCTATACATCTAGATGTAATCAATTTAGGTTCACCCTCTATCACCTTTCATGTGACTATAAATCTTCTATTTTCAACTCCTTCCTTACTTCAGGCATGCCCTAAAATAATATCCACTAAATCAATTTATAAAATATGTCATTCAACTCAATTGATGTAGGATACTACTCTTGCTTCTTAAGTAACTTTGGATAGGGGTATCACCCTTAGTTATATTTATGTTCATCCTTAGGTAAATCCTTTATGAATATATCAGCTATCTATTCTTTTGTATTCACATATTCCATTCTCACTTCTTTGTCCTAAACCAATTCTCTCAAGTAATGATACTTTATTGCAATTTTATTTATCTTTGTATGCATCATGGGGTTCTTTGGTATGTTTATAGTACTTGTATTGTCATAGTAGAGTACCACAAGTTTATTAATTTCCTCCATTCCTTTGAGTACCTGTTTGATCTATACCACATTGGTGCAATTCACTATAGTAGCATTTCTTTCATATACTTGGACTGAGTGATTGAAATACTACATTTCATTTGATATACTAATAGATTAACAAAGAACTTTATCTCTCCAAACATAGACATCTAAAACACTTCCTTCATTTCATTTGTAAATGTCTTACACAATGCATTTTGTCCTCCAAATATGATATCATCAACAAATATTTTAGCTAGTAAAACTCCTTTACCTCCTTCTATCTTCAAGTACAAATTGTTGTTGTCATCAGTCTTCTCAAAACCAATCTTCACAAGATAGTTTTGAAGCCTTTCATACCATGCTTTAGGAGCTTGCTTCAAACCATATGAAGCTTTTTGTAATCTACACACCATGTTCTTATTGTTTGGATCAAAAAATCCTTCAAGTTGTTCTATGTAAACCTCATCTTCTAGTATACCATTTAGAAATGTTAACTTAACATCCATTTAATAAACATTAAATCTTTTGTATTTAGAGTAAGCAAGTGGAGTTCTAACTCCTTCCAATCTTGGAACTGGAGAAAATATCTCTCCATAGTCAATTCCTTCTTTTGTGCATATCATCTGTAAACTAATATTTCCTTATTCCTTGTGACTTCACCATTCTCATCCAGTTTGTTTCTATACATACACTTGGTTCCAATCACATTCTTGTTCTCATGCCTAGTTACTAGTGTCTTTTTTTTTTTCTTCTCAATCTGATCAATTTCTTCTTTCATGCCTTGACTCTAGTCTTCATTCTCTAATGCATCTTTTACTAACTTAGGTTCATGCATACTTAAAAAACATGTGACATTTCTCAACCTATTCCTTGTTATTGGTGTATCTTCTTTATCTCCAGTAATTCATACAACAGGGTAATGTCTTCTGACATACTTTGACAACCTTGGTTCTACTCTCCTTTCTACATTGGATCTTTCATCAAGTTCAAGTTTAGATTCCTGTGTACTTCTTTATTAGGTAACTTGGCATTCCTTTCATGTAAACTGATCTCAATATTAGAATGTACCTCAACTTTTGATTGTAACTTGAGTCTTGAATACTACTCAGCATCCATTGTATGTGACTCAAAATTTACTGATCCATATTGATTAACAACTTGGTTTTTAGAACTACTGGCATTAGCAGACATGTCTTCATAGTAGTACATAAAGGTTTAGTAAATTTTTAGGTTCCTTCTTTGGTTCATCTTCATGCACTTATGTATATTCATCAAACTTTACATTTTCACTTTCCACAACTTTGTTAGTGTTAGTATTTAAACACTTATAAGATTTACTTCTTGTGGAATAGCCTAGGAATATACTTTCTTCACTTTTAGCATCAAGTTTTCCTTTTTTTTTGTCCTTAATAATGTATCACTTGCTTCCAAATACCTTAAAATGTTTTACATTGGGTGAGTATCCATACCATAATAAAAAAGGTGGGGAATTTGTACCTTTCTTGACATGTACTCGATTCAAGGTATGGACAGTTGTACTGATAGCTTCTCTCTAGTATTTTAAAGAAATATTCATCTCCATCATCAGTGTTCTAGCACAATCCATTATAGATATGTTACTTCTTTTAGTAATCCCATTTGGTGGAGGGTTCGTAGGTGCAAAATCTCATCTCTTGATTCCTCTATCATTAAAGAAGTTTTCAAACTCATTTGATGTAAACTCTCCACCTCTATTAGATCTCAGACATTTCAAGATTTTACTAGTTTCCTTTTCAACTCTTTCTAGATACCACTTAAACCTTTGAAATGCATCAAATTTTTTTATAGAAATATTAAAGTCATCATTCTTGAGTAATCATGAATAAATAGGATAGTGTACTTTTCACCTTTGTAGCTTTGCACATAAATTGGTCCACATAAATCAGTATGAACCAATTCAATAATTTCTTTTGAATTATGAGTCTTACTTTTAAAACTAGACTTTCTCATCTTGCCTAACTGACATTGTTTGCAAATCAAATTATCAGGTTTCTTCAATTTTGTTAAATCTCTAGCTCTTTTCATCTTACTAATATTGACCAAATTATCAAAATTTATATGGCATAACTTTTTGTACTATAGCCACACATCATCAAATTGTACAACAAGACAAGTAGAATCATTCATATTAGGATAAAATAGATTACCTCTAGTCCAATCTCCACCTCCAATTAATTTTCCATTAGTGTTAAAAATCTTAGCCTTTCTATTATCAAATTCAACTTTGCAATCTGAACTATTCAATTGTAACACACTCAATAGATTATAGTTAAGTCCTTCCACATAGTAAGCATTGTCACACATGATCTTTCTGTCGATCTTATTTATCTTTTTGTTTTTATCAAATAGGGTGCATCATTACCAAATATAACACTATTTTCATTATAATACTCAAGGGTAATGAACTTACTTTAATCTCCAGTCATGTGATGTGAACATCCACTATCAATGATCCATCTATCACTTTTTTTCACATAAGATATCAATGTAGTTTCCTCATCTTCATTAGAATCATCCTTCATAGAAACATAGACAACTTCATCGTCATGATCTTCAAATTCTTCATTGGATTCTTCTTCAATAATGTAACAAGCCTTCTTTCCCTTTTCCTTGTAGCCTTTATTATTATCATCTTTTCTACCTCTGGATTTTTCTTCAGACTTTTTGTAAGACTTATCAGGACATCTTGCTATAATATGACCAACCTCATTATAATTAAAGCATATGATAGGTAACTTACATTTATATTTTCCTTTGTCTCTATGAAATTTCCTAGCCAACAATGCTTCTAGTTCTTCTAGCTCTTCATCATCTGTATCACTATCAATAGCAATAGCTTTGACCTTTTTCTTTTTCCTATCTTTAGGTTCTTGTATTGTCAGCTTAGCTTTGAAAGAAGATTCAATATTCTCATATTTAAAATTATCAAATTTTAAAAGTTCAAAAGTAGTGAGTCTAGCAACCAGTCCGTCAAGGGTCAGATTATTACCAGGAGTACACCTCATTTCTTATATAGCAAAGAATCTAATAGCATAGATAGGTAGTAGAGTTCTCAATAATTTTTTGATCACATTCTCATCTTCAATCTATCCATCAAATCCTCAAATTGTATTAATAATATCTTTGATCCTTGCACAATATTGGACTATAGTCTTACCATCTAGCATTCTCATTTCATCAAATTTTCCTTTGAGGCCTTTATTTTTGGCCCTCAGTATATTCTTGTCTCCTCCATACATCTTTTATAGGAAATCTCACATCTTTTTAGTAGAATCACATCCTTTGATGTCATCAAACTCTAAGTAGCTTAGGGCAGATGCAATCTCCAACATTGTTTGATTGTGTTCCTTATTCTATTTCAATTTTTCAGCAGTTGGGGCTCCAATTGGATCAACATTCTCAATGGTGATAATTGATTGTGCATAATCTCCAAGACCTACTAGATGTAGCTTCATCAAACTTTGCCATGCAGGAAATTTTTTCTTGTTTAACTTGGGCACCTCCTTTTTGTACGTCTTGATCTTTAGCTTTAAGTAAACTCAAACTTTCTCTTTGCAAGCACTTGGGGCTTTGATACTAATTGTTAGAATACTTTAGAATAATTAAGAGGAAGGTGAATTAGTTATCCAAGGTCCAAATGTACAAATTAAACTTTTAATTATTGCAACTTATTCTTATGCATGCATTGACCATTCAATATCTTAAACATATGCATATTATTGTCCTATGTCAAAATAACTTTGTAGAGATGTAAACATGCAATACCAAAAAATCAATCACACATTTTGACACAAGGATTTTATTTGGAAACCCAATTTGGGAAAAAAAACCAGTAACATGCTACCAATGTTTACTCTTCTGAAGTGAGCCCTGTGAGGATCCAACCCTATTAAAGGTTACAATGTACATTGTTAAATATGATGTGGTTAAGGATTTCAATCACCCTATTAGGAGTGAGTCTTGTTAGATGAATTTAGAACATTCCATTATAATTTCACCTTGTTAAAATATTTACTAATGGTTGTTAGGTCAAACTTAGTCCAAAGGATTTATCGATATTTATACAATTATTGAAGAGTAACAGTAGGACTTGATCTCATAATAAAATAATTCACATATAGATTACAGATCTCACATTAAGTACTCCATTCTTCTTGGCATTCATCCTCTTTGTCTTTGAAAACTTGTTCATCCTTCAAGCCTTTAACACATTAAACCTTCTTTATATGTATGTCAATTGCATACTCTTATTTTCAGCCACCATATGAAGCAACACCCTAGACTTCTTGTCTTTCTTAGGTTCTCACATATGACATGTTTCTTCTAGCCTACTATCTCATTAAATAGAGAATTTAATTCTTTTTTTCTTAACCATAATCATCCATTCTAGGGTTAGGTTAGATTCATTGAATCTACCCATCTTTTTATTTTATTCCCTTCTAGAAACTTCCTCTACAACTCTTTGAATTCACCTCAAAATGGTTTATCTTAAATTCTATTCCACTATATCATCTTAGTAATCTTCCACATGCTTCACACAATTCAAAAAATTAGCTTTGTTAGCTTAGATTCATTAAATCTTTGATCTAACTCATTTTATTGGCACTCAAAAATAACACCACATTTGCTTAGGAAACATTATCTTCTAATGTTTGGTCAACACTAGGTTACTCATCATCCACTAAGTCTTTACTAATTCTTAGCACACACTAACTTTCTTCACTTGGCACCAACTAGATTTCCCTTCCTTGGCTCATATTGAACTTAGTACTCGGCTTCAACTAATTTTTTTTTCAGCTTGTACTAACTTTTCTCAACTTGCATTGTTTGCTTAGTCAGGCTTGGCAAACACATTTCTTTAATTAGCCTTCTTCTAGTCTTTTCTCAAGTATCCTTTCATTATATCCTTAAGTAGATAAATAATACACTATATCATCAATGTCCTGGTTGGTGTTAGTGCTCCTTTTGTACACCATATAACTCAACCTTTCTCTAGGTTCTCTTGTTATGCTTTCTTTTCAAATCCTCTTTATCAGTCAATCAATTGATACAATGCATACCAAAGTAAGCAATTGTCTTACCAACAAGTACTATGTTTGAAATCAATGAAAAAATAATTATTGTTCCATGATAGGTTTCATCAATCTTCTTCACTTCAATAATCTCCTTTCACCAGGGATAAAACCCACAAATCATCATTGTTAAAACAACAAAGTTAACCTGTTAAGGTTACAATTTTTATCATATTAGATGATCTACCCTATGGGGCATCTCCTTGGTTAAAAATGTTTAAGACTATTACGTCATACCCTGTTAATGGATTTTACACTTAAAATAAAGTAAGGACTTTATTAAGAGATTTAAAATAGGTCTGCTAAAATCACTCTATTAAGATATTTTCCTTGAATCAATCTATTAAAATTGATTTAGTACCTGACCTTTGGTTTGGTTTGAGATATTATTATAGGTCTCCTCTATTTAGAATCTCAATTGATCTCCTTATCTCATATCTATATTTTGTCCTTCACTTCTCTAGTTGCATTGTTTGAAATCCTTTTAGGCTCATCCTTCTTTCACTCTATACTTAGCTTTTTCACTCCTTCACTTCACTTCCATTCACATACATTCTCATCATGCTTATCCTAGGGTAGGAAACTTTCTTAAATAAATAATCCTAGAAAGTTCTAGATTAGGATCAATGATCCATATTTCATCCTCTTGTCATTTTATCTTCTAATTTTCTAATCAGTTAATTTTCTTGTCTAGGATTAATGTCATATAGAAAAATTCATAATCTCCTTGTTAATTGTCTCTATGATCTTTAAATTTCATGTAGAGATAGGATAAAATGATTTACATAAGTGTTTGTGCAATTACAAACTCATATGTTAATATTGGTTTACTTAGCACTTTAATGTTCTAACACTCCTTCATATCTAACATTCATGTTCTCATTTGGCTTCTACTTTCTCAACATATTCTATTCATGTAGAAATAATTGAATTTTTGCTTTCTCATTATCAACTATGTTACTCAAATTATATGCTTTCTCAATCTCAATTGGGGTGCTCAACAACCTTTGACTTGCTTGGCCTTCTCTGTATGGTTAGGTCATAGTGGTGATCATCCAATGTTGCCTTGGAAATGACTAAGTGTTAGGTACTAATAGGAAACTTCATCTTAGAGATCAAAATTCTTCCCTTTGAAATTAGTGGCAAAAACACTTTGTCATGATTTAGCTTTTCATGGAGAAAATAATACTCCATTTGAGACCATAACTCGATCATCATATCTGCTATACAGTATACACACGTCTAAATTTTTTGATGTTATTCCATCTAATAATGTTGTCCCTAATTTTTGTCATCTATATTTCTTCTTCACTAATGTTTCACATAGATGTTTATCCCTTGTTATCTCTAGATATTTCCCCTTATTTTTGTCACTTGTGGATTGGGGTTATCTTGTACTTATAAAAAAATGTTTGATGAATAGCTAGAATTTCTTCAATTCCTTTATTACATTTGTCTCTTGTAGATTATATGACTTGAATATGAATCTCTAGCTCAACAACTAGATCAATTAAGCTCACAACACTTGAAAAATGTGTGTGTTTCTTCAATAGAATTTGAGATATAGATAATTCCCTTTGAACGATCTCCAAATTTGGGAGTATCATTAATTTAATAGAAATCAATTTGTTTCTGATGCCACTATCTCTAGCTAGTAACTTAGCTAACTTATGTTAACCAAATGTCAACTTATTATATGAAGGTGAGCTTGAACTTGTGTTCTTTACCAATGAATGTGATCATGCCTTCATATCTACCTAAATCATATCAGTTGATCATTGATTCTCCAATGTGAAGAAATCAACATCACAAAGCTTCATATATATAGAATAATTGGCCTTTAAAATTTCCTCCAGTTGTTTGACTAGATTAGAAAGCTCTACTTTCCTATTTGTAAGTTCCCTAGAGACTTTCTCCAAAAATTTGTGCTCAAAATTTCTCTTAAACTATTACATCAATTTATCATTGGTCTTAATATCATTTATTTGAACTTTGTCAATTATGTACACTAACCGATCTAAAATTGGATGTTGACTATTAATGTCAGTGATTCCAAATTCATCAATGAAAATATCTTTAATGTTATGTACTACCTGCTTCTTTTTATAGTCTCTTCTTTGTTGTTCTTATTTTTCCTTATGACTCAACATAGTTTACAACTCTTGTATTTGTTTCAATTTTGAATTATTTAAGTCATACATGGGTAAAGTGAATACTTCATCTATACTTATTGACTCTTCTATGATCTCATCTAGTTGTGCCACTATCTAAGATCGAGGGGTTGTATCTCTGGGTAATGATATCTATAGTCGTGTTTCCAAGTTTTAGTCTTTCCCTTTTAAAGCTTGAGGTCATTGGTTAAAGTGAGTAAGAGGTGTCTAAGTCTATTTTAGGTCACTTACTTCTCATCTTTCCTAATGCACTCTGCTATCTTCATTTTTTGGATCTCCCTTTGTAATACATTTACCTAAAGTTTCTATGTGGGTTTCCTATTTTTCTAGTGCACACAGGGATTAGGTGATTTAGGAATGGTTAGGGTGTGACCTTGTGTCCTCCCAATGGGAAGTAAGTGTTCTACACCTTATCATCTATAATCTTTCTCTAACATTGAATATCTCATAGATTTTGAGCTCCTAAGTTGATTCTCCCATCAAGTGAACTACACCGACTATGAATCTGAAGGTTGAAGCCATGGAAAGTGATTAAAAGGGATGTGAATATTATTTTTAAAAATGCCCAAGGATTTACAATGATATGGATAGAGGCCAGGGTGTTTCTCATTCAAATTTGTGGAGATAAGATCAAATATTACTAAGAAATATGGATTATGGTTTTTCTACTGCATATTCACAAAAATGAAATTGTTTTGTTCTATTTTCAAAGCCTCATGAACTTGAGCCAAATCTTAGTTCAAATAATCAAATAGTGTGAGCATAATGATTTAGTGGCTCATAAATAGTAAGGTGTGCTTGAGATCTTTCTTCAAGCCCATCAGATCGAAGTTGAATATTGTTTGTTGTGCCTTAGTCTAGAAAATGTTGCTAAGAAAGGAGTTTTTTGCCCAAAGGTAACAAAATGGGCTACTTTTCTAAAGGCTTTAAGAATACAAAGTCAAGTTACCAAAAAATTTGAATATCCTTTAGAGATGCCCAAAAGATACTTTTAGAGAAGTAAGTTTTAAACATGTGAACCCATTATGAAGGAAAAGTAATGTTAAAGCCTTTGCTAGAAAGGGGAAGAACAAAATGTGCAAGCTAGAAAAAGGATTACTCCTCGTGCTGCAATTCTAAATAAAAAGAAAATGGGTTTATGAAGAAACTAAATGTTTCTTTTGAGCTCCTATATATGTTAATATTGCTAAGAATATCTACAATCTAGATTTTGAAGTAAAGTAAGGCACTTCCTGCAAAGCTAAGTATTTTTGTTGTTTAATGATTATTAGTCATACCACTTTAATTTAAGTAAAGTAAGAGTGCTTTCAAGAATTTCATATTTTAAGTGAAAACAAATGGAAAGTTTAAATTTCCATTACTCATGGAATTAAATGAAAATCTTACCATTATAAGCATTGGTTAAACTTAGTTTCATTTGTGTGGCACAAACATTATAATTCCTAAAGCTATTTCATCATATTTGCAAGCAATTGGTTTCTACAAGTTTACTTAATGACTATTTATCGAGAATTGCATCCCAAGAAATCATAGCAAATGAAAATTTGAGCTTCTAGAAATGAAATATTAATTATCTTAGAAAGTGAGTTAAAATATTATATAGATACATAGTTCAAGTTCTATGACTTGGGTGATCTACATAGAAGGATAAATTCCCAACCCATTCACCCAACCACTCTAAAACTCAAAGAAAGTGGATTGATAGAGGCATTTGGCTTTCAAATGGAATTTCATGCACCTGAGTTAGTAAAGGAGTGCATTGAGAGGTAAAATCTAGAAATGAAGTAGATTTTGTTTCTAGATCAGTCCATTCTCTTATCAATTAACAAGACATTGATGTAGTTATCATTTGGTATCCCTATGTAAGAGTAGTATTATGATATTGATTTTGAGTCCTTGGCATCCATGTTTAATGAGAAGAAGACCCAGAAGGAAAGACATGCAGAGGACCTAGTTCTAGACTACCCACTCAAAGATAAGAAAAAAGCCAAAAACTTTGTTTGGCACCAATCTAAAGTGAGTGATCATGGATATCCTCACACTCCTCCTCAGATTGAAGGGAAAAGAGGAGATTTTGGAGTTCATCAAGTGCCATTTCTTCCTAGTACAAGAAATTTGTGCTAAATATATGAAGATCAATTGGGCATATATCATCTGTGATGAGCTTGCTTCTTGGTTCAATTCTACCAATGGATTCAAGTAGTTCTATATGCTTTCCTATTGATTTATGCTTTGAAAATGCACCGGTTGTGGCCAAGGCTCCCTAGCATCTAGAATTATTATTAGTGAACCATGGTCTATGAATTCTACCTACATCTACAATTGCAAAGGAGCTATGAGGAGTATGTAGTTGTCAATGATTCTTTTACAATGAGATTGTGCCAAGAATTGTAAGGTTTCCCTAAGAGTGGATTCTCACTTGAGGAAAATTCAGCTATAAGCCAGTTTGGATGTTCATTCATCTAGTTTCTAAGCTTCTCCTATTTGCAAAATAAGAGCCTATGTTGGATTTCCCAAAAGATTTCCCTAATATCCAGAGGACAAGGTAGTTGTAGTCAAATTGTGCCAAAAAAATTTGCAGGTGAACACCCCATGTTTAAATGTTAAGAAAATTATCAAGATTTCATTCCCTATTGTGGTAGGCCCATATTCATGTGCATCTAGGTCAAATGCTCTGCAACTAGTAAAGAGTTTTGAAAGCAAGATCAAGTTGATAGACTATGAGGTGCTCATGCCTCAATATGATCTTGTAAATTTTGCAAGGGATCATTTGAAGTTGGGGTATACCTATAGGCATGTCCCATATATTGAAGATTTATAGTCTAGTTGTCTCAATGAGTACCAAACTTGGAAGAGATTTTGGTCAAGACTAACTATTGATGAAATAAAATTGTATAACAATTCTCTCAATGTCTCTGATCTTGTAAATGATGGAGAATACATGCACCCCACATCTTATGAAAAGATCAAGAACACACTAATTCTATCTACCCCATCTACTAAACCAGCAATTGATACAATGGAAGTTCTCATGTGAGGGATAATTAGAAGAACATATAAATGGGTGGAGTGGACTCGAGTGAGGAAGAAGAGGTTTGGAACTGCTAGTTCAATAGATAGAGTATCAACTAGAGCCACCTAGTTAGCTATAGAAACAATCACAATGGTCACAATATCAGCATCTATAGAGCCATCACAATACATTAGCCAAGGAGGAGACTAGCCTCCAGAAAATACTATGCCACTTACTCCCACTTGTAGAACTTGCCCTATTTTGAACATTGGGAAGACTAGAGAAAAGGAAGAAGACAAGGATAAGGGAAAGGAATAAGAAAAATCTATGACCAAGCCATCCTCCCCTATCCGATTCATTAATCTAGATGGAGATACCAACCCCATGGATGGTAAGGATTACGATGCATCTCACCTAGGGGATGCCTTAACCCTTTTAGTAATCAAGCTAGCTACCTTCCCTATTTCTTCCCAAAGCAAGCCAACTCTATTGATTCTAAGGAAGTTGTTTGACTCATCTATACTACAATCTCCTATCAATGTGCTCTCTACAAAGTATTGGCTCAAAGAGACCATTGATATGAAGATGAGGAAATACAAGGATGTATGCCTATCAAAGGACTTGATCACACAAGTTACCTCGTGATGCAATGGAGCCTAGTGAGACTGATCACAAGGTGATTAACTGGTCCAAAAAACCTCTTCATTGAAGTCCTTCAACCAAATCTCTTGGTAATGATGATCAAATGTGCAAGCACCAATCACAAGTACTACAAGGATGATACTAGTTTATCACACCCTACACCTAAACAAGTAAAACCCTAATCACTAGGGGACCCTATGAACAAGACAACTTATCACAAGTTGTTTGCAATGCAAAAATTGACTAATTTTGGGAAAAAAACCTTAAAATTATTCAAATTACCAAGGAAGACTCCAAAAGATGAGAATAGTCTATTTAGGTTACCAAGGAAATGAAACAATGGTAAAAACCAAACTATGTAAGTTTTCCACATAGTTGCTTTGTTAAACCATCCAAAAAGACTAGTAGCCCTTTTTTATTAAAATTAGATTTTAAAGGAAATATCTCCATAGGACCTAGGGAATAAAATTTAGTTTTAGACACCCTTTTGGGACTTAAAAAACATAGTAAGGCACCAAGGTTTGATGACACAAGAAAATGAGCTTTTGTTCACTTTCTCACTTAGGAAACTAAGGCAATTAGGCCTCCATTTACAAAGAAAGTACATTTTGTAGGACTCCATCCTTTGAAAAATTATGGGAAAACTTGAGGAAAACCCTAGGAAAGTTAAAAAATTTATTTCAAGCCTTGATGCCATGTCTAGTTGGAGTTGTGGAAGATGTTGCATCTTTTTCCTAGCATGCACATGGGAATTGTATGCCTAGGGCATCAAATTTCTCAAGGATTCCTACAAGTAAAAACTTAAAACCACTTGCATCTTAAAAAAAATATTCAATACTATGATTTCACTAGATTCCATTAAATTCCCATGGTAAAATCCTCCTCTATGCTTGAAAATGCTTCAAAACCCTAGGTTAACAAGAAATTCAGACCTACTTACACAAAATATGAATATCTTGAGTTAGGGAATAGATGGAGACTTAAAAAAAGAAGCATTGTAAAATTAATTCATGCACCTATCCAAAAATTTAGGTCTTAAACTTTGGATAAATCTATATGAACCTGTACAACACAGGAAAGCAAGTTGTTTACAGTAAAAATAAGGTGTCTTTATTGATTGTAAGTTGAAAAATACATAATCTCTACCTATCACCTACCTGAAAGGACTTATTATAGGCCTTCCAATAATCATAAAAATATTTCAAACCTTTAATGGCCTTTGCATACTTTTTTTCTTTGATTTGCAAAAAGTTGCTTAAAAGTCGCTTGACAACTTTTCAAGCAATTTTGCATTTTTTGCACTTTTTGCGTTTTATAAGAAAATGTTATGAAACTTAAATCTAATGACCCAAATAGGTCCTAAAAATGATATAAAATTTAATAATCCAAAATTATAATATTCTAGGCCCATTTTACCATCTTTGACCATAGTTGACCAAGGGCTTATAGCAGCACCAATCTTGGAACTAGGTCATATAATTTGGTCTAGATGCCTATTTGATTAATCTTTCTGAAGTTTTATTTTGAGATCCAAGGTTTGATATTTGGATTTGAGGTTTGTGACCTTCTCTACAAGTTTTGGATCCATTTTGGGTTCTCCTACACCATACTCCCCTTGTGTTTTAAAATTCAAGTTCCCACTTGAGGGCAATTGCTCCATAGAAGTACCATGTTGTTTGAGCTAGTCTTCTTTCATCTAAGTTGCATCAATATTGGGAATCCCTTTCGACTTGAATAAGTACTACATGTAATTCTTGATTCTAGTTTATTTTAGCAACTTGGTGTCCAAAATTTCTTCTAACTCTACTAGTTTGCTTTAAGGGAGATTAGCTACATAGTCTTCACTATGGTTGTATGCTTGCTCACCTTGTTCACTTACTAAATCTGCTATAACTTTGTATGGGGTGAGGTCTAAAACATTCAATAATGGAGAAGTTTCCAAGATATGAAGAAGATAGATCTCATATGCATTTTCACCCATCTTTTTGAGTATACTACATGGTCTATCTTTCTTCATTTGAAGTTTAGAATATCAACCTTTAGATAGTCTCTCTTTTCTCAAATATGCCCAAACCTTGTCTCCAACTTTGAAGTGGATTTCCCTTCTTTTCTTATCACCATGTTTCTTGTATTTTAGTTTTGTTCTCTATAATGCTTCCTTGACCTCATGGTGCACCTTAGTAATGAGTTATACTAACACTTCTCCTTGAGCACTGATTTTGATATCAGATGGTAGTTCTACTAGGTCTAATGGTCCCTTGGAATGAAGGCCATATAATACTTGGAAGGGAGTCTTTCCTATTGATCTATTCATGGAGTCATTAAATGTAAACCCTACTTGGGGAAAAAGTAGGTCCCAACTATAGGCATACTACTTTGTGAGGCATCTTAGGATATTTCCTAAAGATCTATTTACCACCTTAGTTTGTCCATTAGTTTGTGGATGATAGGCTAAACTATAGGTTAGCTTAATACAAAGTTTCTTAAAATGTGTTCTCCAAAAATGGCCTTGAAATTTTACATCTCTATCAGATACAATAGTTTGTGGTAAACCATGGATCCTAACTACTTCCTTAAAGAAAAGATGTGCAATATTTGAAGCATCATTTGTGCTTTTACATGGTATAAAGTGGACCATTTTACTGAATCTATCCACTACCACAAAAACACTATCAAAACCTTGCTTAGTTATAGGTATCCCCATGGCAAAATCCATTGATATTGATTCCCAACATCTTGTGGGAATTGGTAAGGGTTGATATAACCCCTGATTTGTTGAAACACCTTTGGCTTGTTAACAAATGGTACAAGTCTCAATGAACTTCTTTACCTCATTTTTCATCTTTGACCAATAATAGCTTCTTTTCACCATGCATGTTGTCTTGTCAATGCCAAAATGTCCTCCTAGACCACCATAGTGTTTCTCCTTTATTATATTTGTCCTTATTGAGAATTTGGGAATGTACAACTAAGCTCCTTTGAATAGGAGTCCATTTTAAATTAGATATTTAGAGAAATTTGTATGGTATCTTCCAACCATCTTTGTGCAAACTTGAAAAATATTTGCAAAATTAGGATCATCAGAATATAAGTGCTTGAGGAAATCAATTCCCACACTTTGTAGTTGTTCTTCTTCAACTAGACCAACCCTTTTGCAAAGGGAATCAACAACTTTGTTTGCAACACCTTTCTTATGTTTGATGTTGAAAGAATAAGCCTTCAACTACTCCATCCATTTTAGATGTGACAGATAGCTTTTCCTAAGAATTAAAGAAATTTAATGCATGGTTGTCAGTTTATACTACAAATTCCTTTGGGATTAGATAGTGCCTCCATTTCTTGAGGGCTTGTACCTTGGTTTAAAGCTCCAATTCATAAGATAAAAAAAAATCTTAGCATTATTTAGTTTCTCAGAAAAGAAAGCTATTGCCTTACCTTCTTCACTTAGGAATACACCTATGGCCAAATTGTTTGCATCAGTTTCCATAGTGAGAACCTTATTGAAATCAAGTAGAACCAAGATTGGGTATTGAGAGACTCTATTCTTCAATTACTAAAATGCATCATTGGCTTCCTTTGTACAAGAAATTTTTGTCTTCGTTCCTCCTTTGATGGTGTCAAGCATGGGTGCACACACATGGCTAAAGTTTTTGATAAACTTCCTATAGAAGGTAGAAAGACCATGGAAGCTTCTTACATCACTTTGATTCTTTGGTGGGGGCCAGTTGATGATTGCTTCAACCTTCTCAGGGTCTATCTTGAGGGTACCTTATGAGATCACAATTCCTAAGAAAACAAGTTCCTTCTTCATAAACATGCACTTTTCTAAGTTGATCACTAATGCATACTAATGAAGCTTCCTTAGTACCTATTCCACATAATCAAGATGTTTCTCTTTTCTATGACTGAATATTAGTATGTCATCAAGGTAAATAACAAAAAATTTGCCAATAAAATCTATGAATATCTCATTCATAAGCCTCATAAAAGTACTAGGGGTATTACTAACCATTCAAACAAACCTTCAGTAGTTTTGAATGTTGTCTTCCATTCATCACCTACTTTTATTCTGATTTGATGGTAGCTAGACTTCAAGTCTATCTTGGTGAAATAGAAAGCTCCTCCTAGTTGATCCAATAGATCCTCAATTTTGGTCATAGGGAATCTATACCTTATGGTAATCTTGTTGATAGCCCTGTTATTAGTACACAACCTCCATTTGACATCCTTTTTAGGAACAAGGATAGATGGAATAGCACAAGGACTTAAACTCCTTTGTATTAGACTTATTTCCAACAAATCACTCACTTTCTTGGCAATTTCAGCATGGTGAGTTGGTTTCATTTTATA
Organism: Cupressus sempervirens; assembly: GCA_028749045.1. Classification (NCBI taxonomy): domain Eukaryota; kingdom Viridiplantae; phylum Streptophyta; class Pinopsida; order Cupressales; family Cupressaceae; genus Cupressus; species Cupressus sempervirens. The sequence goes on from CM053789.1 coordinate 715,312,219, forward strand.
AGGTGCCTTGTTAGGTATGGAAGAGCTAGGTATCAAGTCAATTTGGTGACTAATGTCTCTAATGGGAGGAAGGCTTGTCGATAGATTAGTAACAATAACTTGATTGTAATTTTGTAGCCGACCTTGTATTTCTTTAGGGATAGGATCCTTGTCCTTAGAATTTATGTTTTCCTTTGTCTTAGAAACCAAAATAAAACCTTGGGCATCATGTTCCTTCAAAGCTTTAATCATTTATTTCTCCCCTATGGTTACAATAGTAGGTTCTGCTTTAGGATCGAGCATGAGCTTCATGGTGAAAGTTACACCATTCCTAGTTATAGAATAAGTATTTTTCTTGTAATGGTGGATGAAATCAACATCATATTGCCAAGGTTTTCCTAGAAGTATATGAGATACATCCATTTCTAAAACATCACAAAGTACCTTATCCTTGAAGTTTGCTACAAAAAATTCTACCCATGCTTGTTTTGTCACTAAAGTTTGTTGACCCTTTGTTATCCAAGAGACATGATATGGAAATGGGTGGGGTTTCTTAGGAAGTTTAAGTTTTTCTATCATTTTAGAGGAAACTAGATTTTTAGTAGAACTTGAATTAATCAAAAAATTGCATACCTTGTCTTGGCACTTGATCCTTGTCCTGAAGAGATTCTTTCTTTAGGGTGGCTCTTGGGTGTGAGGGGTCTACACAAATTCTTCCCTCATCATTAGACATGCTCCTTCCTCAAATTCAAGCTCTCTGCAATCAAATTTCTCTTCCTCCATAATTTGTGTTCTTCTTTCCCCTTGATTATTGTTTTTCTTTTCAGGGAAATTCCCTACATGGTGTCCTACTTGATTATAATTGTAGCATGTGAGAGGGCCATTGTCTCTTCCTCTACCTATGAAATAATTTTCTCCTCTATAGTTTCCCTTAGAAATTTTTCCTCCCTGATCCTTATTCATATCAGTAGGTTTGTTTCTACTATTTTTCCCCTTGTTCCAAGAATTGTTCTTGGGCTTGAAGTTTTTATTATTCTCCTTGCCTTTGTTTTGATCCTACCTCCTCTTCTATTTTTCTTCCACCTTGAGTGCCAATTGATAGCACTTGTTCATAGAACTAGGGGTGTGAAGGCTGAGTTCTACTTACATGGGTAATTTAAGGCCATTCATGTACCTTGGTAGTTTTTCTTCCTCATCCTCTACTATGTTAATCTTCATACACAATTTTAAGAACTCCTCTATGTAGGAACTAACATTTAGACCCTTTTTCTTCAAACTTTTTTTCCTCCTATGGAGTTGTACACCATAGTCATTGGGCACATATGTTTCCCTGACTAGTGCCACCATTCTATCCCAAGAAGAAATCATGTTTCTTCTTTTCGTGACCCTCTCTATCTGGATGAAGTTCCACCAAGTTAGGGTTGATCCCTTCAACTTGTACTTTTCCATCTTTAACCTTTACTTATCTGGGATGTCTTCACACATAAAGAAACTAGTTAGGGCTTCTATCCAATCCAATGCTATATCAACATTCATTTTACCATTGAAAGTTGGCAATTCCAACTTCCCATCCATGGTTCTTTTTGCCATGGATTTGAGAGCATTCATGAGAGGCCTTTGTTTAGTAGGAATTTCATCATCTTCATCAAGATCTTCAACCTTTATATTTTGATCTTCTTCAAACTGTCTACCTCTTTGTTTGTCCAACTTGCCTTTGACTTCCTTCAACATCTTTGCAAGAGCAACATTGGTTGCTCTTTTCTCCCTTACTATTTTTTCCAATTCAACATTTTTTACCCTAGTAGGTATTTCTTCCTCTTCTTTAGTAATATCCATGGCTCTGATACCATTTCATGTAATGTAGCCTAGTAGGAATGATCACAAGGTGGTCAACTGGTCCAAAAACCCTCTTCATTGAAGTCCTACAACCAAATCTCTTGGTAAAGATGATCAAATGAGCAAGAACCAATCACAAGTGTTACAAGGATAATACCAAGTTATCACAACCCTATACCCAAACAAGGAAAACCCTAATCACTAGGGGACACTATGAATAAGACAACCTATCACAAGTTGCTCACAATGCACAAATTGACCAAATTTGGGAAAACAACCTTAAACTTCTTAAAATAACCAAGGAAGACTCCAACACATGGGAATATTCTATTTAGCTCACCAATGACATGAAAAAATGGTTAAAACCAAACTATGTAAGTTTTCCACATAGTTGCTTTGTTTATCCATCCAAAAAGGCTAGTGGCCCTTTTTGAAAAAAAATCAGATTTTAAAGGAAATATCTCCATACAACCTAGGGAAAAAAAAATTCAGTTTTGGACACCCTTTTTATACTTATAAAACATACTAAGGCACCAAGGTTTGACGACACAAGAAAATGTGCTTTTGTTCACTTTCTTGCTTAGGCAACTAGGGCAATTGGGCTTCCATTTACAAAGGAGGTATATGTTATAGGACTCCATCCTTTAAAAAAATTATGATAATATTTGAGGACAACCCTAGACAAGTTTAAAACTTTATTTCAAGTCTTGATGCCAAGTCTAGTTGGAGTTGTGGAAGATGTTGCACCTTTTCCTAGCATGCCCATGGGAATTGCATGCCTAGGGCATCAACTTTCTCAAGGATCCCTACAAGTAAAAACTTAAAACCACTTGAATCTTAAAATAAATATACAATACTAGTATTTCACTAGAGGTCATTTAATTCCCATGGTGAAATCCTCCTCTATGCTTGAAAATGCTTTAAAACCCTAGGTTAGCAAGAAATCCACACCTACTTACACAAAATATGAATATCTTGAGCTAGGAAAGAGATGGAGACTTCAAAAAAAAATTGAAAATTAATTCATCCACCTATCCAAAAATTTAGGTCTTAAACTTTGGATTAATTCGTATGAACCTATACAACATAGGACAACAAGTTGTTTGTAGTAAAAACAGGTTATCTTTATTGATTGAAAGTTTAAAAATAAATAATATCTACCTATAACCCACCTAAAAGGGCTTATTATATTCCTTCCAATGGTCATAAAAAAATTTAAAACTTTTTATGGTCATTGGGGAAGTGTTTTCTTTGATTTGCAAAAAATTTCTTAAAAGTTGCTTGACAACTTTTCAAACAATTTTGCACTTTTTGCGCTTTATAAGAAAATATTATGAAAACTTAAATCTAATGACCCAAATAGGTCCAAAACATGATAGAACATGAAATAATCCAAAATCCTAAGATTCTAGGCCCTTTGATTATCTTTGACCATAGTTGACCAAGGGCTTATAACAATGCCAATCTTGAAACTAGGTCATACAATTTGGTCTAGATGCCTATTTGATTAATATTTTTGAGGTTTTATTTTGAAATTTGAGGTTTGATATTTGGATATAAGTTTTTTTTACCTCATCTACAAGGTTTGCATTCATTATTTGTGCTCTTGCAGCACCTCCTCTCAGCCATCAAAGAAGACAAAGAAGTAGAAGACAATCACTGCCTTGTCTACAAATTCAACAACTACCAATATGCTAGTTGAAATTAGAGAGCCTTAGAAGGAGGGAAAATTTAATGAGCTCTTAAAAGATGACTTCCAAATAAAAACATTGGATTTTGGTATTCCAATTCAATAGACTCCATTGTAAAATGTGGAAGGCAACCAATAAGAAGATTGAGTACAAGATGGAGGAACTAAGAGAAGAGAAGGAGATATTGAATGTTGAGATAATGGGTGTTGAACACATTGCATAATATTGTTATATTGTATTATTTTATTTTATTATGTAATGTTACACCTAAATGGACATGCAACATGGAAAGATTCCCATGGAATATACTTGATGAGTTGTACTATAACAGTGTGATAATATTTCATGTAATTATTTAATGTTGGGGAAAAGAATTAAATTTCCAATATTAAATGTGGGGTCAGTGGGTTAGGTAGCACATGGTTTATGTAATACACTTGGTGGTTTTGTGGGACTTGGTGCTATATAAGTATCCACAAGGGTAATTTTTGGTGTGAGAAGATAGAAGGTAAAAAGGGAAAGAGTTGACTAGGACAAAGCTTGACAAGTTAGCTAAGGGAGCATTTGTGAAGGTTGGTAGCATGGCATGGGATGTGAGGATTCATGCTTGTTCACATGAATTTCTTGGTTGTAGCTATGGCTTTGAAGACTTCCATGGTTGTATTGCAATGGTATTATTGATGAATAATACATGGTGATGGATGCTTTTGGAGGCTGGGTTTTTCCCTCAATGAGGGTTTTCCAAGGTATATCTTGTGTCACAATTTTTGTGAGTATGTTGTCTATTCTCTTGCATGTGGATTTTAATTGCATATTTGTTTTAGATTTTCTATGGGTTATGTGGAAACAATTATATTTTTCCTTGCAAGCTTCCATACAAGTGGTATTAGAACTATGGTTTTATTATTGTAACCCTAGATTGAACCCATGGGAATGCATGAGAGGGTAAAATAAAGGGCAAGATATATGAGTATTTATTGTAGATCTAAGGGTTTTGTATTTTTTTTTATGATGGGATATTGGTAGATTTTGGGCATGTTAAATAATTGGACACAAGGGTTTTTCAAATGTTTCATTTAAATGAGGGTTTAGGGGGGAGCTTGCAAAAATGACCTCCTGGGTAAAAATAGATCTCACCATTGGATCTGGGTTGATGTTTCCATAAATTTTGATATATAATATGCCCTAGTTTGACCATGTTCAGAGAAAATGAAAGAGTTTTTTAGTTTCAGCCTGTAATAGCCATCAAATTTAATCCTATCAAAATTTTTGTCACAAAAAAAATAAATTAAAAAAAATCATAGTGAAAATGGTAAAAAGACTATCTTGGTAAAATGACCATACCTTTCTCTCAAGACATCAAATTTCAGACTTCTCATAGGTGTTGGAAAGCTAATTCAAAGCACTGTGAATTGGTGTAGGTTTGGTTCTATGATTTTGACATTTTGTCAGGTTTATAAGAGCTTGAAAGTTAGATGTTATTTATTTTGAGCACAAATTAGGGCATAACTTGGGCATATGGAGTTAGATTTTGGACTTTGAGTAGTCAACAAAAAGCTCTACATGTTAGTTTAGATTTAGTGCAAATTTGGCATAGTTTATTTGGTGATTTATTAATCTGAATAGTTTATGGTATATATTAACTATGGTAACATTGTGAGTTTATGACATTTTATATTTTGGAGATTTGTGTTGATGTCATTGTATACTCAATTCATATTTCAGATTGGTCTCACGATGATATGGTTATCAGTGTTTAGTTTGGATATGTATGATGAATTATTGGGTCTACAAATTGTGCAATGTTGTAAGCGGTATATACTTACAAGTTGCATTTATGGCTTGGATATGGGTTTTCTTTGCCCATTGATCTTTCATTATTGATGCATATTCAGATTGGTGGCTTGGATTTGGGTTGTCTATGCCCTAAGTCACATGATTTGGTAATTTTTATTCATGTAGAAGGGATGAGGTGTTGTTGCTAGGTACAATCATGGTGGAGGATTGTGGTTGACTATTTTATGCTAAAATGTTGGATGTATTGAGAGTCAGATGTTCAGTTCATGAATGTGATCATGGTGCCATGGATTTTGGCATGACATGATTAGATATATGGGTACATCTTTGATGTTCATTAGTTTGGATTCCTAATTTCGTTATGCTAGTATATCTTCTTGGTTGAGGATCATGGTTATTTGGTTTCTTTTGAGGAGCTCATGATGTGCACTTTGAGTTTTTTGATGGTTTGATGTCTTGGTTAATTCTCCTAGTTAGATCATGGTTTTTCATTATGATGTCATGGATAGCTTGGATATATGGTTTACTGGGAGCTTGTGTCAATGATGAGGAGATAGTGTAGGATTAGTTCCTAGTTTGGTTTGTATCTTCTTGATTTGGAGATCTTGGTTTCACTCGGTACTAATACTTTGGTTGTGTGAGTGTAGACCCATTGGATTTCTTATAGGAGATGGGTTTTATGATGTGTTGGTATCACAATTGATTGAGATTTCTTTTTATTGATATATTGATTGAGTGTTTCCAAATGTTGGAGGTTTGTCTTAGATCATGTTGCTATAGAAGCATCATTGACATTTGCATGGTGCGTTTGTTATCTTCATGGTGTGTGGAGATGGTCCTTCATGGTATGTGGAGATGGTTTTCTTCATGGTGTGTGGAGATGGTTGCATCTTAAGGACTAATGGGGTTCTTGGTAAAGGTGTGGTTTATGCTTTCGTTTGACATGTTATCCTTGGTGTTAGGATGGTTTCATAATTATGTCATGGTATTATATTGATACACATTTAGAGTTTTGACATGTTATGGTATGTTCATATGGGTCATGTTATCTCTTTGGTTGAGATGGTTAGATCATGTTATCATGTTTATGTTCCTGAGGCCATGATTGGAACTTTGACAATGATCTTGGTTTCATTTCTTGGTATTGAGTACATTGATCATAAGCTTGATACTTCATGATATTGTTATGTTGCATTTGGAGTTGGCATGGATTGATTGATTTCAGGTAGTCATGGATACTTAGAGACAATGGTGATGTTGATTTCTCTTGGATTAGAGATGTATTCATTAGGATGGTTGATGGTTTTAGTAGGAATTTCTAGGGGCATTCACCTAATATGGACCTGAGAGGAGATTTTTCTTAGATGAGTCTTGGTTGGAGACTTGGATATCTTGATGAGCATTCTCATTCCCCACTCTTGGTCTAGTTAGCAATTTTGCTACTTGAGAGATATAGCCCATTGTTTCTCTTAGGTGCATTATATTTATGTTTGTCTTTCATGGATACAAATCTTGAGGTACAGTATCTGCAAATGTGACATCATTTTCCCATCTTCTAGTACATGTCATTTTTCTGTCGCATCCAAAATAATATTCTTCCAGTCTAAATTGAGAATGCATGTACAACTATGTTATGTATGCATGGAAAATAGAAGGAGCTAAAAAACCCACCACATTTACATTTATTTAATAGGTCTATGTAAACATCTAACTAATTACAGTTGAGTTTGGGAGATAGTTTTATATTGGGCATATTCCTTGGATTAGGAATGGTTTTTGAGTTAGATCTTTTTGTGAGAGGTTTACATCCATAATTATTTATATGGTTTGGGTGTTTTTTGAGACTTCCTAGTTGGGATTTTATGGAGGAGATCATACTTGTATAATTTACATCTAGAGGTGCATGTAAAAGGACATGATACAGGTTATAATTTGCATGGTTTCTCTTTGGTCTTGGTTAGCTTCCTAGATGTTCAATTTTTCTTACATTGGATTTGTGATTGGTTAGAGTTTGTGATCACTAGTTTGTGCTCATGTATCTCATGTGAGAGATGAGTTGGTTATTATTTTATCTCTTTCTTTTGTTGGTTGTGGATAACATAGGAGAGTGTTGGAGACTTTTTATGAGAGTTGTTCTTGTAGGTTATTGGTTTATGTGTTGTGTATGTCCTTGAGACTACATGGATTCACTTCTTTGAGATGTTGCCAGTGGATTGGTTATATATTTGACATTATCTTTTTCAATGGGAGCTTCTTGGTATTTATGTGGTAGGTATTGCTCTTGAGGCTTGTGATTTCAGGTTACATATTGGATATGTTAATGATGTGAGATTCACTTGGTATACCTTTCGAGGCATGGATAGTTGGATGGGTTTGGCACTTGTTGTGTGTGCTATTATAGCTATGGATATTTTGACAACTATGGATACATGTGATTACCTTTGGATTAGGTTTTTATGCTTGGCATTTCAGTTGGTACAAGATTTTATTATCTTCTAATGCAATAGGTTTGGTGGCTTTCTTTTTGGATGGTTTCTATGTATGTCCAGTGGCAGTGGCATAATAGAAGGTGGCTTAATTTGAGTTTGAGATGCTAGATACTTTGATTTTTTTGTGGGTACTAGGATGGAGCACATGGTGTACTTTGATCCATGATGTGGATGTGTTGGGAGGGATTATTCTCTTGTTCATTTAGGTGGCTATAGATTGACCCTGTGCAATGTATACAACAAGTGGGAGATTGTTGAGATAATGGGTGTTGCACACATTGCATAATATTTTTATGTTGTATTTTACTATGTAGTGTTGCACCTAGATGAATGTGTAAAATGGAAAGATTCCCATGGGATATACTTGATGATTTTTATTGTAACATTGTGATAATATTTCATGTAATTATTTAATATTGGAGAATTCAATATTAAATGTGGGGTCAATGGGTTAGGTAGCACATGATTTTAGCACAAGGTTTATGTAATAACACTTGGTGGTTTTGTGGGACTTGCTACTATATAAGCAGCCACAAGGGTAGTTGTTGGTGAGAGAAGATAGAAGAAAAAAAAAGGGTAAGAGTTGAGTGGAATAAACCTTGACAAGTTAGCCAATGGATCATTTGTGAAGGTTCATAGCATGGCATGGGATGTGTGGATTCATGCTTGTTCACATGGATTACTCACTTGTGGCTATGGATTTGAAGGCTTCCATGGTTGTATTGCAATGATATTTTTTTTAATAATACATGGTGATGGATGTTTTTGGAGGTTGGGTTTTTCCCTCAATGAGGGTTTCCTAGGGTGTATCTTGTGTCACAATTTTTGTGGGTATGTTGTCTATTCTCTTGCATGTGGATTTTAATTACATATTAGTTTTAGATTTATTATAGGTTATGTGGAAATGGTTATATTTTTCCTTGCAAGTTTCCTTAAATTCAAGGCCTCCAATAGAGGGATAGTAGAGTACATAAAGTCTGCACTTGGGAATAATTCTTCTAGTCAATTTGACCCAAATGTAGAGGAGAATGAAAACTTACTACATAAGTCGTAGCAAGAAAGACAATTTGGGAAAGTATGCTGAGCATGGGTAGATCAAATAAAGGCCCAAGGTCCCCCACTAGTTGATAATATGGGAAGGTAATATATGCTCACAAGATTAGAGAGGTCACCTCAAATCATCAAGAAACCATACAGAAGGTAGAAAACAAATTGACAGAGCAATTGGCCCTTCTACAAGAAGTGATAGATATGAAGACCAATGTGGCCATTGCTCATGGGATTCAAGAGACTTGCCAAGAGTCATAATTCCACTAAAAGTAATCCTTGGAATTTGTTCTAGAAAACTCTAGGAGATCTAAAAATGAACTCAAGGATGTGCACAACAATATGGTGCAAAAGATCATTGACAAGTTGTTTCAATACTTAAAGATTTTGCACATATAGTCCTTTGTGTCTACTAATGGCAACTTGGTGGACATTGAAATAATGAATTCCAAGTTGTTGGCATTTTTTGACAAGGTCATTAACCTTCTCAACTTCCAAGTGGAAAATATCTAGGAACTCTTAGCAGTGGATTCGGTCATCAAAACGGAAATGAAGAAGTTCTAATTGAGAGTTGCCAAAATTGATGAACTTAAAAAGATACATGATTAGTGGATGATCTAAGCTGACAATATCCTTATTCTAGGTGTTGAAGAGTTGGATAAAGTAACCAAAGATATGAAAGCATATAGGGCTAAATTAGTTACTTCCAAGAAGGCATGGTGATTCTGATGCTTTTCCAAACATTTGTAATTCTTTCCTTCTCTTTCTTTTATAGTCATTCTTGGCATTTTGCTAATATCTATAACAAAAAATGATTTGGGCTTGTCCTATTTTTAGATTTTTTTTTAAGAGATGCTTTGCTAAAAAATTATCCAATGTAACCAGCCATTTTGAGAAAGCTTGTAAATGTAACCATTTAATATGTAAATAAGATTGGAAAATTTTACTTTGGGAAAACCATGTAGCAGGGACTACTGTGTGAGATTTTGAGTTCATTTTAAGTTTTTTGGTTCATTTAGGCTAAGTGGAGTTAATGGAATGAATTTTTTAATGCTGAAAATTGAATGCATGTGAATGAACTTGGCTTTATTTCCTTTGTTCAATAAATTGTACACTTTACTCTCTTCAGCATAAGCATATCTTTTGTTCATTGTAGTCTATGTATTTAGTTTAGTTCTTTGCATAAGGAAGCTAGAAAATTGTGTGGGAGAAGATAAGGAATAGAAAATCTAGGTCTTGTCAAAACATTGGCTAACTCATTAATCTAGGAATTACTTATTTCACTATCTTTCCTTTCTTCATGTTTTTGTAGTTATTCTTGCATGTTTCCATTTCTCTTCATTGTTAGTTTGAGCAGATTGCATATTGTGAGATAGTCCCCCTTCTTTACCTCAATTGTTTAAGGTGTTGATCAACTTGGTTTTTGCCTCTTCTGCTATTTGGTTATGACCATACCCCAAAAACTTGAAAGAAAAATTCATTGCATATCTTGCACTCATAAGGGAGTTGTACCTTTCAATTTAGGGTTCTTTGATAGATTACTACACTGACCCATTCTATTGTTAACTTTTGTGTTTTACATAAGCCATTGGGAAAGTAAAAAGTCAAGGTATAAACTAATATATAAAGAAAGACAAAATGTTAACCAACAGCTTTTGGTGACTCTACAAGGGAGGATATTCATATGTTCTAAGTTCTCTTAAGTAGTTCTATCTATGGCCTTACTAAGAAACTTAGAGATTATCTATGTGGAACTCAAATAATTGAGTCATGTATAAAAAATATTAAGGAGAAATATTGTTGCCTCACAAGGGAAAAATCCCAATAGTGCAACCTAACCTCAATTTCTAGGATGAGAAAGAGAATATCATAAATCAATTGAACACCCTCACCTAGAAAAGCTAAAAGTCCCTTCACCAATATAGAAGAGTAAGCTTCACCCTCAAAAGAGAGGAAACTAATTTTGAATACTGGGAGGGATTTTTATGAGAAACAAGATTAAGGGAAGTGCGCCTATTGTGAGCTAAAATAGTTCACCCTAGATTCTACATATACCCATAGTGCTTGTGATAAATGAAAAGTTGACCATATGTTTGAAGAATTGTAGAAAGTTGATTTCCCTATATTGGACAATCTTATAGGAAGAGGAAGAACATGTTCTTGAGATCCAGTGTATCAAGGTGTCTATGGTGCTCTTTTTTCATCTCCTAGCCCTATTATCCAAATACATAGCCATTCCTCTTCACCTCCTATTTTTCATGCTCAAATCCCATCTATTTGCAATGCCTTCAATCTTCATAGAATGGTCACCCCTACTATTGTCACTTTTCACCCTATACCTATAATCCTCCCTACCTCAATGGTTATTCCTTGGGGCAATGACATCGGCCCTCTATGTCTCACTACTAATAGTGACCTTCCTAGAGCCTCTAGAAATAATTTCCCAAAGTTCAATGGTGATGGGAATATTTTGATGATGAGCATATTGTGGCTTTCTTTACTACATGTAGTGTCATTTCTCCTCAACATGAAGATATTGCAGTGAGGATGTTCATGGAAACTTAACAATTTGGCTGACTAGTTTTAGCACCTCCCAATAGAATGTATAACAACTTGGGATGACATGTGGACCCGATTTGAAGCATGCTATAAAAGTATAGAGGATGAGCATATGCTCTTGACCCAACCTACGTAGATCAAGAAGGAACCAAGTGTTCCTATGAGGGACTTCATTTCTAAATTTAACAAGTTGGTCAATAGGATCCCTTCTATAAGTAGGCCTACTGCTAATGACCAAAACATGTTCTTATTAGCTCCATGCCCCCATACATAAGCTTTCAAATTTGACATGTGTGTGTGACTAATTTTATGGCTACTAAGAACTTGGCAACTAAGTTGGAGGATGATTTGATAGCAGCCAAAAAATGGAAAAGAGAGATTCAAAGTGGAGCATCTACAACTCTTTTCCTGGTGTAACTAATAGTACTAAAGCCATGCTTCAAAAACTCTAATGAAATGATTGCCACAAAGAGACAAATGGGAAAACTCAACCCTTCATTCCAGCAACTATACCATGACATTTCTTGAAGCAACACAAAGGAAAACCATTGCAATTACCATATACTCAACAAAATCTTGCTATTGAGGTACCTCCCAAGAAAGAAAACATGTATATTTTTCATCTATGAGTAGATCATGATGGTGATTCCTATTTGGAAATGAATAGATATAAGCAACTCACTACTTCTAATGAACTAGCCATCAAGTATCCCAAAAGTGAAGACAATTTTGCTCCATATGGTGACTCTAGTACATTATTTTTCGAGTATGAATCAAATTCAAAGGTTGGAGGTGACTACTTTTCCACCTTAGACAAAATTTAGATGACTGTGGCTACAAGAAGTTAGAGAGAGAATAATTTGGTGAACTTTGTTCCTTCCCAAAACACAGCCATTGGCTCTTCACTAGCTACAACAAGAGCATACACTTCTTGATCTTGGAGGAAAGAGCAATCAAAGTACAAACCAAGTGGTAAGCTTCATTCCTCATTTGATATTATACTATATTGTAAGGATTCTTGTATCTAGGTGTCTTCTCTTGAGTATCTCAAAACTCATCTGGATGAATTAAAAAATCTAGTAGATTATTGTAAAATTGATGCTAATTCTAGAACTCAGCCTAATTGAAACTCTACTATTAGCAATGACCAACCTTAATTGGATAGTGGCCCACTAGCTGATGAATAGCCTATTTTTCCCATGCTCTTCAAAGAGGAAGAAAAATCAGTCCTAGCTACCTCCCCTGGTCAAAAGTCAAACCCCTTATGTGTCCTTGTATGTAAAGGGCCATAAGCCTAGTAACTACAAGATTGATTGTGGTACCTCTGATAATGTCATGTCCTCCTTAGTTGCATATTCCCTTGGCTTGAATCTTACCAAAACCTTTGGACATTGATACTCCATGGATGCAAATTAGGTCCCTCTAATAGGTCAAGTAAAAGATGCACAAGTAGCATTGGATGCTCACACTTAAAAGAGAATGAAGTTAACCATCCTGGTAGCAGACATTCTAGCTAGCTACAAGATTCTTTTGAGTAGAAGCTTTTGCAAGGACATGGGAGGCTAAATCAAGATGGATTGGTCTCATGTCATTATTCTCATGGGAAATAAGAATAAAAAATTTGAATCTAAAGAGAAAGATAAATTTACATTTTTTAAGTCTATTGATCCTAAGGTGCAATTTTTATATCAAGAAATGAAGTGTGGGAATTATATGATGTTCTTTGAATCTAATTATTTAGAAGAACAACCAAATCCTCCTAGTGATATAGGAATTTGGACCCTAGGGTTTGATGCCAATTATGCTAATGTTGGGTCTGGAGTTGGAGTGGTGTTCATGTCCTCATGTAGAAATGTAACTCAACTTGCTTACAAGCTACAATTCAAAAATACCAACAACACAACAGAATATGAAGCCTTGTTGCTAGGTATTAATACTGCAAAGAAAAGATGAATCAAAGTTCTAAGAGCTCAAGGAGATGTTGATCTTATAGTAAAACAAGTTTGAGCTTAGTACACTATAAAGAATGCTAGACTCATGAACTACAAAAATAGAGTCTAGGATAAGATTGAGCATCTAGATGCCTTCTCAATACAAGTTGTTCCAAGGGAGCAAAATGCAAGAGAAAACTTTTTAGCCATGTCATCTTCATTGCTACTCATGCATCTTGATTTTATAGACAATTAATACAAGGTCAAAGTCTTGTTTAGGCCTAACATTCCTAACAATGTAGAAACCAGACAAGTATTGAATAATGATAAGAAAATCTAATCATTCCTAGAAGGAGCTGAGCCCTTCAGTGATTAGTACTTTGAAGGGAGTGAAAAAGTCTACAATGATTTCTCCCTTGACACTAAGAAGGAGTTGGAGCTTGGAGTCAAACATTTCAAAGGTAACAAGATCCCTTCACACCTTATTTTCCTTAAGAAACTTTCTGATAGGCATGATGCATTTATTCAAAGGGAAAGAGGAAGGAAAGGTGGAATTTTTGGAGAGTGTGAAGGGATGAATATTGGCACCAATTATAAGCCAAAGATGGTTAATATTGGTAGTAGTTTCTCAAAGGAAGAAAGAGAAAAGGAAAAAGGTTTGTTGATAGAGTACTAGGTTGTGTTTTCCTATGGATATGAGGACCTAAAGACATTTAGGAATGGTGAGTTCAAGAAAAAAATCCCCCTAAAGCCTAACAATTCTCCCTTCAAGTAAAAGTAGCATAACTAAAACCCTATGGTCTCTAATGCCATCTTTAGGGAAGTGCACAAGATTTTGGAAACCAAAATTATCTACCCCATACATCATTCAACATGGATAACTAACATTGTCCTAGTCAAGGAAAAGAGTGGGGAGATCAGAATTTGTGTGGATTTCATAAATTTGAATCAAACATCTCTAAAGGATAATTATGCCTTCCCTAACATGGATCACCTATTGTAAAAAAATGCTGGCTCTAAAATGATGTCCATGCTAGATGGATTCTTGGGTTTCAACCAAATTGAGGTAAACCTAGAAGACCAGTACAAGACTACATTCACCATTCCTTAGGGAATGTTTGCATATAATAGAATGCCCTTTGGACTTATTAATTTTGGTGCCACCTTTCAATGGGCTATGAATTCCTCTTTTTCTGATCTAAAGGATAAGATCATCATTATCTACTTGGATGATCTGACAGTATTCTCCAAGAAAAGAAAAATCATCTAAGGGACTTGGAAAAGGTGTTGAAAGGATGCAGAGAGCATGAGATTTCACTCAATCCCAAGAAATAAGTCTTTTGTGTTATAAAAGGTAAACTAATGGGTCACATAGTTTCCAAGAAGGCATCAAGATTTACCTAGAATGCATTAGATCCATCTAATAGTTGAATTTGTTAAGAAGCAAATCTGGAGTCAAATCCTCCTTTGGATAGGTGAACTTTCTGAGATGCTTCGTCCCTAATTTCTCCAAAATCACCAAGTGCATTGTCAATACAATGAAAGGAAGTCTAATTTTCAAATGGAATGACTCTAGAAGAGTGGCTTTTGATCAAATCAAGGATGGCATAGCCAAAGCACCCATGCTGGTACATCTAGATTACACCAAGGAGTTCATACTATATTGTTATGCCTCATCCCATACGTTGTCTACAATACTCATGCAAGAGAATAAGGTATCCAAGTACCAATTTCCTTCATGAGTACCCCCCTTAAGTAGCATGAGCTGAGATATTCTAAAATGGAAAAGCATGCCTATGTAGTAGTAAGATATCTCAAAAACTTTAGATTTTATGAGCTACACTCTCATTATGTCGTGTCTATACCTAATTCGGCTACCAAGAGAATATTGACTCAACAAGAGATAGGTTACAACATTAGAGGTGCATGGATAGATAAGGTTCAAGAATATTACATTGACTTGAAGCCAACCAATTTGGTGAGATGAAATGGATTTTGAAAAATAATAGTAGAAAATTAGGACTTAAGCCAGGAAGGTGAAATCAACAAGGGTAGTAATGGTTAGTCTTTAGGATCCCTAGTTCTTAAACATTGCCTACTTTCTAACCTATGGAGATTGCACTAATGAACTGACATAAAGCAAAAATAAGATCTCAAAACCAAATCAGCTATCAATCAACTATATAAGAGGGCAATAAATGGTGCCTTTCTAAGATGCATGGATAAACCTCAATAAGATAAGTTGCTTCATAGCTTCCATAATGAGGCCTATGGCAGTCACTTTTCATCAACAATCACAACATATAAGATCTTGAGGTAATGCTACTACTAGCTCAGAATGTTCAAGGATGTGTATTAGTGGGTGGAAATGTGTGACAAGTGTAGGATGTTCTCAAACAAGCTTCAATTAGTTGCTCTACCTTTAATGCTAGTTGTAATTGAAGGTCCCTTTCAATAGTGGGGAATCAATTTCATTTGACCAATCAGTCCACCCTCATCTACTGGTCATTTATATGTCATCACTGCTATAGATTACTTCACTAAATGGGTGGAGGCCAAGCCAACTAAGAAGACTACTTCTAAGGTAGTATGGGAATTCATTAAAGAAAATATCTTAACAAGGTTTAGAGTGCCAAAGAAGCTTGTCATGGAAAATGCTTCCTATTTCTCTTCTATGGAAATTATAGGATTCTTCTATGACAATAGTATTCACCCAAGTCACTCATTAGATTACTTCCCTCAAGGAAATGATCAAGCAGAATCAAGTAACAAGAACTTGGTCAATATCATGAAGAAATTGATCTTTGAGAACTAAAAGAAATAACACAAGAAATTATATGGTGCACTCTAGGTAGATAGAGTTACACCTAAGAAGGCAATTAGGATTTCCCCATATTAGTTAGATTACAGAGTTGAAGCCAATTTTCTTCTTTTACTAGAACTATCCATTTTCAAATTTCAATAGGTGATCAAAGATCTAGAATTCCAAGATGGATTAGGAAAATGCATTATGTATTTGACTAAGTTGGAAGAAGAATGTGAAAGGATGGTTGATCATATCACACGAGACCAAAAGTGTGTGAAAACATTCTTTGATAAGAAGACCAGACCAAGGAAGTTCATGGAAAGTGACCTAGTCCTATTATGGGATACAAGGCATGCATCACAAGTTTGACTCACTCTAGAAGGGCCCTTTCAAGATCATGCAAGAAAACTAGAATAATTCCTTTGTTCTAGCATATCCTTCTGGAGAGGTTCTTCCATTTTCATACAATGGCCAAGATCTAAAGTTATTTTAGGTTCATAATTAAAAGCAGGTAACCCCTGTAGTTAGTGTTAGTTTAGGTAGATTTCTTTGCATCTTTTCATCCTTTGTTTTCCTACTTTCCTAGTTTATGTTTCCTTTTGTTGCATTCTTAGTTTAGTTTCCTACTATATTTTTGTCATTCTAGCTATGCAGAACCAAAGATTTTGGGTCCCTTCTCAGATATTTTTGCAAATGCCTAAGTCCCCAATCAAAGCCAATTGTTGCCAAGATTTATTCTTTTAAAGCTTGAGGTCATTAATTAAAGTGAGTAAGAGGTTTCTAAGTCTATTTTAGGTCACTTACTTCTCATCTTTCCTAAAGCACTTTGCTATCTTCATTTTTTGGGTCTCCTTTTGCAATACATTTACCTAACATTTCTATGTGGGTTTCCTATTTTTTAGTGCACATGGGGATTAGGTAACTTAGGCATGGTTGGGGTGTGATTTTGTGTCCTCCCAATGAGAAGTAAGTGTTCTACACCTTATTATCTGTAATCTTTCCCAAACATTGAATACCTCACAGATTTTGAGCTCCTAAGCTAATTCTTCCATCAAGCAAACTACACCAACTATGAATCCAAAGGTTGAAGCCAAGGAAATTGATTAAAAGGGTTTTGAATATGCTTTTCACAAATACCCAATGATTTATGATGCTATGGATAGAGGCTAGGGTTTTTCTCATTCAGATCTATGGAGATAAGATCAAATATTACTAAGAAATATGGGACTATGGTTTTGTTGCTGCATATTCATGGAAATGCAATCATTTTGTTCTATTTTTGAATCCTCATGAACTTGAGCTAAATCTTAGTTCAAATAATCAAATAGTGTGAGCATAATTATTTAATGGCTCACAACTAGTAAGGCATGCTAGAAATCTCTCTTCAAGCCCATTAGATCAAAGTTAAAAGTTGAATACTATTTGTTTTGCCTCAATTTGGAAAATGTTGTTGAGAAAGGAGTTTTCTAGCCAAAGGTAACAAAATGGGATACTTTCCCAGAGGCTTTGAGAATACAAAATAAAGTTACCCAAAAATTAGAATATCCTTTAGAGATGCCCAAAAGATACTTCTAGAGAAGTAAGTGTGGAACATGTGAACCTGTTATGAAGGAAAAGTAGTGTTAAAGCCTTTGGCAGAAAGTGGTGGTGGTCCACCTCACAATAGGTGTATAATAATCATGCTCAAGGCCATGATTAGGAATAATGTATTCAATCTAAGGATTATTTTTTCCCACCATGAGGTGTATTTAATATTTTCAACCCAAGGATGTATACTTGAAATGGTCAACACAATATGTGTACTAGGTCTCTTAATGAGTCATTATGCTTATGCTGCAAGAAAAGAACATACACTAGTGTTGTAGGAAACTAACACACTCAAATATTTACTAAAAAAAAACTAGAAATGTAATGAAATGTTAACATCTATTCCAATTCAATTCATCTACTATAACTATTCTTACATATGTTGTAGGAACATTCACAAAGTATGATGCTATAGGAAGGAACTTACAACTTCTACTTGCAAAATTAAGAATGCTAGAGAAAAAAAAATCTAGACTACTCTAATATAACCCACCTCCCAAGTGGCCCCCCTTGGTTGGCTTCTACTAATCTACTAGCATAGAATATAAACCAAAAACTATTCCATTATGTTTCAGAAATTCATTACATGGGAACAATACATAGAACTATAAAAACAACTCACTGCAAAAGTTAATAGTTTCTTGTCATAAACTTTCTCCTTCTAACTAAACTAACACACTTGGTCCAATCCCTATAAATAGAAGATCAACATTTATTCCAAAATAGAAAAGAAAACAACCTAGCTATAACTCCATATGAGAGAAAGAAGGAAAAATAATAGCTCAAGGCAGGAATTAAAAATAACAACTCAAGGTGAGAGTAATAAAGCCTAGATAACCACTTTGACATAGAAATAAACACAGAGAATATAACAAATCTTCATGGCTCCTCCATACTCGTAGCCATGTCCTTCGGTACCATTATGACCTTTCCACCATGGCTAAACCTAAACGTCCTTCTCCTTGAATGTTATTGGTTGTCTTCAATGTTCATCTTGAATTCTTCCAATCATCTTCAGCTTCATTGCTAATAGGTTAGTTATAATGCAGAGATATTTGCAAATAAGCATTATCAAATTAAATTCAAATATTAAGACACACATTTTGATGGTTATATGAAATATTGCATTATATATATATATATATATATATTCACAAAAGATAACATACTATCTACCCATAGGTTAATCATTGGTTTAGGTAACCATAAGTTCACAAATGTTTTGATGAAAATGAAATAGAGTATTAACAAATTGTTTAAAAGTATCATGAAATAGAGGTAATAATTAGCCTCATCATCTACCCCTTGGTAAATTAATGTCAAGCATTGCATTTCCTAGTCAATGACCTAAATTCCCCAACTTTTGTCCTTCCTCTCTTGCTGCTCTTGAAGGTATAGTAGAATCCTCTTGTTCTTTCCCAAACTTCCCTTCTATTTTCTTCCTATAGCTTATCAAGTCTATCAACATTAATGTCATATAAAGGCCACATGAGCATTGGCAATTGCATAGTGAGTGGGTACCATAATTCTAGTCTAGCATGTTTCCCTAACTCTATATACTTTGAAGCTCGATGAAGGGCAGCCTCCAAATTGATGGGATTATGTGGCTCTAACCTCTTAAGTGACTTAGGTAATCTAGCCCATCCACTTCTAACACCAGCCATGGCTCTCTGGAAGGAAAAGTAGGGTAAGTTCTCATAATCAACCTTTTTTCTAGTAGCGAAGATTCTATCCCTTACTCCCTTGTTCTTATCCCCATAAGTTAATTTAAACTAGTCCCTAAGAACTTCTTTTGGTTTACTACTCTCAGCTCTTAATGGAAAAGGCTCTTTCCTTTCCTCATCTCTATAATTATTCAATTTCCTATCATAGTTTGCTTCATTAGACATCTAGGACATTAAAGCTCTTAAATGTATATCCCCTATATAGAGTAAAGGATTCCATTGAGTTTTTGAAGGGATAATAAAATTATGCACATATAATTCATAGAACAAATTCTATTTCCAGGATGGAAGAGTCTGATATAAACCATAAAATTCCTAGGCTGATTTAAATTTTGCATTTATGTTCTTAAGGGTTAACATAAGTTGGAATAAAAGAAATTGTTCCTTTAAACACATAGCATAAATCCTAGGTGGCAGCCTGCAAGCAACTGTTTGATTGACCAATTTGAGGGCATGATCTATTCATTATTTTTTATTTGCTAATTGCTTCTTCAAACCTGCAATTTCTTCATCTTGGGATGCTATGACTTTCTTCATCTTTTTCCTCTCCTCTTCCCATAAGGCCTCATCAAACATATGTTGTCCAAACAATTGGAAAAGGAGTTTTTGTAGGGTAATGGAACTATTGTCCTCTTCATAATTTCTTTTCCTCTTTCTCTATTCCCTCCATGACTATTCTACAAAATCAATAAACCATGTTGATTTATAGGGAACTAGGCTAGTGTTTGGATAAACTTTCTCAGGAACTATTTCATCTATACTTCTTGAAGTACCTAGTTGGCTTGCTTGGGTATCATTTGGATTTTCATTGACTTCAACCCTACATTCCTCATTAGGGTTTTTAGGAATGCTTATAGTTTCAAGGTGAGGAGGAGAGTTATCAAGAATAATTTGTATGGGGGATTCTTTAGTAGATAGCTTAGATGAAGTGGATTCTTTAGAAATTTTCCCTCTTATTCTAGGGCTTCTTCTTACGGGGATTTCTTTTGGTATCACAGCCTTTTGCCTACCTCTTCCTTTTGGTGTCTTTGCTACAGGAGTGACTACTATAGGACCCTTCTTACTTCTCTTTTTCCTCACGACTGTAGGGTTTGGCTCTTCTTTTACCAGAATAGAGATTTCTTCTTGCAATTTCCATTTTCTCTTTGTTCGGCTAGAGGTAGGTTTCTAAGTTTCTTGAACAGGTAAAGACATATTTTCTTGCACATTCTCAGTTTCAACATTTTAAGTGCTCTAATCAATAGGGTCATCAATGGGAACCACATTCTCTTCACTAGGTTGTTCATTAAGGGTAGCCTGGGGTTGTAGGGTCTTAGCTTGGACAAATTTTTCCCATGACATGGAAGAGACATCCCTAAGTCATCTTTCTATGAGTAATTTAATCAGGGCATGATGGGTGATAGAATTGCCCTTTCACTTTTGGGTTTCTTCAAAACTAATGCACAACATATTGTAGAAGAAATTGGGAACATTTATTGGATAATTATGCCTTATACAATCAAGAAATTTAAAATGATATGCATGTAAATATGAAAAATCTTCTTTCACATGTGAGGTACCTAATAATGTGCATGACTAGCTCATTATAGAGTGGCACAAGAGACATCATTTTCTAACCTTGCTTGGTAATATCCAACTGAGGATTGATTGGTATGAAAAACTAAGCCTTGGTTGATCTTGAATCATGCATATTAGGATAATGTTATCCTATTTTCAGTAATCTAGTTGCTTCTGCTATACACTCTTCTGTAGCAATCACTGTTAAACCCCATACAGAAGCTTCTCCCTCATCAAATTTCCTTGTGAATTTTGTGGCTACTTCTCCATCCAGTGCTATTAAACTTAAGAAATACCTTAACCAGCTACATGCATTAAATATCCTCACTACCTCTACATCTAAGAGAAAAATAGTATGCTCCACTAGTTCTCATCGCTGCAATTGTCCACCCATTTATGCTTAACACTTTCACTATCTGCACTACTTGCACTATTTCCCCCTTATGAATTCAGGCTTCTTTTGTTATTGTTTTATAGACCCATTTTCACATTTTTTAATAGGGAATTAATGTCATAACAATTCGTTATGAGCAATAATATGGCTTTAATGAAAATAAATCATGGACATGTGAAAATCATCCAAAAATGGCAAAAATGGGATTCGGATCACTTGAAATTTAAATACAAGTCACATCACAACCTGACAATAAAAAATCATTTAAGAATAAGGGGTACGACACCTAGACACTTGTGTACTTATCACAATTGAATTCCATCAATAAAGAAAGTGTGAAGATTTGGAAAAAATATTTATGAATAAATAGGAATGTCATTAGGTTTTAGTAACCTCCCTACCCCTTATGAAATATGGACAAGTGTCCACACTTGTTAGACATAGTACAGGGTATGGAACTAGCATAACACTACCATAATATAAAGAATGTAGTATTAGATATAAGCAACGAAATATGCATACTATAAATGAATAATAATTTTAAAATCTTATACCTATTAATTGATCGTCGCATGTACCAGAAGGTGAAAAAAGATGCATCAGTAGTGATAGTATCCATTAACAAATTTGCAGTGTTTACTGAAAACATTAGAAATTGATGACGTGGAAGGTGGATGGGTGGAAGGTAAAGAAATGAGATGAGATGAGAAAGTGAATGGAGAAATTTGGAACTTTATGTGAGCATAAAGTTTTTATTATGGGCATGCATAAAGAAATTAGTGTTGAAGAGCTACGAGCAGAAGGTTAGCACCTTCAGCTGCAAGAAGAGTTACCTGGTGTGTATTTGAATTTGGCCTTTGAAACTAGTGCAGGAAGTCCTCTTTTGTTTGTGGTCATTTATATAAATTGATTCTATGACCATTGAATAACAATTTAAAAGGAACGGGATCAATGGTAGTTAATTGGATGGCTCCATTGTCAAAGACGTGTTTAATTTCATATGGACCTAGCTATCTTATTTGCAGCTTCCCTAGCATATCCTAAAATATGGAATCATATAGTATGCCCAGTCACAAAATTGAAATTGTTTATTGCTTATGTTGGAGTCATGTAATTACTTTCTTTGTTTCTATATATTTCAGTGCACTCTAGAGCAACTTTGCACATTTCATCCAAAGAGTTAAGATGTAGAAGATGTTATCTCTATGCTACAGGAAATTCAATGTCCAACTCCAATGTATTTCTTAAATTTTTATGTTCAAATTCAGTGGGAGCATTGCTACTTTCCCATATAGTAGCTCAAATGGTGTGAATCTTGTAGTAGTCTTCCATGTTGTTCTGTAGGCCCAAACAGCTTCTGGTAATCTGCTATTCCAATCCCTATGGTGCAAATGAACTATTTTTGTTAGGATGTTCTCTATCTCTCGATTTGTGACTTATGCTTGTCCATTAGCTTGAGGGTGATAGGGACTTGATTTTTGGTGCCTAATGTTATATTGCTTCATCAGTTCTGAGATTAGATTAGAAGTAAATTGTGCACCTTGGTTAGTGACTAGTTCTTTGGGTACACCATAGCGAGTAAAAATTTCTTCATAAATTTTTTTTATAACTTTGTGATTATGAGCATGCTTCATGACTTTGACTTCAACCCATTTTGTTAGGTAATTAGTGCACACAAGAATATATGAATTCCCATTGGATGGAGAATCAATTGGACCAATGAAGTCCATGCCACATTTTCCAAATAGTGTTAATGCCATTTGTGGGTTGAGAGGCATTTCATCTATTCTTTTCGGGTAGCCCATCCTTTGACATTTATCACACTTTTGTGTATGATTGGTTATATCTTTGTGAAGAGTAGGCCAATAGTAACTAGTTGTTAAAACTTTCGAGGCTATTCTTTTTGCTACAAAGTACCCTCCACATGGTTCATTATGACATGCATGTAGAATGTCATATGTCTCATCTTCTCTAACACATCTTCTCATAACTTGATCAAGTCTAGTGTAAAACAAGATATTATCTATCTAGGAGAAATGGAAACTTTTCTCTACAAGAAACTTTTTATTCCTTGTAAGAAAAATGTTCTATCATTTTATTAGCTACAGTGTAATCAGCAATATCTACATACCATGGAGTTTGAATAGAAATATGAAATAAATGCTCATCTAGAAATACATCATCTACCAAAGTAGTGTCACTCTCATCATGATGAATTTTTGATAAATAATCAGCTACCACATTGGCTTTTCTAGGATTATCAATGATAGTTATATCAAATTCTTGCAACAATAGTAGCCATCTTGCTAATCTACCTATTATAGCAGGTTTATTCATGAGATATTTAATTGTTGCATGATCAGCATGAACAAATATGGTATAGCTAGTTATGTAGTGCTAGAATTTGTTCAAGGCATAAACTACTACTTATAGTTCTTTTTAAATCATTATATAGTTTAATTTTGGTCCATGAAGACTCTTACTAATATAAAATATTGCATGTTCAAGATTTTGGGGTTGTTGTCCTAGAGCTACACTTATGGCGTAGTCAAAAGTATCTATATATATGTGAAAAGGAAAATTCCAATTAGGGCCTTTTAAAATTGGCTCTGTAGTGAGAAGTTTCTTAAGCTATAGGAAGGGCTTCATTACATTTGGGTGTCCAACTAAATTCAATTTCCTTTGTCAGTAATTTATATAAGGGACTAGTTATTTTATTGAAATCTCTTATGAAATGTCTATAATATCTAGCATGACCTAGAAAAGATTGTACATCTTTTGGTTTTGTAGGTATGGACAATGTTTGAATTACCTCTATCTTAGCTAGATCCACTTGTATTCCTGTAGCTAATATGAAATGACCAAGTACCACACCTTCTTGCATGAGCATGAAACATTTTTCACTATTATGTGCCAGATTATGTTCTTGATAGCTTATCAAAACTTTTTCAAGATTCATCATTGCTTCCTCAAAGGTGACTCCAAATGTTGTGAAATCATCCATATATATATCCATGCAATCATGTGATATATCAACAAAGGTGCTAATAACAACTCGTTAAAATGTTGCAGGAGCATTACATAGACCAAATAGTAAAAAAAAGTATGCAAAAGTACCCCATGGGTATGTGAACATGGTTTTGTTTTTTTCTTTAGGATCAATACTAATTTGATTGTAACCACTATACCCATCTAGAAAATAGAAATACTTCATGCTAGCTAGAGTGTCTAGAACTTGATCTATAAATGGTAAAGGAAAGTGATCCTTTTTGGTGGCCTTGTTTAATTCTCTATAATCTACACAAATTTTTCATTTTCCTCCCTTTTTGGGCACTATGATCAAGGGTGGCACCCATTTACTATCAGATATAGGATAAATAAAACCAACATCAAGCAATTTTGGTAATTCAATTTTAAATGTTTCTCTAAGCTTGGATTTATCCTTCTCTGGGGTTGATAGAGTGGTAGACACCCCTCATTGATGTATATCCTATGAGTGCACAATGTTGGACTCAACCCTTTCATATCATTGTAGTCCTATGCAAAGGCCTTTTCATGCCTTTGAAGCAACTTTGTTAACTATTCCATTTGTGTGGGTGTTAATTTGGGGTTAACATGAAGATTATGACCTTTGGATAGCTCAATAGTAGTGGTAGACTCTATCATAGTAGCTTTAGAGATTGGAATTGCTTCTAATTCATATGGTAAGAGTTGATAAAGAATTTCAAGTTCTTTGAGCAGAGTACAATTCTTGTCACATTTCTCATATGTGGTTAATTCCAACATAGAACTTTTAGATACATCTTATTAGACCACACAACTATTAGTAAGAATACTCTGAATTATTGAATCTTCCTCCTACAACTTTACAAAGGATTGTCTATGTAACATCATGAGTTGTGCTATAAAATTTAACTCTTCTTCTTCATCCCCTAAATATGGCCAAATAGATGTGCTTAGATCCAGTAATGGTTGTGCTAGAGGATATAAGTCAAAATTATTTATTGTCTTTCCATTGGATATGGTCATATTCCCTGACCTATAACTTATCTTTGCATCTATGGTAGCTAACCATGATTGACCTAGGATGAAAGGGTAACCAAATAGATTAATTTTGGAGGACATAATCATGAAGTCTATAGGATACTCTAGAGAATCTAAGGTTACAACTATTTTTTGTATCATCCCATCAGGGGTGATAGTAGAACTATATGTAAGTTGCAAAATTGTTGGAGTAGACCTTAATCCTTCTATTTTCAACTTCTTCATGGTGTCCTTGGTCATGACATTTATAGCAGCACCAAGATCTATTAGAGCATTCTTAATAGACTAACCATTTATACTCACATCCACAACTAGACTACCTAGATTAGAATATTTTGGGGTGATCAATTTTCCTAACATAATGTCAACCAATTATCCTACAACATGAACTGTGGTGGGGTCCTTTTTCTTCCTCCCAAGCTTCTTCAAGTAGGAATCTCTAATGGCTTTTCCATAGATTGGAACATCTTTAATAGCTTGAAACAGGGGTATTTGGACATGCATGTTCTTCAACTGATCAACAATATCAAAAGGTTGTTCCTCTATTTGTGCAAGCTTACTTTGTATAAGGTTTTCTGGAAAAGGAGGTTCCACTACTGATTGAGCTTGGGCTAAGATAGTAACATTGGTTGGGCCAACCTCTTTAGAGACTGGAGGTTCTGATGCTACGGGAGTATCTAGTATTTTAGTTATAAGAGGTAGTTTAGGTGCTAGTAAAGTTGTACCATATCTTAGATGTATATCTACAAAACTTAGAGCATAAGTAGGGTATTGCTAAGCATAAACAACATACATGGGTTGTTGTGGCTATTGGCTATTTGGATTTGGCTAAGGTTGTTTAGGTAGTTGTGTCTACTTTTGAGGTCCAAGATTTGCAGGTGGTGGCATTAGAGAAAGTTGTTGAACTGGAGATGGTAATTGTGGAGTATTGGTATTTTGGTTAGGCCATTGTTGAGGTCCCCTCCATTGGTTTGTAGACTGCCAATTCCCTTGGGGTGGTTGCCATTGGTTTTGCTAGTTTTTCTAGTAGTTCTACTAGTTCTACAATTGGTTATTTTGTTGGTTGGGCTAGGATGATTGGGAATTCTGAGGCCATTGGGGTTGTTGTGGATAGTTTTGTCCAACATTATTCCAATTTGGTTGATGATATTGTGGAGGACCTTGGGGATTATAGTTTTTCCATTGATTACCATATGAATTTGAATTTTGTAAATGGTTCTAAGGCATACCTTGACATTGGGCCAATGGTCAGTGTTGAGCAACAAAAAATACTTGGTCATCATCTCCATCTATCTTAAGGTACATAGTTGGAAGATTCTAGTTCTCCATACTTGCAACCAATTTGCATTTGCAATCCTTCTTTTTCTTCTGGCAATGAGGGCAATATTCAGCTAGTTGTGATTCAGCTTTTGCATGCTTCTTTTTGGTAGTAATTGTGTCAAGATGTGTAGCAACATCATTTATAATATCCTGCTTGAAATCTGACAATAGGTTGGATATCTCAAGCTTTGAAATACCTTAACTAATTCCTTTAGTGACTGTGGAATGAGGTCCATAGCCTTTCTTCATAGTTGACCTTGAATATTTTTGATAGATCTTTTTGAGGTCATCCTAGAAAGCTTAATATACATCACCACCAACCATTAGGTCCAATTCTTCTAGACAATTATCATTCACACCTCTCAGAAAGACTAGCTTTTGTGAATCCTTAGACAACACATGTTGAGGTTTCTTCTACAATGTATACAAGAAATGTGAAACATTGTCTTCCAATGTTTCTTCCTCCTTTTGTGATATCCTAAAGACATCATCTCCTTTTGAACCAGATGCTTTACAATACTCCTTATATTTATCCAGAAAAAGAGTTTACATTTCATCCCAAGTTCTTGATGCATTGGCTCCTAAGCCCATGAACCATCATAAATTTGACTCTTTTAATGTTGTTGGAAATAATTTGAGCTTATGGGCATTAATGTTGTAGTCAAAACTATGATAGAGTATGTCAAACTCTAACAAGAAAGTATCAGGGTCTTCAGTTGCAAGGCCATAGAACTTTGGGAGAGCAGTTGGAGGTATGTTTTTGAGATTAGCATTGGTTGCAAGACTTGGAAGAGGGAATGGAAAAGTAGGTTGTGTCATTATTGGAGGTACTAGATTTTGAGGTTGCTGTTGAAAAGGAACATTAGGTATTGGGTTATTAACAACTGGTGGATTTAGAGTAGTGTTATCAAGGAAACTGGCCAAAATTTTAGCAAAAGGTTGAAGACCACTTGTATCTATAGGTTATTCTCTCGAGGATGATTCTGTAGGAAAAACAGGGCTCACATCTTCAAAAGGAAACTCAACTTCTTCTTCTTCAATTTCTTCATTCAAATTAACAGACTCCCATGTAAGAAATCTACTATATTCATCTCATTGTCTTCCTCTTCGATGCATGCAATTGAATTCTTCACACTAGTGAAGAAAATTTGAGGACTACAAATTTCAAAAAATCTTAACTAAGAACTATGACTCAAAAATGCTCCTAGCTTGACACAATCCCTGATGATGGTGCCAAAATGGTCTGACTCACAATAGGTGAATAATAATCATGCTCAAGGCCATGCTTAGGAATAATGTATTTAATCTAAGGATTATTTTTCCCCACCATGAGGTGCATTTAATATTTTCAACCCGAGGATGTATACTTGAAATGTTTGGCATAGTATGTGCACTAGGTCTCTTAATGAGTCATTATGCTTATGTTGTAGGAAAGTAAAATGCAAGGAAAGAACCTACACTATGGTACAGGAAACTAACAGAATCAACTCTTTATTGAAACAAATACTAGAAATGTTAACATCTATTCCAACTCAGTTCATCTACTATAACTGTTGTTACAAATGTTGCAGGAATATTCACAAAGTATGATGCTACAAGAAGGAACGTACAACTTCTACTTGCAAAACTAAGGATGCTAGAGAAAAAAAATTCTACACTACTCTAATCTAATCCACCTCCCAAGTGGTCCCTCTTGGTTGGCTTCTACTAATCTACTAGTACAGAATATAAACCAAGAACTATTCCATTATGTTTCAGAAATTCATTACATGGGAACAATACATAGAACTATAAAAACAACTCACTGCAAAAGTTAATAGTTTCTTGTCATAAACTTTCTCCTTCTAACTAAACTAACACACTTGGTCTGATCCCTATAAATAGAATATTGGCATTTATTCCAAAATAGAAAAGTAAACAACCTAGCTATAACTCTACAGAGGAGAAAGAAGGAAAAATAATAGCTCGAGGAAGGAATAAAAGATAATGGCTCAAGGTGAGAATAATAAAGTTTGCACAACTACTTTGATATAGCAATAAATGCAGAGAATATAGCAAGTCTTTATGGCTCCTCCATACTTGTAGTCATGTCCTTTGATATCATTATGACTTTTCCACCATGGCTAAACCTCAACGTCCTTCTCCTTGAATACTATTGGTTGTCTTCAATGTTCATCTTGAATTCTTCCAATCATCTTCAACTTCATTGCTAACAGGTTAGTTATAATGCAGAGATATTTGGAAATAAGCATTATCAGATTAAATTCAAATATTAAGACACACATTCTAACAATTATATGAAATACTGCATTATATATATGATATTGGCAAGAGATAACATACTATCTACCCATAGGTTAATCATTGGTTTAGGTAACCATAAGTTCACAAATGTTTTGATGAAAATGAAATAGATTATTAACAAAGTGTTTAAAACTATCATGAAATAGAGGCAATAACTAGCCTCATCAGGTGGAATGGAATGCACAAGCTAGCAAAAGGATCACTCCCTATAATATGATTTTGAATAAAAGGAAAATGGGTTTGCGGAGAAGCTAAGTGTTTCTTTCTCTCTCACATATGTGTATATTGCTAAGAATATCTACAGTCTAGATTTTGAAGCAAAGTAAGGCACTTCCTAAAAAGCTAAGTATTTATGTTGTTCAATGACTTTTAGTCATATCACTTTACTTTAAGTAAAGTAAGAGTATTTTTGAGAAATTAATATTTTAAATGAAAATAAACGAAAAAGATTAAATAGTCATTACTCATGGAATTAAATGCAAATCTTGCCATTATAATTGTTTCCTAAACTTAATTTCATTCATGTGGCACCAACATTCTAATTCCTTAAGTTATTTCATTAGATTCACAAGCAATTGGTTTCTACAAGTTTACTTAACAACTATTCATCGAGAACTACATCCTGAGAAATTGTAGAGAATGACAATCAAAGTTGTTAGTTACAAAAGATAAATTGGCTTGGAAAGTGAGTTAAAAGATTATCTAGATACATCCTTCAAGTTCTGCAACTTGGGTGATCTACATAGAAGGCTAAACTCCCAACCCATTCACCCAATCACTCTAAAATTTAGAGAGAGTGGATTGGTAGAAGTAGTTTTCTTTCCAATGGAAATTCATGCACCTAAGTTAGTAGAGGAGTGAATTTAGAGATACAATCCAAAAACAAAGTAGATTTTGTTTCCAAATCAATCCATTCTCTTATCAACTAGCAAGGTGCTAATGCAGTCAACATTTGGTATCCCTATGTAAGAGCAGTATTGTAATATTGATTTTTGGGTCCTTCATGTCCATGTTTAATGAGAAGAAGACCCTTAGACAAGAATATGTGTATAGGAACTAGTTTTAGACTACCCACTCAAAGAAGAGAAATATGCCAAAAACTCTATTTTCCACCAATCTAAAGTGAGAGATCATGGATATCCTCTCACTCCTCTTTAGACTGAAAGGAAAAGAGGAGATTTTGGAGGTCATCGAGCACCATTTCTTCCTAGTACAAGCAATATTTGCTAAAGATATGAAGATTGATTGGGCATAGATCATCTATAATGAGCTCACTTCCTAGTTAAATTTTTTCAAAGGATTCAAGTAGTTCTATATGTCCTCCTATTTGATTTATTCTTTGGCAATGTGCCATTTGTGGCCTAGGCTCCCTAGCATACTGAATTATAATGAGTGCACCATGGTCTATGAATTCTACCTATATCTACAACTACAAAGGAGCTATGAGGAGTATGTAGATTTCAATGATGCATTTATGATGAGATTGTGTTAGGAATTGCAAGGTTTCCTTGAGAAGAGATTCTCACCTGAATTAATTTTGGCTATAAGCAATTTTAGATGCATGTTCATCTAGTTTCTAAGCTTCTCCTATTTTAAGATAGGAGCCTATGATGGATTTCCCAATAGATTGCTCAGATATCTAGAGGACAAGGTAGTTCTAATTAAGCTATGTCGACACATTCTGGAGGTGAACACCTTGTGTTCAAATTTTAAGACAATTTTTAGGATTCAATTCCCTATTATGGTAGGCCCTTTATTCATGTGCCTCTAGATCAGATGCTTGGAACCTGGAAAAGAGTTTTGAAAGTAAGATCAAGTTGATAGACTATGAGGTACTAAGGCCTTGATATGATCTAGTGAATTTTGTAAGGGATCATCTAAAGTTGGAGTATGCCTATATACATGTCCCATATATTGATGATTTTTAGTCTAGGTGTCTTAATGAGTACCAAACTTGGATGATATTTTGGTCAAGACTAACTATTGATGAAATAAAATTGTATAATGATTTTTTTGATGTCTCTAATCTTGGAGATGATGGAGCCTACATGCACCCCACATCTTATGAAAAGATCAAGAACACACTAATTTTGTCTACCCCACCTACTAAGCCACTCATTGATACAATGGAGGTTCTCATGTGAGGGATAATTAAAATAATAGAAAAATGGTGGAGTGGACCCAGGTGAGGAAGAAGAGGACTAGAACTTCCAGTTCAATAGATGGAGTATCAACTAGATATGCCTGGTTAGCTACACCAACAACCACAAAAGCCACAATGGTAGCATCTATAAGGCCATCACAATCCGTTGGCCAAGGAGGACACTAGCCTCCATAAAATAATGTGCTACTTACTCCCACCTATAGAGCTTCCCCTCTTTCAAACATCAAGAAGAATGGAGAAAAGGAAGATGGCAAGGATAAGGGAAAGGAACAAGAAAAAACTATTACCAAGCTATCCTCCCATACCAAGTCATTAATCTAGATGGAGACACCAAAGAAAATGGATGGTTAGGATTAGGATGCATTTCAGCCAATTGATGCCTTAGCCCTTTTGGTAATCAAGGTAGTTTCCTAACCTATTTCTTCCTAGAGCAAGCCAACTCCATTAATTCTAAGGAAGTTGTTTGATCTATCTGCACTACAATCTAATATCAATGAGCTCTCTTCAGAGTCTTGGCTCAAAGAGACCGTTGATAGGAAGAAGAGGAGATATGAGGATGCAGTCCCATAAAAGAACTTGATCACAAAATTTAACTCCTCTCAGCCATCAAAGAAGACAAAAAAGAAAGAGAATCAATGCCTTGTCTACAAATTCACCAACTAGACATATGTGAGTTGAAATTATAGAGCCTTAGAAGGAGGGAATATTTCATGAGCTCTCAAAAGATTAATTCCAAATCTAAAAATTGGACCTTGGTATTCCAATTCATGACTTCATGTTGAATATGTAGAAGTCAACCAATGAGAAGATTGAGGAGAAGTTTGAGGAGCTAAGAGCGGAGAAGGAAATATTAAATGTCTCCAATAGAGAGCTGGTAGAGTACATAAATTTTTCTCTTGGGAGTACTTCTTCTAGTAAATTTGTCCCAAATGTAGAGGAGAATAAGAACTTACTACTCAAACTACAACAAGAAATAAAATTTGAGCAAGTAGGTTGAGCATGGGTAGATGAGATAAAGGCTCAAGGTCTCCCACTGATTGAGAATCTAGGAAGCTTGGTACTAGATGCTTACAAGCTCAAAGAGGCTACCTCAGATCATCAAACAACCATATATAAGGTAGGAGACAAACTAATAGAGAAATTGGCCCTTCTATAGGAAGTGATAGATATGAAGACCAATGTGGCCATTGCTCATGGGATACTAAAGACTAGCCAAGAGTCACTATTCCACTAGAAGCAATCCTCGGAGTTTGTCATAGAAAAATCTAGGAGATCTAAAAATGAACTCAAGGATTTCCAAAACCTATTGCAAAAGATCATTGACAAGTTTTTTCAATACTTGAAGATCTTGCACATAGAGTCCTTAGTGTCTACTAATGAAAAGTTGGTGGAGATTGAAAGAAAAAAGTCCAAGTTCTTGGAATTCATTAACAAAGTTGTTGACCTACTCAAATTCCAAGTGGAAAAGATCCCAAAACTCTCAACAGTGGATGTAGTCATCAAAAGGTAATTGGAGAAGTTCCAATTGAGAGTGGCCAGAATTGATGAAATCATAGAGATGCATGATTACTGGATGATCTGAGCTAACAATATCCTTATTCCAATTGTCCAAGAGCTAGATAAATTATCCAAGCTATGAAAGCATATAGGGCTAAACCAATTACTTCCAAGAAGGCATGATGATTTTGATGCTTTTCTAGACATCTATCATTCTTCCCTTCTCTTTCTTTTTATAGTCATTCTTGGCATTTTGCTAATCTCTATAATAGACAATGATTCGAGCTTGTCCTATTTTTAGATTATTTTGTTCAAAGATGTTCTACTGAGAAATCATCCAATGTACTAACCATTTTGAGAAGGCCTATAAATTTAATCTTTTAAGATGTACATTAGATTGAAAAAATTTACTTTGGGAAAACCCCTATAGTAGGGACTATTGTGTGAGACTTTGAGTTCATTATAAATTTTTTGTTCATTTAGTGTAAGTATAGTTTATGGAATGAATGTATTAATTTTGAAAATTGAATGAATGTGAATGAACTTTTCTTTATTTCATTTATTCAATAGATTTTATTCTTTACTCTCTTCAGCATAAGCATGTCTTTTGTGCACTATAGTTTATGTGTTTAGTTTAGTTCTTTTCATAAGGAAGCTAGAAATTGGTGTTGGAGTAGCTAAGGAATAGACAATTTGAGTACTGTCAAAACATTCACTAACTATGTAATTTGGGAATTACTTATTTCACTATCTTTCCTTTCTTCCTATTGCCATAGTCAGTCCTGCATGTTTCCATTTCTTTGCATTGATAGTTTGAATAGATTGCATATTCTGAGATAGTCCCCCATCTTTTCCTAGGTTGTTTAAGGTTTTGAGCAACTTGGTTTTTGCCTCTTCTGCTCTATAGTTAAGAGCATACCCCCTAAACCCAAAAGACAAATTCATTTCATATCTTGCACTCGTAATGGAGTTGTACCTTTTAATTCAAGGGTCTTTAATAGATTACTACACTTATCCATTTTGTTGTTAACTTTTGTGTTTTCCATAAACCATTGGGAAAGTAAAGAGTCAAGGCATAAACCAATATATCAAGGAAGATAAACTATTAACCAAAAAGTTTTTTACCCTTTTCAATAAATATAGATCCCCTTTTATGCTCCTGTTGAGTGGGCATAACTTTCTCTATAGGTGTGATAGTTAGTATCTTAGTTGACTTGGCATTCAACAATTTTATAAGACCTTGTATAGCCTCTTGTTCTTTTGGTTTTTCATCTTCTTCTATCATATCTATTTATTTCTCTTCTTAAACCTTCTCAACTATGTGGCCCATTGGGATATAAGTAAATTGTGGAAACACAATTATAACCTTGCTTTGTTTCTTAGCACTTGTTTTGCCAATAACTAAAGTAATATGAAAACTATCAGTTTTAGCACTTTCAATCCTTGGATAATCCTTGATTTGTAGTAATATTGGATTGGTTCTTGGTAGAGATGTATCTAATTCACCATGTTTTAGATCTTCTTCAGTCAACACATTGTGATCCTATGGGGATGAATTAGGAATATCCTCAAATGTGACAACATCTTGTTGTTTTCAACCTTGTACTAATTGCCTAATTTCCTCTACAAGTTTTGCAACTTTTTCTGCAACATCATCTTCTTCCTTAACTTCTCCACATCTTTCTTCTCCTTCCTCATATTCTTTATCAACCAATGGAATAAGAAACTCAAATGATTCCTTCCATATATTTATACTCTCTTGCTCAACTTCATGAGATTTATTCATTAGAATTTTATAAGCCCTCTCCTTAGGCATAAATTTGTTCACAAAATGTGTCAAATGGCTTGGAATTCACATCAATATCCTCTAACAAAAGTGTTGTCACTACTACTATGACTTCATCAACATTTACCTCATAATCCATCAACCTTAACCATGCAACTCTAGGTAGTACAACCTGGGCATAAACAAAATATGTGTCTACCATGAAACATATCATCATCAAAATACTTATCTCTAGTGGATTTAGGAATTCTCATACGATTTCTCACTTTATTCTTGAATTCCTTAAAATAAATATCCATAATTGCCTCAAAATTTTCTCCTAGTTGACTTATCAATACATTTATTTGCTCCATAGCTGCCCTACTCTTATCCCATGCAACTGTGTTGATGGTAGGAAATGAATTTTGTACATAGAAAAATATACAAACTAATAGGAAGCCAAAATTACATGATGTATTCTTCACTTCCCTTATAGGTCCAAGATTCTTTTTCAATTGTTTTAGTTGTAGCTCAATAAGATCATAATTTGTATCCTTTTAAACAATTTTGTAACCTAGGTCCACTGCAATGCATGGCACTATTCACTCAACTTGACTAATAAAACTTATGTGCAGTCACTTGTACTCCAAATTTGGAAATAGGGTCATCAATCCCATCGATTAACATATGTTGACTATTCCATTTAGCTTTTTTCCGTTGATCAACTTCATTTCTTGTTGCACATCTCATCATCTTTGATCTATCTAGGGTAGGGTATCCTATAACTCTACGTATGATGACCTTGTTGAACTTAATATCATGAATACATCCCAACACAATCTTTATCCATTCCTCTTTGAATAATTTTAGACAACCTAGGGCATGGGTAAGCTCTTTCTTAGAAATAATCTTATGCTCATCCTTTAATAATCTATTATCACATAAGTTCTCATAAGTTGCTCTCGGCTCAGAATCTTTGACTTATCTAATTTTGCTCATATAGAAATTTTTTACATCTTGAATCGGTAGAACCATTGGTGGAATTGATGATAGAGCAACAAATCTATCTTTTGTTACTTTAAAATTTGAATAATCCTTGTAATTAGGTGGGGACCATTGATTGTTCCTCATAATTTTTGTTGTTCTCTCCTTCAACATTTCACTCATAGTTGGAGATGCAGATGATGCCATTTCAAACTAGGGTCTCAAAAAAACTTTTCTTTGACAACCTTAGAAAACAACTAGCTCAATAATACAAGTTTTACATACTGAATTCTATCAAATTTTCAAAGGCACACTAAGATTTTCTTGCTTTGTCACTAAATTTTCCTTAATTGCCTCTGAATCACTTATGCATTTGAATTCACTTGGTAAAATAAAATGAATGCCCAAATTTGATATATACCTTCAATTTTCCAATTAGGTCTGCATTAAATACAATTTTTACTCTGATAGGTGTACAACAATTTCTTACTCTTCCATACTTCTTTTCAAATACTCGGTCACTATCCCCTGCTCTGTTAATACTAATTTACTTGGCCAATATGTTAGCTCTATCGATGTAAATTCTTGTTCTATATTACAATTCTCAACCAATATAGACTGAATTATTGATGCCTGGCACTTGGTGGTAAAACATATTTCATTTCCTAATACTTCTCTCAAATTTTTCCTTATGCATCTTGATTCATGTTGATATGGACTTTTATATGTTTAATGTTTGATATTTCATTAAGTATCTAGTCCCTTACATACCTTCTTTTTCTCAATTAGATGTGGTGTGATCCCCTAATCCATTGGGCTGGGTAATCTCATCATTTCTTTTTCTACTGCTTCTGGCTTCCACTATCTCTTTCCTTTTTTCTTTACCTTGACTTTCCCTTTCCCTTGTTGTTTCCATTATTTGGTGTTGGTGCTCAAGTCTTGTAGCTCTTACTAACATGTCCAACCTTAAGACAACTAAGAAAACTACATTTTAATTCAACCATTTCCTATAGTTGCCTCTGAAATGTGTCTTTATGTAATTGTTTGGAATGTGCCCATGCTCTCCACAATAATGACAATTATACCATGTGTTGTAATCTAAATTGTAAGTGTTACCTTTCTTAGGTGCATGCATTTTTTTTTTCATATCTCCATCTATATTTTTTCTTGGATTTGCATTCATGAGCTCTATGTCCATAATTCTAACAAATTATAAAGTATCCTTCAAATCTAGGTGTAGTGGATGCATCACTTTTATTTTATTTTCATTCATGTGCTTGGTGTCCTTGCTTCTTTCAATTAAAATTGTTACCAGTAGAATTAGGCTTAGTGTTTTGCATACCATTTTTGTTCTTGCATATGTTAGTGGTGTGTCCAAGTTTACCACAATGATGACAAGTGGGTTTTCCTTTGGATTTTGCATTTCTTTGCTCTCCATTCTTTGACAACTCTCCTTCCTTAGTAGATGAAGAGTTCTTGTCATGTTCTAGACCAAAAGTATCACTGGATGACCTTGGTGATCTCATGAGTCCTTCAAAATATCTTATAGCTTTACTCAGTTTGTTCATTCTTTCTAGTAGTTCTTTCTCATATCTTAGATCATTTCTTAGTTGGTCACTTTGTAATCTCATATTTTTCATCTCCATGTCCTTTATGTTCAAGTCCTAATTTAAAATTAGCAACTGGTTCATCATGTCCAACTAATTTTTTGTGACCTTTTGTACCTCAAAATGATCTTTCTTCAAGCTTGGTAGCCATTTTTCTTTTTTCTTCTTTAATTGTGACACTATCTTCTTCTACTTTCTTTGTTTGTTCAATTACTGGTTGAATTTATTTTTCTATCTTGAGTTCTTTAACATCTTTATTTAGAATATTGTTCTTCTCCAATAGATAATTTATATGTGCATCACTATCAAAAATATTCCTACTATTAAGCAATCCTTGTGTATCAACTTCCTTGTATAGTGTATCATTTTGTTGAATGGCCATTTCTTTTCGTTTCTTTAAATATTTCCTTAACTCTTATTTTTCTCCTTCAAGTTGTTGCAATATGATATGAATTTCAATCATCTAGTTCTCAATGATTTATCCCATCTTGTATTCCTCCATCTTTAGGATTTGATCCTCTCAAGTCATTATATTTTTGTTTTCAAGAGAACTAGCTCTGATATCAATTGTTGAAAATATTGATGGGAAATAAGATACTGAGGGGGGGGGGGGGGGGGTTGGCTATAATACTTTTCATTGATAAAACAATTCACATCTAATCCATCTCATATCTTAGATCTTATACCATATAAACATAAACATGTAATGCTGAAATGAAATCTATCTAGGAATGACATCCATGAAAATCATCAACATATAACACAATAATTTTGGTTAGCTAGAAACATTTCAATATGAAGGTAAAACTGGAGTAGGGATGAAACCCATAAATATTCACTATAGCAACAAAAAAGTTAACCTGTTAGGGTTATAATTTTTATCATATCATATGATATACCTTGTGAGGAGTCTTCTTTGTTAAAATCTTTTAAGATTGTTAGGTATTACCCTGTTAAAGGATTTTACACTTACAATAAAGTAAGGACTTTGTTAAGAGATTTGGAATAGGTTTGTTAATACCACTTTGTTAAGAGTTTTTCCTTGACTCAATATGTTACAAATCATTTAGTACTTGACCCTTCAATTTTCTCTAAAATCTTGTTACAGATCTCCTCTATTTAAAATCTCAATCTAATCTCCTTATCTGATATCTTTGTTTTGTCCTTCACTATTCTAGTTACATTATCTAAACTCCTTTCAAACTTATCCTTCCTTCTCTCTATAATTAGTTGTTTTCCTCCTTTACTTAACTTCTATTCACATACATGGTCAACACGTTTATCCTAGGGTAGGAATCCCTCTTAAATAGATAATCCTACAATTTTTTAGATTAGGTTCAACAATCCATATTCCATCCTCTTGTTGTTTTCCCTTCTAATTTTCTAATTGATTAATCTACTTGTTTAGGGATTAATGTCATCTGACAAAATGTGTAATCTTCTCCTTAATTGTCTCCATGATCTTTAAATTTCATGTAGAGGTTAGCTAAAATTATTTATATAAGGGTTTGTGCAATTATAAACTCATGTCAATACTAGTTTATTCAGCACTTGAATGTTCTAATGCTCGATCAGAACTAACATTCATGTTCTCACCTACCTTCTGCTCACTCAACATATTGTGCATCCATTGTAGTTCATTTTTTTCCAATGACGCCCATGTATCATTTTTTTACCATATGATCAATTTATTCCACCATGGCCTTTCTTCAATCTTGATGCTTCAAAGCCTCTTTTATAGCTTTAGGCTCCATGTGTGAGAGTATACATATTGTCTCTCTATCCTTCTCTTTGTTATTGCTCCAACATCTTTATCCCCAATGATATAGTCTATTAAGTGGTATCTTCTTACATACATGGCTAGCACCAACTCTCCTTCGAGCACTTCTTCTCTTTACTCTTTAGGCCTAGCTTCTTATCCTAGAGACTACACAATTTCTTGTACACATTCTATATTAATTTGTACTCTCTCCATCATATCACTTAGTGGAATTTACTCAAATTGTTTGCAATCTTTTATTCCTTTTTTTTATCTTCCTTGTTCTTCTTTGAGAACTCATCCACCTTCACAGTGATAAAATTCACAATATTGTTTGAAGATTTAAACATCAATATTCTTTGATCTTGGTGGAGTACCCTAAAAAGATACCCTTATCACTCTTAGGCTCAAACTTTCCTTCATATTCATCCCTCTTGATATAGAACTTTCTTCTAAATACCTTGAAGTAGTTTATGGATGGTGTATGAACAAACCATAGTTCATAGGGAGTCTTTTTTGTCTCCTTCTTTACTTGTATCATGTTCAAGGTGTACACAATTTTTCTTATACCATCTTTCTAGTAGATCCATGCAACATTATTTTGCATCAGCAATGTTCTAGCATGGTCTATGATAGTTTTTTTTCTTCTTTCAATCACAACATTATAGTGAGATGTCTTGGGAAGTGAAAATTTCCTTCTAATTCCATGTTCCTCATAGTACCTTTAAAATTCTTGTGAGGTGATATCACCTTCCTAGTCTGATCTCAAGAACTCAATGCTCCATTGGTCTCTCTTTTCACCTTTTCTTTGTACATGTTGAATATGTGGAAGGCTTCTAGCTTTTATTTCAAATAAATTGTCCACATCATTCTAGAAAAATCATTAATAAATAGCATAAAGTATTTATCACTAGATACACTCTTTGTCCT
This sequence comes from Cupressus sempervirens, assembly GCA_028749045.1. Taxonomy (NCBI): domain Eukaryota; kingdom Viridiplantae; phylum Streptophyta; class Pinopsida; order Cupressales; family Cupressaceae; genus Cupressus; species Cupressus sempervirens. Next base: position 715,351,990 of record CM053789.1, read on the forward strand.
CATAGGACCACAGAAGTCAGTATAGAATATATCTAATACATTTTCTGATGTGAATGACTTGCTAGAGAAACTTGAACATGTAAAATTTCCTAGTTGACAATCTTTACACATAACATTTTTAGATTTAGTAATAGGAGGTAGACCACTTACACAATTCTTCCTTCCTACTTTGACAATACTTTTTAAACGTACATGACACAAGCTCTTATTCCACAACCAAATATTATCATTTCTAGCTACCATACAAGTATTACCAGAAATATTGAGGTATAAGAGGTTGTCTCTTCTTTTTTATCTTGTAGCTAGTAGCTTACATGTCTTGTAAAATATATTGAAAGACCCTTTTATAAACTCAAACTTATAGCCAATTTTCATTGGTTGAGACACACTTAGTAGGTTGTATTTCAATCCCTCCACTAGACACATATCTTCACAAGTTGTTAATTTTTTTTAGAGCTAGAATGCCCTTACCTATCACTATGCATAGCAAGTTATTTTCAAACTTCACCACTCCTCCATTGTAGGCCTTGATCTCATGGAACTTTCTCCTGTCACTTGAAATGTGGTGTGAGAAGTCACTATCTATTATTTATTTCTTGTGGATACTAGTACTAGTTATTAGGGCTCTTTCTATACTTTTTTTGTGATGGTGACAAAGGAAACTTCATCCTCATTATCTTCCTTGCCATTGGTTGATTCCTCATCAGTCACACCTTTTTCAGAGATGTAGCACCACTTCTTCTCTTTTGATTTTAACCATTTCTTGTTGGTACACTTCCATATGTTGTGTTTCTCTCTAGTCATTGGTCTCTTCTTTGATAGGCTTTGGACATCTAGTAGCATAATGTCCTACCTTTTTGCAGTTATAATATATGAAAGGAAACTTACCCTTGTACTTTCCTTTTCCTCTAACCATTATTTTTGTGAATAGAGCCTCAAGCTCTTCTTGTTAACCTTCTTCAGCATATAGGCTCTCCAATTCGTTATTGTGTATGCTTGGTTCTCCTTTTTCCCTTAGTGTTGTAGTTGGTACAATCGAGGCTTTGAATGCAATTTCAACCTTTGGTGGTTAATTTTTGTCAAATTTTCTAAGTTTAAATGTAGTAAAATTTCCTATCAAAGCATCGAGCAATACCTCTATCTTTTTCATGGTTCTTAGGTCTTGAATGGATGACACCCTTATGACATACTTGGGCAGCATGGTTCTCAACATCTTTCTTACGTACTCATCTTCTAGTATTACTCTGCCATATACTCTTATGGATAACATAATATCTTTTACTTACTTGTCATAGGATTCAATCTCTTCACCTTATTGCATTCTTATGTCATCAAGATTTCCTCTCAAGCTCTCTACTTTTTCCCTAATGACATTCTTATCTCTACCATGGAAATATTTCAGCTTCTCCCACATTTTCTATGTTATTTCTAGTTCCTCCACATCTTTATAATCAGAGTATGATAGGGTACTCATTAGAGAATCCATTGTGGTTGTGGGTATCTCCTTCTCCTTCAATTATTCTACACTAGGTTGACAAGTTGGTTCAACATATTTTACCTCTACATGAGTCCAGTAAGCTCCAACAGTCTTTAGATGCAAATGCATCTTTCTACACCATGAGCTATAGTTCTCTCTAGAGAAATTTGGTGCATACCTTTTAATAATCTTGATCTTTTTCTTGGGCTATAAAACTCTCATATCTTGAGGACCTAAGCTCTAATACTAATTTTTGGTCCCAACCATAGGTTAATATACTAAGAAGCAGGGGTAAGTCAGTATACTCATCGTGCTCCTCTTTTTTCAAATCACACTCCTCACATATGTGAGGGTTAGTGCTAGTTACAAATCAACTAGTTAGGGTTAAGCAAAAACACATAACATGAAAATACTAAAAACATAACATAATATTTATCTGGTGGAAACCTAGCTAGGGTAAAAACCATGGTGTGTGAGTCGATACTAACAAGTTTGCACTCTTTTGAAGTGCACTCAATCGAGATCTCTCCTTGTTAAAAGATTACAATGAAATTATAAGGTATCACCCTATTAGGAGATTTTTATGAGACCTATTAAGGTATTTTCTTTTTAAGAGCATCCTCTTTAGATGAATTTAGAAAACACATTAATGTGTCACCCTGTATGAACCTATTAGGATATTGTGAAGGTAAGTAAAGAATAGTGAAATGATCTAAAAATTTAGCTATTGAACTTAGCTTGGTTTAGATCATTTTTTGGCTCTTTTGACTAGTCTAGAACTATGCTCTTCCTTCTCTTGGCTCTCCAGTCTTTGATTACTTGTGTGCTTCCCTCTCTTTTCTATATTAGGACATAATACTCTTTGCACTTTTCAAGTATGTTGTCCTCTTCCTAGCACAATCACTACTTGAAGATAATCTCCCTCTAATCACTCTCCTTTACTTTATGAGATTCTACTTTAGCTCACATCTTCTACCTCTTTGTCTATTTTCCTAGAAATCTAACCTTTACCATGTCATCTTTGTTTTCTTTTATAGTCTTCTCTTTCTTTTCTTGTTTACTTTTTCTTGTTAGAAAGAATTTGAATTTGAATTCATTTGACTATTCATCTATCCTTTCTCACATCACCATTAAATGTGACATTGAGTCCACTCTTACCTTCTAAATGGCTAACAATCATAGGTTTCTTATTTCATGCTTATCATGCTAACCTGGATAAATCAACTCACTATTTTGTCTCATATTCCTTTTTCTTGTCTTCCTTCTTCTCATGAAAATTTCACACATCATGCTTTATCTATGTGGATCACCCTTGTCATTTCCTCTATTTGGATTTTACATCTTCTCTACTTGGATTACCCTTGTGAGTTGGACTCATACATTAGCATACCTTTTTGGTTGTGTCTCTCTACTGATCATGATTCATTCGTATGTGTTCCCAACAATGACAACACCTTTGATGACTAAGTCTATTGGTCTTGTTGGCTCCTAAATTAACATTTTTTTAATAACCTAATGATAAGAATACATACACCTAGGGGAAACTAATTCCCCATGTTCAATGTACCTATTCAGACACTAGGGCCAACTATAAGGATATTTACTCTCCTTCTTCTTCTTCAAGCTCTATAAGACCTAGGTAGGTGGACCTCAAATTCTTTATATGGTACTAGTGTTAAAGCATATAACTGAATCTATACAAAAAATTAAAAAACCCTGAATCTTCTAGGCTTATGCAAATAATCATGGATATGAAATAGCTAATGACATAACCCATGAACATGATAAACTAAGTGAGAGTAACCCTTTTTAGCTCTTCAACATCAAAGGGAAAAGATATTTGATTAATGATGTTGATTATCAGCAAGACCAAAGTATGCAACAACTAGAACATGTAATCTCCAAGCTAATTAGTCTCTTGTCCATTGGGCATAAACTAAGTCAAAACATACACATGGATACCCAAAATATACTCATATACTCAGATATAAAATCTATTCATTCACCTTGCAAATAGATATCTATCTTCAAACAAAATTCATACTTATCAAATCCTCCTATGTTTCCTACAATTCTATCAATGCATATCAAGCAATTTACTGAGGTCCTTTACCCAATAGTAAGATACACAATGACATGCAACTCCAAAGCCAAGTTGTAACTGGACAATATGTACTTTGTACACATATCAATAGAAAACTACAAACCTATAAAAAAGAGACGAACTTCAAAATGAAACTTTCAATGAAGCTCTCTATTAATTTCCTTGAAATCAATACATCAAGTGTATGCAAAACTCATAAAAGATACAACAAATGAATGTATAATCTAAATTCCTAAAAGGAAATACAACTATTGTTCATAATAGAGAAAATGCTAAAGAATTTTATCACTATAACAAGACTAGAACCTTATTAGTATCACAACAATGAGAAAATTCTCTTGAAATTGGAAGCCTTACAATGAGAGAAAAATAGGACTATATAGAGAAGAAGAGGCTCCCAAATTAGATATGATTTTGCCAAGTGTCCACATTAAAATCTTCCTTTTTTTACTATAGAACTTGTCTCTTCCTTCCTCTACTGGCAATCAAGTCTCATCAATGTTGTTTTCAAAAGCAATGAAATATCTCCTTAAAGCAATGAGAAAAACTTATTGACAATTGGCTAATAGTGATATGTAATTATTGTCATTTATGGCAACACATGATGTACATGTTCATAGGAAACCTTGAAAATAAAGATACTTAGTGTTTCGTAATCAAAAAATTGTCTAAGTATAGAATTTGGTTTACAACAGTGTATTGTTTTGTTTATAACTTGTTGTTGATGTCATATTATGACTAGTGAAGTTACATGGAGATAGTATACATGTTTTTGATAATGTGTATAGCCTTAGAATTTAGTACAGACTGTACAGAATAGAGATAATCATGTTTGAAGTGAAACAGGACAATGAAATTGAAGGAAAGAATTATTTTGTTTACAAAACAATTACTTGTCCAATTAGGACCAACATCCTAGATGTTTACTCTAACTTGGAAAATTGGTTTGTGGTCTTAGAAAACCTAGCAAAAATTAGTGTAAAGGCATGGTATTTATGCAAAGGACATTTTGCAATAAGATGTGAGCTATTATGAAAGAGAAGTACATTTGTGAAGTATGAAATGTGACTCTATGTGAACTTTGGTGAAAGCAATATATGTGAAGTTTTACATGAGCTATTTGGTGATCCGAGATTGAGCTAAAGATTAGAGATCAATCAAGGCAGAAAGATATCAATAAATTACTTGTTTGAGTAGTTAGCTCTTCTTGTAGTTGAAATTACATGTTTAGGCAGTGGGCTCTTCTTGCATACATTATTCCACAACTCCTAACAAGGTTGGAATCTCCTAACAAATATTCAAAGTCTCCTAACAAGGACTGCTTAACTAAATTTTTTCATTGACTCCTAACAAGATCCATCCTCTAACAAGGAACTTATATATCGGTATATTATCTAGTGGGTATCATCCCTATTGGGGTTTTCCCTTGGCTAGGGTTTCCCTTGTTAACAAAATATGGTGTTATGAATTGTCTTTGTGCATTATTACTATTAATATTCAACATTACTTTATTGCTTTGATATGCATGGTTTAAAGTACATAATAATATTAAGTTGGCAACTAAATTTTTTAGATTACTAATTCATTCCCCCTAGTAATCCCTATTTCTAACAATTAGCATTAGAGCATAGTTACTTTGAAGAGGCTTAATAGCTTAAGTAAGATCCCTATGGATATGGAATAGTTGATGAAGAACCTTGAAGAAGCTCTTGAAAAAATTGATCTCCTTACTAAAGAAAGAGATAAGATGAAGGACAGATATGAAGACTCCAAAGTATGCATTTTTTGGTTGAAGGAAAAGATTGAACATCTTAAATCCAAGCTTGAATCTACTAAATCTAGAACTGGTGATGATGACTACTCAATTTTGAAGATAGAGTACAAGATCTTGAAGCATGAGTTGAAGACTACAGATCTAAATTTGACTTTGAGAAATGATCCTAGCAAATATGAATCTGATTTGAAAACTAAAAATACAGATTTGAGAGGAAGTTTGGCAAAGAGAACATCTAAGTTTGAAACACTAAGGGCCCGTTTGGTTGCTGGAATACAACTGGAATAGGAATAGGAAATTAGAATATGATTTGTATTCTTTGTTTGGTGCATGGAATAGGAATAGGGAATAGGAATACGTATTCTCATTTTAGCCCCAGAATGAGCTTTTGTCCATTCCAAAAAATACCTGTAATTGGAATTGCTATTCTTGCATTCATTTTCGCTTTCTCAAATTTGATTAAATTTTCAAATCCGCTTTGACCTGGGGTGAGCGCGGGGACTTTTTTTTCAATATTTTCAAATATTTCAGCTATTTTCCAATGGCGCCGATTGCATCTTCAAAAATATTTTCAAACGGCGCTGATTGCAAGTTAACCCTGTTCCAATTTAAGCTTGCATAACCAAACAAGGGATAAACAAGATTGGATTGCATTTTTCCATTCCTATTCTTCATTTTCCATTCTCATTAAAATTTTCTATTCTAATTCTTAATTCCTATGCTTGCAACCAAACGGGCCCTAAAGGAAGATCGTGAAGAACTCCATAAGTAATATACTATTGTGAAGGGTGAATTAATGTAATGCAAGTAGAAATTTGAGAAGATTTATTCTAGTAGAGAAAAGCTTGATGATTCAAAGACCTACTTATGATAAGATTGGTCTTGGTTATGTAATTAACATGTCTATGAAGAAACCTGAGCTTAGATAATATCCAAATGAAAAAGACAAATCTGATGATAAGATTGAATCCAGTCAATCTTCTAAGGAACCTAAAGAAGATGAGAAAAAAAAGGAAGCTAAAATCTTGGATGAACCAAAGCATGCGGAGACTCCTAAGTAACCAAGTATGAATTTAGAGGTAAGTGTTTCTTATGTAACAAAATAGGTCATATGAAAATAAATTTTACAAATAAGTCATTTAATCATGTTAAGGATTTTTATTGTCATAATTGTCATGGTATGGGTCATAATACAATTGATTATAGGAAAACTAAGTATAATAATGATAGAACAAATAGTATAATGTCTAGAAATACTAGCCCTACAAATAGAAGAAGATCTAGTGAATAAAACTAGAGAGAAGGAAGATCTTATGAAGGTAGAAGACATATCATGTGTTATAAGTGTAACAACTTAAGACACATTGCCTAGAATTGTCATGCACCTGATGATTAGAAAAATCCTAGAAGTAGAGCACCAGTATGTTATTTATGCAACAACTTCAGACACACAGTGAAGTATTGCAGAATGGACATAAACTTTAGTGATAGAAGAAATAATGGAAGAAACTTTAGGAACTAAAGAAATGATAGAAAGAATGTCAAAAATGATAGAAGGAACCATCAAAGGAACTTTGAAACTAATAGAGACAATGAGGAACACAAAAACATTATTAGTGAACTTTGAGAAGAACTCAATGAGGCATTTGTGAAAGGAGTAGATATCTCAAAAGAAAAGTTAGATGATGATGAGATAGGAAGATCAAAGTTAGTTGTTGAGTTTGATTCAATTAAGTTGAATTAAGCTTGTTCATAGCATCAAATTTTGAGAACTTCAGTCAGAAGCTATATTAGAGGTAGAAAAGTTGGAAACGGTATATCTGGTTATGTTTAGATGGTACCTAAGCTCGCTTGTAATAAGGAGCTTATCTAAACATGTTATGAAGGAATTTGAGTAAAAGTTGATTCTGTAACAGAATATGACAAGTATGTTTTTGCAGAGGATTTTGTGATGCAAAGTCTTGAGGATGTTTGTCATGATGAAAGGAGGCTATAGTAAACCTCAGGTGATTTTTAAAGATCAGATAGATGATCTTGACAATTAATTGATTACAAAATGCAAGTGATAGCTTTTTCATATTTGCAAAGTATGTAATTAAAGAAAGTTCAATTTAATGGGATAAATGGAGTATAGAATTGATTTTCACTTCATTGCAAACACATCCAAAGTGAAGAGCATTCAGAAGCAACTTGTTAGAGAGATTTTGAAGCAATTCCCATTTTTGGAAAGAGGTATTTTATCAATTTTCTTCAAATTTGTTTGGTAAAAGTTCTTGTTTGATAAGGTTCATGGATATGTCAGTAGTATACAGTGTTGAGAATGAGGATAGACCTAAGTTAAAGATAGTTTCCATAAAACCTACTAAAGGAAACCCTAACTCAACATTGTCTATCACTCTAAACAATGTAATTTATCTTGAAGATATAGGACATTATTTGAATAGCAAGTTTGATTCGATTGGTAGTGAATTCATGAACAAAGATATGAAATTGGTTTTCAAACACAAAATGACTATGAAGCCCAGATTTGAACATCTAATTGAATTAGACTTGTTTAAATATCACTTCTACCATGAACTAGATACAAATAAATGGACACAGATTATATTAAGTAGGATACATGATGGTAAATTATGGATACAAGACAATGTAGTTGATATTTTTGTTGACCTTATTCATGAGATAACTAGTCTTAGTAAACAAGGTAGTGTACCTATAGGTGAGAAAATGGTCAAGAAGAAAGTTGAAAGTTATACTAAAGTAGTTTATAATGGTAATGCTATGGTGATCAACACCATCAAGCAAGATGATGTGAGATTTCTAAGTAGAATTATTGTTTATTCTATTCATGCAAGTTCTAAGAGTGATGAACATTTAGTAGGATTCATTTATGCAACATATAAGATATGTATAGAGAAAGAACAAGTGAATCTTAGTGAAATATTAAGAATACAACTACTAGAAAACCTAGAAAAGATCAAGAGGACAAAGAATGGTGTGTTTAGATTCCAGTCATTAATTAATAACATATTATTTCATGTACTTAAAATATTTCCTTACTTATCATTCATAGACATCATGATCAATGATAGATGCATAATGGATAAGATTATAGAGGTATGCAAAAGGAATCCTAGAGACAAGATATTGGACAATGACAACCTGATAATGAGGACATTTCAAAATGAAATGAAATAGAGATTTAGAATTGCACCTACAATTGTGGGAAGATTCAAGGAAGATATTTGTATTTTGGTTGATACAAATTACACTTATATTCAAGTAGTGGAATCTTGAGAGACATTTCTAAAACCCTTGAATTATGAATTGAATGATGACATAATAGTTGGTTATATTGATTTGTTATTGAATTTAGATAGAGATAAAGAAAAGTATAGATTTGGGACATATGATGAGATCATACAGAAAACTCATCAAGAAACCTTAGAAAAGGCATCACACAAGAAAGTTAAGTCTATAATGAAGAAGGCACTATCAAAGGCCGAAATGGTAGAAAGTGAATCTAGGGCTGTAAGACAGATGATGAAGCAAGGTGTATTGAATATTCAACCTTTTGTTAGTATCAATTGTTGAGACATATTTAGAATAGAGCATTATGTATGCAACAATTTTTGATGTTCAGCCTAGTGAATAGAAGAGAAAATCTAAAAGATTGGTGGAAGTAGTGTCTACTAAGACAAAGAGATTCAAACAATAAGCCACCAAACCTAGTAAAAGGAAAAAAAAATTGTTGATAATTGATTCTAGTGATGAAGAAGATGAAGAACAAGAAACCAAACAAGTAGAAAAAGTGAATCCACCTAAGCAAGCAACAATAAAAGCTCAACAACCTTGGAAGTTGAAGATAGAGAAGATCAACACAATGATTACTAATGAAGGTAACTTTGTTTAGATGAACATTTTTTATGATTTATACAAAAATTTTGAGAAGGACCAAAATGATATATCTACTATTAGATATATTATGGAAAATAATCTAAAACTAAAGGATCTTGAGAGCATTATTAACCAAAAAGTCTATGAGAGACTCATCCAGAAGAAGCCTCCTACAAGGGAAGAAGACCTTGAACTTTGGAAGTCTATGCTTAGAACCATTTGCAAGACTGATGATGATGATAAAATAGATCTAATATCATTCCTAACCAAGTTGATTAAGAAAAATAGGAAAGTGAAGAGTTTGCAAAGAACTTTAATGGAAGTTATAGACAGACTGCATAGTACCTTGACAGTGCAACACAGAAAACCAGATCTTAAATAGAGAGAAAAAGCAGTGTTGAAATCATTTGATGGAGATTTTACTAATTTTTTGAATGTTGCAAAGGCAAAGGCACAAATTTCCCATGATGCTAACTTGTTTAGCACCATTTATCAAAATATCAAGAATGACTTAGTTAATCTTGATACTTGTATAAAAGAACTTCAAAAATGCCAACAAGATGGGAAAAAATTGCATGTTAAGTGTACCTTATCGTACAAACTAACTAAAGACATTGATAGTCAGATAGAGATAAATATGAGTGAGCTAGAGGCTTTTTGTAGCTAGATCCAACATCCATCTTGTAAAGTGGATGATTTTGAAGGTCAAGTATCTTGTATTCATAGTGACATCAGGAAACTAGAACTTTGGAAAGAACAGATTTTGAAGAGGATGTATCATTTTAGAGAATCTATTCTCTAAAATTATATTTTGTTGAGAAGCAGTTAGAGGAATGTGTCAAGGTAAAGGACACATATTCCAACTTTTTGTATTCAGATCTAAATGCAGTTGAGATTGCATCATATGCTTTATGTGCAATTCTCACATTAGCTGAGTCTACCAAGGAAACATGGACCAAGGGTATGGATGGTCTAAAGGAAAATTTTGATGATTGCATGAAGATCATATCAGCATAAGGAAGGACAACATTTTTGGATAGATCTTGAAATTTTGACCTTTGTCATTGATGTCAAAGGGGGAGTAGTAGTTGTAGAAAATTATAAAGTAGTAAAGGGGAGAGATACAAAGTGTAAAGTATATTTTAAGGGGGAGCATATGTAAAGATGAAAAATTTTGAATAGATGTTATGTAAGGTGTTATTTATTTTTATGTAGTTTATTTTTGTCACTTAGCCAATTTTCCCTATTTTGTTGCCATTAATGCCAAAGGGGGAGATTGTTGACAATTGGGTAATACTGATATGTAATTGTTGTTATTTATAGAAAAACATGATGTACATGTTCACAAGAAACATCAAAAATAAAGATACTTAGTGTTTGGTAATTAGAAAATTGTTTAAGTATAGAATTTGGTTTACAACAGTGTATTGTTTTGTTTATAACTTGTTGTTGATGTCATATTATGACTAGAAAAGTTATATGGCGATAGTATACATGTTGGCAATGATTTATATAGATTCAAAAGTTAGTATAAATATTATGGAATAGAGATAATCATTTTTGAAGCAAACTAGGATAACAAAATTGAAGGAAAGAATTGTTTTGTTTACAAAATAATTACTTGTCCAATTAGGGCTGACATCCTAGATGTTTACTCTAACTTGGAAAAGTGGTTTGTGCTCTTACCTAGCCTAGTAGGAATTTTTGTAAAGGAATGGTATTTATATGCAAAAAACATCTTGAAATAAGATGTGAGCTATTATGAAAGAAAAGTACATTTGTGAAGTGTGAATTGTGACTATTTGAGAACTTTTGTGAAAGCAATATATGTAAAGTTTTATATGAGCTATTTGGTGATCCAAGATTGACTTGAAGATCAAAGATCAGTCAAGGAAGAACTTAGATAACAATAAATTACTTGTTTGAGTAGTGGGCTCTTCTTGCATACATTATTCCATAACTCCTAATAGGGTTGGAATTTCCTAATAGGGATTCAAAGTCTCTTAATAGGAACTACTTATACTGAATTTGCTCATTGACTCCTAACAGGGTCCATACTCTAATAAGGAACTTATATATTAGTATATTGTCTAGTGGGTATCATCCCCATTGGGGTTTTCCCTTGGCCAAGGTTTCCCTTGTTAACAAAATATGGTGTTATGAGTTATCTTTGTGCATTGTTACTATTATTGTTCAACATTACTTTATTGCTTTGTTATGCATGCTTTAAAGTAAGTAATAATATCTAGTTGGCAACTAATCCCTATTTCTAACAAAACCCCCCTCTGAAGGTAAATCAGATGCACATCAAAAAGTATAGGAGCATTCAATCTGATTTGGTTAGTCTTCATCTACCCTTGTAGTGAAAATATTCAACTACTTCCTATCAAGATAACCTTATCCTTTGCATCTACTCTAGAAACATTCAATTCTCTCTTAATGGTTACTAGTGGATCTGATCTTATATAAAGCCGATCATAATCTAATCCTATTCCATCTAAAAATAGAAAGTCTTCAATATCACTAAGAATGCCCCAAAAGCACAAAACTACTGATAAATCCTTACATTTAAGACCTCTATAAAATCTAACTACAAAAATTAGAAAAACGCATCTTCTCCTAGTTCTGATGATATATTATATTGCACATTTTAGATAAAAATAGTACCTATGATGTTGATTTGAAAAACTAGGCCCCAGGCCATGACTAGAGCATTAAAATTTAAACATTTATAATATTATATAGTTTAAACTATATAACATCAAAGTCAATTCAAATTTATCAACTCTTCAACTTCATATGTGCGTTCAAATTGGAGATGTCTAATTTTAAAATATCCTAGAATTTGTATTTTACTCTATCTTCATGTCACTGGGTGCCACTTGTTGATTTTTTTTGGCCAACTACCTGGGTGGGACCCACATCACCTTATGCAACATTTGAATAATATTTAAATTTTATAAATCTTCCCCTTACAATCCTACGCTAATCGTAAGATCGCAACTCTAAATTTTTAGGCTTCCGACCTCCTAAAGTCCTGAACTCACAATATCATCATAGCATCATAACACTCAAATTTCCTCCTTATGATCTCCTAAAATCATAGCATCTTAACTCTTCTTCTAACCTCTAATCACATGATAATCATGACATTAGAAGTCTCATTTCTTTGATCTCCTAAACATACAATAATCTTGTAACATCTTAAGTCAATCATTTTAGACCCTCAATCTCCAAACTTTGCATAGCTTCATAAGTCATTTTATCTCGTTTCACAATCTCATGATAGCCTCTAGATGACTTTGACATGGCACCTCCTCCCCCATGCATTTCATTGGTCAAAATTTAATTCATATCCACCAAGTTGGCCATAGCCCCACCATGTGCTACTCCTTCATATCTTCAAAAGATATTGTCTCTTAAAGACACTTTATTATATAACACTTATGTATTTATAATGCTTTCAGCATTCGCACACATGCAATGTTTTATATTAACCATTATTTCCTCTACATTATGATGCTACCTATGTATGAATCTCAAGAAGTGGAGACATTTGAGAAGGGTTTGAAACTCCCCACTACCCTCCTTGATTACAAGCATCTCCATGCACCTCCTCTTTCTGCCCTCACCCGCACCTGTGAGAAAGGTTTAATTCAAATAGGGGACCACTTGAGAGCACACAAGGATATTACTATCATTATAGGGGATTGTAGAAAAAGAATGAGATGTATATTCAAATACTCCAAGGGTTCACCTCCTCTACGAGTTATCCACAAGTATATTAGAGACATTTCTGCTCCTCTTATGATGAATTGCTCATTAGCCAACTAATTGCTCCATATTCTCTATCATGGAGCTCTATTCCTCTGAGGATCCCAAGTATCTACTATTGTTGTTAATTTGGGAATCACTACATGATCCATAATTTCATGAAGTGTTGAAGCCAACAATGACTTATCCCATGTATTGTTTATAGAAAAGAGAACTGAGTTCTATAATTAGTGGCATTCATGATCCTTCACTCTCCCACTATCTCCTTTCTTCCTATCAGTGGTAGCAAATATAAGTGAATACAAAGGGGCGGGGTGTGGGCGACAATGTGTATATGTTCTATTTCCAAAAATTGGCACTAAAAGGGGGGTCCATCTGTATCATGCATCCCAATTATGACTAGAGAAAGATAGACATTACTTTAATTTCTAAAATGGAGGTGAAGTAAGGCTTCAAATTCATCATGTATTTCTCTCTTCCAAGGAATCCAAGTACCAATCTTTGTCATCATGCTTATGCCCCTACCTTCACGCTGTATATTATGAGATTCAAAAGGTTCTTGAATAGATGTGGAAAAGGTTTGTGATAACCGTGATCCAAAATCCATGGCAAAAGCCTTGAAGGCCCATGATTAGACTCATGAAACTTTTAAGTTGATTTAGCTTCTTATTAGATTCTTCATTACATGATCTATGTCAGTGCATAGAGACCAATACCATGGGCACACATAATAGTAGGGACATTTTGAGTATTTTTATATAATGATCTGAAAGTGCTCTTTCAAGTTTAAAATGATGCTTCACCATATTAATGAAAAAATATTAGAAATTGTAAATCAAAAGATAGTTACTAAAGCTCTAAGCAATGACTTCCTCTAAAGAGCTTCTCAGATCTAGAATTCTATGTTAGCACAAGGGGGCTTCTTTAACACCCACACTTCCAAAGCTAAGGAAGATGTGCTATAAGACCTAGCTTTTTTCCTTTATGAAATTTCTCAAACCAAAACTTTAAGCTTAATAGGCTAAAACTATCACATCAACCTTCAAACCTGAACAAACTCTTTTAAACATTCTGAAACCCACAATTTCATCTTGTAAAATTTGATAAAAATTAGTCAAGTCCAAAAGTAGGCCTAGCGAAAAAATTTGAACTAAAACATGTGATTCCTAGAAACTAATCCAATGAATACTTGACACTGATTAAAATTGAATTTGACCACTAAATCATCGTTTAAAACTCATTTTGCCACTTATCTGCAAATTGATATTTTTATGCCAAGGGGTCCTCTGACTAGCCTTAAAAACTTATTGAAAAAGATAATAGGACTTTGAAATTTGACATGCTAATTCTTTGTTCCACATTTTAGAAGTATGTTAGATTTCATGTCATGACTACTTTAGGTTCAAAATATATTGACCGTCAAAGTTGCATTCGTGAAACTACCTACAAATAAACATGTCAGAAAATAGGAAAGTGCATATGACTTTGGCTTTAAAAACCTATCAAATGGATACTTGGGTGATTGAAAACTATGCCATTAGTTCATTGTCATAAGGAGGGTAAAATTTTATTAATTTGGCTCAAGAAGAATAACTAGGCACATTTAGAAAGCAGTCAAAGATAGGTAATCAGATTATCAGAGCTAGAAACATCAACAAGACTTTGGTTTTTGCAAATGGAATGGACCTAGGAAAGCATGCAAATGGATTTGTCAAGACTTAAACACTGACAAACTTGAAGAATTTTTAGAGAAGAACACATTGGTATAAACCATTTGATCTCATCCATCATGGAGTTAGATTTATGACATCCCAAATAGGGGTATTGATCAATCCACATTTCTTAACACCAGTAAAACTTCACAAATTACATTTGGAATCCTGTTTGAAAACTAAACAAATAGATTCATCATAGGCTCAAATATAGAACATAGAAAGTTTCTAACCTCTAGAAAATAATGAAAAATGAATTTTCTCATTTCAGTTAAGTGGGTCAAAGTAATAACTGGTCAAACAAGGCTTCCCAGAATTCTGAGAAATTTGCATTAGTATGACTAATAAATAATCAACTTTGAGGGATTCAAAACCTAGATAGAACATATTGAAATGACTTGAAAACTAAAACATAGGTTCTTAGATATGTGTAATAAACAATCCGAAAGTGGTGAGTCATGAAACTTATCCAAGTGCAAGATATTCAAATGAAAACTAGGCTTTTAGTCATTGTTTGACACAAGCAAAAATGCAGAACTAAACATTGCTCAAAAAAAAACTTCATGGAATGACTTGGAATTGAAATTTACCATTATAGGACACATGGACATGCTGAGTGAAAGGTTTTAGAAACATAAAACACCTTATAGGCCTCACAAGGAAGGTCAGGTACATATGCAAGAAATGCACTTAAATGGCTCAAATTAACTCAAAATTTTGGAATGTTACTCAAAACAAGAATACAATTTTGAATCCCATCAAGTCTATCTACCAGTAAATCTTTAAGATACTTAGGCAAATAAAATGATGGTCCAATAAATACTTTTAATCATCTTTCTATTTTAAATTATTCATCAAATCCTCATTTTATTCGATCTTTTTAAGAATATTACCAATATTCAAGATTTTGTACATCACAACATATGTTCACTTTTGAAGATCTTCCATTTCAAATTATTTTTTAAATTATCCTTCTCTTTCAAATATCCATTATTAAAAGTATTATAAAAATTTGGATGGTTTTAGAGTCCCAAGAATGAGAAACCCCTCACATAATAGCTAAGGGCTTATTTTTTATTTTGAAATCCACCATATTAATCGAGGATCATGTAATTCTATAATTATTATAAATAAACTCACTTCCCTTACTTTTAAGTCTTCACTATCTTCCTAAAAACTACTAATAAAAGCACGTGAGCCAAAAACTTAACAAGAAAATTGACAAAAGGTAGGTCTTAGGTCATCAATTTTGAACCTTTTTCGAGTATAGAAAGGAAAATATTTTTATTATTATCACATTCTAAGGCTTTGATCCATCAATATCCTTAATATTATATATAATATCTAGGGGCAGATCTTGAAGTCTTGGGTCCTTCAAATATAAACCTGTTTTCTCATATGCTTTGATAGATAACACTATATCAACTTAGATGCATACCCTTTTTAGTGCTCTCTTTCTAATTAAATAGGAGAATATTCATTAAAATATTCTTATATTATTTCAAAATAATTTTACAATTAACCTAGTAGATGAGTAATAGATAAAGAAAGAATCAACTTCTTTTTGAGATTGAACAATATCTCAACAAAATATAATCTAGATGACTTCTCTATCTTTGATTCTTTGGTTCAATATTATATAACAAAAATTCCTACATTTACTTTAGAGATGGAAATATGGAAGATGGCATTCCAAAGTACGTAAAAATTGAACTTGTCACCCCACTACCACCTTTTATTCCTATATGAGGGTATGAATTTTTACTAATGAATTGTTTCATATTTTTTACTAAGGGTAAATAAAATTTTGAAGAGACCCCAAAATTTTGTACAAAAAGATTTTGATAGAATCCAAAATCTAAATAGATATTTGAAAAAGGTGGAACATATTCAAAAAAAAAGTACAACAATCAACTCAATAGTAGAAGCATAAACAAAACTATGCATTGGACCCCAGGATGAAATAACACAAGGTCGAAGCCCTCAAAATTGGTTAGTACATAGGGTTTTGATAGGCTCCCTTAGCCTTGACAATGGAATTTGAAAAAGTATCCCATAATCTTCCAAAAATACATTCATAACCTCCCTTCCCTTTCCAAAGTATCTACCTCTAAAATAAAATAAGGGAAGAAAACAAGATCCAAACAAACATAAACCACCTTGTAGTTAATATCCAAAGAAAGGGCCAAAAAAAAAATCCATAACAATAGCTCACTAGCACCCCCCACCAAAATTATCCACCTTAATAGGGATATTAGGAGAGGATTCCAACAACTTAAAAAATGAACCCCTATTCCATGTGATGAATAATATCTCCACCTCCATAGAATAAATGTATGCCTCAATAGAAAACTTGTGAAAGTAGGACATAAAAAAATAGGATTGAATCCCTCTCACCAATCATGAGAAAAATAATTTCCTCTTGGGACATGAGAAAATACCCTTAACCATAAAATAAAAATCTAAAACTATCTTACATTCTATTTGAGACCATGTTCTAATCACAAACCACAAAAAAATATCCATTTAGAGGGAGATTGGAGGCCACTGAATTATTAATGATGACTATGTGAAATACTTCATTAACTAACCATTTTCACGCTAATCTATTCAGTTAAAAAGAAAGAAGGGATTCCAAACATAACTCTTAATATAACCCAAGTTAGATTAGAAAAACCCAAGTAAGTTGAAGAAATGTCAATTCTCCACCCAAATTATATCAAGGAAGTATGAAAGAAAGTCATATTTCATGCAATCTTAATTAACTTTAAGATGTACAACATGAATGTAAATTGAACCAATTGGTTTAATTATAAGAGTAAAATAGATCTAGAGACTAAATATATGTAGTGAACCCAATTAAGATATGAATATAGGCCTATGGTAAGATAACAAAATAAAATATGAAGAACTTACCTTGAAAAGTGTAAGAGAAAATTCCTTTTCACTCTAAAAATTGTGCATCTAAAACTATTACTATAATTTAGACTATGAATTTGAAATCAGGACATAAAATCATTTTTTAGACCTCTAGGAACAAGATTACCTAAGGAAAAGTGTTCAAACACTTTACAGGAAATGGACATGTTCTTGGAGATATGTACAAAATTTGACCTAGGTTCTCCAAAAAACTCTTGGCAAGTAGTTTCTAGATCTCTAGTCACAATCATGATATCCTTCTCCTATACACAATAAATTTTGGTTTTGTTTTTTTGGGAAGGGATTGGCTTGGTCAAGCCCTAGATTGAGGAATTAACCTTGAAATAAAATGGAATGTAAATCATGAAATTAACCAAGAAAAATGTAAATATTCACCTTTCTTGATGAAACAACATTGTCAATAAGGATTTTACAATACTTGAATGTTGTAGATGGTGAATTTGTAATGAAGGATGTAGAAAATATTTTAAAATGCAATGGATCTACCAAAATCACATCATAGAGCCATGGATGTAAATGTGCACAAAATAATAATAAGATTATGAATTCCACACTTTAGATCTCCTCCCTTGATGGCCAACAAAATGCTAAATCTTGAAGAGGAAATCATCACAAAGGATCCTCAAATATTGAATGCCTAAAAATTCTTGAAATTAATTAGAAAATATTATATCTTAAGTGTCCTTGTAAATTAATTATTTTTTGTAATGATTTGTTATGAAAATGTGGTTCCTAGGCCTATTATACTATTTTTTAGGTGCTAAAACAAAGCAGGCTAACATGGTTGCCTATTTTTTAAATTTTAATCCATGAGATAAAGCTATCCCTAGGACCTAAAGTCCCTAAGGAATAGGTAGAACTAGACTTGCCTATTCCAGAATAGGTCAACTTGGGATGACCTATTTTGGGGTTATCTTGAGAAGGGGTAACCTTGAGATCCTAGAAACAACATAAATGAAAATTGAACAAACATGATTGGTCAGGAAAAGGAGTTGATTGACAACAAATGGATCCATGGTCTATAATATCACTAAAGTGAGGGAGATAAAAAGTCTTAAATTGTGGGTTATCCCATTCTAATATGGTAGATTTTGCTAGATTAATAAATTGTTTTCTTATTAATTAGATTGTATTAATTTAATTATTAAGTCACTTATTATCTCTAGTTTACTTAAGCTAAACTTTAAGCATATAATAATTAATTCTTTTATTAATTATTATCATGCAACCTAGGCTATTTACCTGTTAGGGTTTTGATCTCCTTTTATAAGGATTGGTCTCTTTGTAATTTATTTATTTACTTTTGATAATAGCAATTTCTATTTTTTCTCACCAAGAATGTCTCATCTATGGATCTGGGAATTCCAAACTCCATAGCTTTTTCTTCTCACTTTCTATGATAGGTGTTTGCATGCAGGTGATTCTTGGGAGCTGTAGGGTTGATCTTTCATCAACTTCAACATGGTATCAAAGCTCAAGGTCTTCATGCCCTTATTCTATTTATGAGAAGTTTGGCTTGTCCTTCATATTTGTATTTTTTCTTCCAAATCATTTCATTTTTTAGAGGTATTTTGTATTGAATCAAGGGGGTCACTAATTTTTGGATCACTTTGCACCCAAACAGACATCATTGTTGAGCTCAAAGTGCCCAAAAATCCCTATTTTCATATAAAATTTATCCAATTTGGACATAGTTGGAATTAAAGCCAAAATAATATTGCTTTCAAATTGGACACATTTCCCAAGATGATATTTTTCTACTTATCTAGCACATTTCTTGAGGTGACACTTTTCTACTTTTGGTATGCAAATCAAGATTTTTGGTTCAAAAATTGAGATTTTTAGCATTTTTCTTGAGATGTTGATTTTCTAATTTTTTGGAATGCAAATCGAGATATTTTGGTTTAAAAATTGATATTCTTGGCACGTTTATCAAGACAATACTTTTTTATTTTTCTCTCACAAATTGAGATAGTTTTGGTACAAAAGTAGCACACATTCTAAGGTAATTTTGGTACTGGTGGACACACTTCTTGATGTATGTTGGCACAGATCTCAAGGTGGTAATTTTAAAAAATGAATTCCTTTCCAACAATTTTTTGACCTACATGTGGTTTTTTGGTCATAACTTCCTCATCTAGACTCCATTTTTTAAAGTGAGATATCACCAAAAAGTTGATTCTAAGCCCATCATGATGGTGTATTTTATTTTGGCTTTTGATTCTAAGGTATTTTAGTTGCTTGGAGGCTTCTTTAGTCCCTCACTAGTTCTTTTTAGCATTATTTCCTTCTCCTTTTGGAGTAGAGTTTTTCACATGTGGTTTTCTCTATTTCTCTTCTTTCTAGAGATTTGGTTGTGCTTGGGTACCTCATCAGGCCTTGTTGTCGAGACCCAATTCTTCTTCTAGTAGTAGTTTCTAAGTTTTTATCTACTCCCTAAGTTTATCTTAAGGGGTGTTTTAGATTAATAAAGTACTTTTTAATTAATTAAATCATATATATTTAATTATTAAGTCACTTATTATCTCTAGTTTACTTAAGCTAAACTTTGGGCATATAATAATCAATAATTATATTAATTATCATCATGCAACCTAGGCTAGTTACTTTTTAGGGTTTTGATCTCCTTTTATAAGGATTGGTCTCTTTTTAATTTATTTATTCACTTTTGATAATAGCAATTTCTCTTTTTTCTCATCAAGAATGTCTCATCTATGGATTTGGGAATTCTAGCCTCCATAGTTTTTTCTTCTCTCTTTCCATGACAGGTGTTTGAATGCAGGTGATTCTTGAGAGTTGTAGGGTTAATCCTTCATCAACTTCAAAAAATTTATCCCCCACTCTAGTGGGATTATGAACTACCTCATACTCACATTAAAGTACTTCAAAATAAAGGGTTGATCTTATCATTACTAAGGAAACAAATAAACTACAAATCCCCAATAGACTTGAGTATTCGTTAGATCCATAGTCATAATGAATATTTATCATTGGAGGGAGGGAGGGGCAGGGAGAGAGAGAGAGAGAGAGAGAGAGAGAGAGAGAGAGAGAGAGAGAGAGAGAGAGAGAGAGAGAGATCAACTCACCCAATAAGGTTTATATTCCTTATTATGAACCACATCATAGGGATGGGATTAAATAGTCTAGTGGGTTTTTATTCCTTATGGTCAATACCACAAAGTTAAAATGGTAGGATAAATGGTCTAATATCCTTGTGTTCTTGATATTCAATCCCACCAAAAGGGTAGGATCAAATAATCTAGTGGGTTTGTGTGCTTCATAGTTAATCTACAAATATTTTCACCTTGTGGCATCTTCACCCCCTCATGATATAGTACTCATATACCATGAGGATGGTTCACACATGTGATAGGATAGGTTAAATTTTATAGCAAGTGTGTGTGGCATGCTAGCTAACTAATCCAAGACATGTAAAATGAGGAAGAGTAACTATCCCTAG
Source organism: Cupressus sempervirens (assembly GCA_028749045.1). Classification (NCBI taxonomy): domain Eukaryota; kingdom Viridiplantae; phylum Streptophyta; class Pinopsida; order Cupressales; family Cupressaceae; genus Cupressus; species Cupressus sempervirens. The sequence goes on from CM053789.1 coordinate 715,373,128, forward strand.
CCAATTGTGTTATGCTAGCATACTCATTTAAAATGTGAAAAGAGAAGAGTAAATGGCCCTATAAAGTTGTGACATGATAGTGTACACTATATGGTGTATTTTAAATTAATAAAAACATATTAAAATAAGGGTACCATGTATTCCCCTTAAGGTAGAAATATAGGTTCTTATTTTGGCATCTTAAGGAAGTCATGAACAAGGATAAAAAAAATTCAACATCAAGATAATATCCACAAGAAATATCTAGTCCAATAAAAAGAGGGTCATGAATCTTATAAGGACATAGAAGAGAAGAATGCAAAGATATGTCATACAAGAAGTGAAAAATTAAATCATTTAAAAGGATAACACACTATTGTGAGGCTCCACCATAAGTGATTTATTTACCATGTAAGATCAGATGCCACATGATAAATAAATAATGCAAATTAAAATGAATAGTGGATCCTTGAGAGAATAAGAAATATGGATAGGGTTCCCTTTCTCCTCAAGTGTAGGAACAAAGAAAATGAGGACCTATTATACTAATTACAAGTAGGCCATGCATGAGAATGATCCCCAAAAGAATATACTAAAAATGTTCCATATTGTGGAGTAGCATAATGTTAATCTTAGTCTTTTTTTAACAAGTGAGTGTCTATACACTTAAGTCATTTACTTAGTTCATGCCAAAAAATTAACATATGTTGAACACAACATATAAGTAAGAGCATGTCAAGTAAGTAGTCAATGTTAAGTCATTGAAGTACTAAGTCACTCAAGTGTCGAGTAGAAAGTATGTGCCTAGTGATTTAGGAGCTAAGCAAGCAGTGCATGTTGAGTCATTCAGTTGTTGAGTGACAGCATCGAAGTCATAGTTATTGTCAAGCACTAAGGACTTCGAATGTTGAGTAACACAATTTTGTCATAGTTGTGTGTATTGGCACAAACTACTATGTAAACCATTTTTGGGCCAACTTAAGGATTGATTTATGATATTTTTTTGACAAGGATGAATCTTAAGTGGGAATCCCTACATATTGCATGCATCCAAATAGGTAAAAGGAAGTTTTGAGTGGTAATATGGATGAATCACAATCATTGATTCATACCTAACATTCTAAGTCACCTAGGTCTTCTTAAGGAGGAAAAATCCTAAACTTTTTAATGAGGGAATGGATGAATGATCAAAGAGAGAGAAGGAGAGTTTGCATGTACAAATAGGACATTCATGGTGACCAAGGTATTATGATCTAAATTGTATTGCAAAATCAGTTAAAGGAGAATAGAGGAAGGAAACAATGAATAGTAGAGAGACATTTGGTCAAGAAGGATCAAGTACACATCAGTATAGAGGTGATCTAACATCAAACAATAGAGTGCTAATCACAAGATCATTGTTGAGACATTTTAATAAGTGAATCAGTTAAGTCTCTTTTTGAATCAATTAAGTCTCTTAAAAGAGTAGACCTAACATGTTGTATTGAAATCTTCTAAAAAGGTGTTTACCTAATTGTGGGTTGAAGTCCTTTAGGTAGTCACACTTCTAATAGGGTGTTGAAATCCTTTAATAGGGTAAGACCTAATAGTCTTTGTAAGCTTTTAATAGGGTAGACCTTTCATAGGGTAGATCATGTTTCAAGATCAAACATTGTAACCTTCATTGGATTCACTTTATTACTGCAATAGTGAAGATTTAAGGGTGTCATCCCCACCCCAGTTTTACCTTCTCATTAGAGAGTTTTTGTGTAATCATATCTTGTTTCATATATATCTGAATGATTACTTGTTTACATACTTTAGATGTATATGCTTTACATGGTATTTCAGTTTACTTATTGAATATGTGAGATGGATGTATAGTGAATTTTTTTATGGGTTAAACTTTAAAGCACTGACTCACCCCTTCCCCTCCTAGAGTTTACCTCTCCTATTATAATTCTAACAATTGGTACTAGAACTTTGTTCTCTGAAAGTAAAGCTTTGCAGCTTTGAGGAAAGATCTTGGAATGGGAGTCCATAAGTTGGGAAAAGTTATTGAGAACTAGGAGATTGAAATACAACTCATTCTACATTAGTTGAATGAAGAAAGAGAAGATCTAAAAAAATCATTGAGAAGAAGGAAGGAAATTTCTATTGAGGAGAATGATGCACAATACCAAGATATGGACACTACTAAGCTATTTGAAAATGGAAATTCCAATGAATTTGATGCAGTAGTTGTAGATCTAATGAAAAAGAATAGAACCCTAGCTAAAGAGATCAAAAATTTTAAGAGAGAGAAAGAATCTCAAGCCATATTACTATGTGAGCTGACCGAATAGAAAAATAAAGCTATGGAATACAAAGTCATGATTGAAGATGAAAAAAGAGTTTTGACCAGTAGATTGGAAGAGAGATCATTAGAGGTAACTAGGATTACTAACATGTAATTAGAAAATTTAGGTCTAATGATGATTCCAAATCATGAACTGAATGTCAAGGACAATGAAATCACAACAATGAAGTTGCAGAATGAACAGTTGAGCAATGATCTAAAAAGGGAAAAGGAGTTTGCTGAAATTTTCAATAAAACTAGGTAAGCTACTGAGTATGTTGAACAATTGATGAGATCCCCTAGATCTAACAATGATACATTTGGAATAGGATACACTAGTATTGAAGAAGGAGAATCATCCAAAAGTGCTAAAGAAAGAAGTAACAAATGTAAGAACTCCAAACCTACTTGTCATAATTGTCGAAAGATAGGACATACTACTAATGAGTGTAGGAGCAAGACTGTGAATCAAAGTGTTTAGCAAAAGAACATGGGTCACTGCTAGAAGTGTAACAAAAAAGATCAATAGGCACATGAAAGTAGAACCAAGACCATGAAAATGCAAATATTTGAAGGATACTATTATAACTGTTAGAAGTATGGACATAGAGCTTTTGAGTGTAGATCCAAACCCAAGTGGTCATCAAACAAGAAAACAAAGGTAAAGAACAATGGAAACTCTTATAATTGGGATTATAGTACAAGGTATAGTTGTCACTACTATCAAGAGTATGGAAATGTTCCTATGAATTTTATTAGAACACATTTCAAAAGTGATTACAAAAGGTGGTTGAGTCAAACCATATTTTAGTTGTTTCAAAACTGGTCACATCAATAGATATTGTCCAACATAATAGGGACTTAGATGTTATTTAAAGGAATCAGGATTGAGGTAGAACTCATTATAAGGAGAAAATCAAATAACCTAATTATCAACAATTTATTAAATTTTATAATACAAATGTTTAAAATCATTAGTAGAGTGATCATAATAGTGGTGATACATACAAAATGCAAGATTTATAAGTTGTTGATTATATTAATTTTTGCATTGGGTCTAGTAATCACCCTAAAATAAAGAATTTTAGTCAAAACCATTTCTTGAAAAATAGGATAAGATATTTTACTTTATGAAGGAGAGAATGTGGACAAAAATTAGATTCAAAACTATGTTTCATACATACTAAGTTATGATCAACAATGAAACTTGAATTCCTTGTTGTTTTCTACCACATTAATTCCTAGTGAATCCATTGCATTCTAATAAATGATAACTGGGACCATAAAAAGAAGCCATATCATAAGGAGGTAGTAGAGATTCCTTAGTCACTATGTCATCACAACTATGTTTGACAAATTTATCATGAGTGGAAGCAACAAAAAATTTATTAGAACAAGGAATTGTTTTAGATTTCATAAATAAAAGATTTAAAAATTCCATATTCTCCAGAAAAATTTGGTGTAATATCTAAGGATCCCCAATCATATTTTGAAAAGAAACTTGTAGAAGAAGGATCACCATTGGATTCTTGATCTTTATTCTCCAAATCTAGACAACTATTTGGTTTAGTATCTACATGAAGAGTATACATCATATTATTGTAGATAAACTTGAATTTTGGATGAATATTTGAAGGAGTATCATGCATATTATGAAACCAAGGTCTTCCCAAAAGAAATTTTTAACTAATAGGTCCATGCATAACATGAACTGGAGTATTTAAAATAACTTTCCCTACTTAGATAGGTAAATTCATGATGCCTAGTTTTTTTTATCAATGCCATGTATATGACATTATTAGGTTGGATATTTGAAGGATCAAATTTAATTTCTTTGAGAATGTCTATAATGTTAGCCCCAAATAATAATGTTTCTAATGTATGTCAAAGAGTCATATCAATTGTTCTATTTCCACTGATGTCAAGCCTTGGTTATACATTATGCTAATTCAATAGAGTGTTATATAATTTGATTGATGAAGAAGAAAGTATGATGATGTAAGAGTTGATAATTTTATGGTATTCAATGGGCACTTGAATGAGTTAGACTTGGATAGTATAATGTCGGTTTGATTCTTTTACACGATTTTATTAAGTGTTGGAATGTGTATAAGCAAGACAGTTTGGTCAATGAATAAAGAAATACAATAGTAATGAAGCTGCTGTAATTTTCGCTGAGAACCTAAAAAAGAAATGAAGAAAGTTTAGTTTCAACCAAGAAATTTTAGTGTTAATTGAGTCTTGTGTTGACTGAGAAAGATGTTATCTTAATTAAGCTTGAAAAGGGAGAATAGTTTAAGAAAATATTTAATGTGAGGCCAACATTTGATGAAAATAAATATTATTCTAGAAGTTTCAAAGATAAGGATTAATTTTGTTATGAGATCAACGGTTAGAGAAATTCAAAGAAGGTCTAGCAAAGGAAATTTAACAATTGGAAATGGAGCACAAAGTTCAAGGTGGAAATATATTTCTTGATCATCTAGATTTAATGAACATGAACTTGATGAAGATCTAATGATTATGCTAAGAGACAAAACCTAGAAGATTCTAGAGAAATAGAAAAAAAATATTTAAATGATGAACATAATGTTTATTCTTGTTGATTGATTTGATTGAGTTGATTTATATTCATCGTATTGATAAAGGAAATAAGGAGAATCAAGCATAATAGTATTTTAAAGATCAAGAAAGGGAAGTATTAAGTTGATGTGTAAAGAGTGTGAGTCAGCTAATAAGGGATTAGAAGACAAATATTGAGTCACACAAACATCTAAACAAGAAAGGTAGTGCTAAACCTAATATATCATTAAATTATTACTCTCTAATCATTATAGCAGTAAAATATCTTAATCAATTGGACCTCGCATTCTTTTGAAATCTTATATGTTAATATTTTGTTGAGTTTTTTGTAAGTCCTTTATGATAGGCTATTATTTAGAAGATTCAAGGAATGAACAAGGTCGATATAATCTTTGGTGAAAATCCTCTAACAAGGTTACATTAAAAATGTGTATGTAACCTTTAACAAGGTTAGATCCTAATAAAGCTCACTTAAGAAGAGTAAAAATTTTGGGTTGTTAGTTCCTAGGTAGTTTTTTCCTTTATAGGAGTTTCAAATTAAATAATTGTATCAAATTGTGCATATGCTTATGATGTTTCAAGTTTATTTCATGTTTATTATTTATTACTACAACTCAAGTATAAGCTAGAAGATAACTCTGATACTCGATATATTAATTTGATAGTTTATTACAAAGTTTATATTAGTTTATGTTTTGATCTTAGAACTAGTTATCGAGTTAATGATCTATAATATTAAAGTGTTTGACTTGGTGAAAATTATTTTTAAGGCCTATAGGATAATTGGTTATAACTAATTCAACCCTCAATCCTCTCACTTATGTAATAATTGGTATTAGAGTTGAGTGTTTGAAGGAAATGTTTGAAGGGATTTAAGCTGAAGATCTGAAGATGTATAAGAGAGAGGTATCAAAGTTGAACAAGGAGAATTTACCTTCATGGAAAATTAGGATGAGATTGTATCTATTTGGGATTGGAGATAATATACTATATTATTTGGAAAACTAGTACACCCCTCCTATCCCTCCTATGTTTTTTGATGAGATGAACTAGAAGAAAGAACACAATAAGTTGATTAATTTTATTTTACACCAAATGATGTTGAATTTGATGATGTCAAAGATTTTCATACTACTAAATAGATGTGGGATAATCTAATACTTGTGCATGGTGGGGATTAGAATGTTTAGAGAGCCAAAGTAGAAAGTCTAAGAGAGAAGTATGATGAGATGTAAATGAGGGGAGGAGAAAACGTTATTCAATATATCAACCGAATCAAGGAATTTGTGAGTGCCATCAAAGATACTAGAGGTGTCATGAGATATGTAGAAGTTTTAAATATATATTCGAAGAAAAATATTACATGTTTATGGTATAAGAGTATCTTCTATTTAGAAATTCAGAGCTATTCTTGGTAATGATGTTACTCTTGATAGTTTGATTAGTAAATTTACTTCATTTTGAGTTAAGTAACTTTAATAGTAGTGTGCCTAAGAATGAAAATACCTTCAAGTCATCACTAACCATTAGAAGTTCAAAGAAAGAAAAGATTAGAAATGATGAGAGTGATTTTGATCCATATGATAAAGAGATGGATAAGATTGAAGCACTATTGGCAAGAAGGTTATTGAGAGGCAAAGAAAGATTCAAAGGTAAACTTCCTCTTATATGTTTTAATTGCAATGAAGTTGTTCATATTGCTGCTAAATGTCCTAACAAGAACATGAGTAACAAGAATTTAAAAACATACAAAAAGAACAAGGATCACAAGGACTATGAGGATAAAGGGAAGAAGTTGTGCTATATTACTAATGAGGAGCATACTATTGTGTTTTTGCAATGAACACCTCATTTTTCCTAGAAATGGGGACCCCTTACTTTATCTTTTTAGCTTTTTGGAACCTTAGTCTAAGGTCTGGGTCCTTTTTAAGGTTTTTTCTTTTGTTTCTGGTCTAGATTTGGGTCCCAATTTGAAAACTAGATCTCAAAAATCCAAATTCTGGGGAGAGAAATCATTTTTTCAAAAAAAAGGCACACTAGTGCACCTCCTTAGGTTCTCTAGTGTACCAAATTACTTACAAAGCATCATCACTTGTTGATGTGCAGCTGTACAAAACCAAGTGAGGTGTTGGGCCCTAGGTCTATATAACTTGAGGACCCCCACCATTTCCTCACTTGTCTTTTTTCATTTTGAGTATCTGTGAGCTATAGCACTACACCTCTGTAGGTGTGTCTTCTTCACTCCTTTCCATCTACAAAAACAAAACAAAACAAAACAAAAAGCGAAAACTTCAATTTAAGGTGTGCAGTAGCACACCTGATTAGGTGCACTATTGCACCTTGTCCTATTTGTAAAAAAATTTAAAAAATTGAAACATTTTAAAAGAAAAACTCTAATTAGGGTGTGCAATAGCACACCTAATTAGGTGTGCACTGTGCACCATTAAAACACAAAAGGTTTCCTAAGTCCATAAGGTGCACATCAGCACACACCATGAGGTGAGCTAGTGCACAATCCATATTTTCAAAGGGTAGAAGGTGCACCAAGAGCATCTACCAAGTGTGCCTTTTCTTTGTTTTTTTTGCATTTGAGGGTTAAAGTTAGGTTTTTGGGTGTTTTTGAAAATTTAGGTTTTTAACATTTTATTCATGTTAGTTGGAGGGTTTGATTCAATCCTTTTTTCTTCAAATTTGAACTAATGGACATCATTTTTATGAAAATTCAATGGCTTCCTCATTGTCCTCCTTCACTGCAAAGATGGTACCAAAGCCCATAGTATTCAAGTTTCAAGGTGTTCCAACCAAGTCACAATTTCAAGATGACTATTTAGAGATCTGGGACACCAAATTGGGTCACACAATTTTGGGTGCATTCCTAACATTATACAATAAACCCATAGAAAGATCACTGGTGTTATCTAGTCTAATTCACTCTGGACTAGTTAATGCAACATCACATCTAGTCTCAGTACAGTCCTTAGAATTGGTCGTGACACTAGCAGAGAAATATGTTCTTGAAGAAAGGGTCATGAAGAGCATAACTAGAGAGATTGTCTTAGATCTCTGATCCAACAATATAGAGAAGGTGTTCCATCTTTTAAGGGGGGATAAATTTATCATATTAACTTATTACCAAGTTGAGAGATGGTACAGGGAACATATTGATGAAGCTTCTAAAATCATACAGTCACCATACCTCATCGAGAAGACTCCTCTAGGGCAAAAAGTAGATAGAGTCAACATTTCAATAGGATAGATGAAGGAAGATATTGGATATTTGATCATACTCTTGAGTAGAATCATGGGTTTGCTCGCTTCTAGACATTTGAACATATGGATGGTCCATTTCATTGAGACTATAAAGATGGTGAAAATACCAATTGATTGGGCTTCCATTCTCAGTAAGAATTTTGGTGAGCAGTTAGTGGTGGTGAAGAATAATAGAAAATTCTACATGGCATCACACTTTGGTGTACTTGTTAGCCACAAGGGTGACAAACTATCTAGGACTCTATAAGAAGGACACTATACAAGATGCCAATGCATGGCCATACATAGTATACCCTCAACTAGTAAAAAAGAATCTTCAAGAGCATAGCAAGGAGTATAGGATAGTAAATGATTCTTTCATATTCATAATTATCCAGTTCATTGAAGGATATTATGCAAAGAGGATGTCAAAAGAGTCAATGACAAACATACCAAAAGTTGGAGCCTACTACATCCAATACTGAATATTTACATATTTGAGGGTAGCAGGTACAACTGTCAATCCTAAGAAGCTCTAGAGGTATCCTAGTGATAGGCTTATACTATTGGAGATTTCTCAACAACTCTTGTTTGCATATGACAGAGTACAAAGATAGCATAAAATAACTTGGGTATGGCCTATTGCTATAGGACCATTCAATGTGGATCGAAGATAAGATATTTCATCTTTTGAGTGTGAATGGGATCAATATGCCTTAGAAGAATATAATTATCCATAGCCCTATTTTGATGACATTGGAAGAGTGCAACATCTAGCTAGTAAGACATTTCAGCATGAGGATGCGATTGAGGATCACTAGATGAATGTAGTGGATGACTACAATATCTGCATAAGGGATTATTGTAGGATGACACTGTATCTAGCAGAAAGTGCTTTAAAGATGAAGATTGCATTGAAGATTGTACAACAAGATATAGAGGATTTTCTCGATCCATTTTTCAATAGGGACAAGATTGGTGATAGACCTATTATGAATGTTGAGATTGACAAAGAAGAAAACTCGAATAGTAATCATAAGGTGAGGCACGTCACCAAGTTAACAAAGGATTGGATCAAGAGATCTTTCAAACTTGATCCAATTCATCAAATAGTGGTCTTTCATGTTCAAGCCCACCCAACTAAAGGTTGAGGAGCTAAGGTCATGGTACCTACATTTATAGCCCAGTCACCAGTGAGACCCAAGACAATACACTAACTAAATAGAAAAATTGGGTATTATAGGGCTTAGAAAGGTAAAGGTAAAGGTAAAGGAAAGAGGAAGAGGATTTCTCCTCAACAAATTGATCCAGAAGAGAAAGAAACACAAGGACCTCCATAAATAGGAGAAGAAGATGTGCAAGGATCAGAAAATGTGGAAGCCACACAAGCTCAAGATGATCCTCAAGTGTTGGCACCTGAACAAGGCCAAGGAGAAGATGAGATTTAAATAAAAGAAGTTCCTTCATAAGAAGTACAAGCGTCCCCCTCTACACCTAAGAAGAGAAAAATCAAGACTCTAGTAAAGAGGAGACAAAAGGTTGCTAGGAATGTGATTAATTTCCCATCAGTCCTCGAACCTATTCCAGAAGAAGTGGAAGAATAAGATGATGAGGATGAAGAGAACAATATACTTTTTAAATAGAGGACTCATCTCACAAGAGCTATAGATTTATAAAGGAGAAGAAGATCCACCATCACACCTCCATCTATTCCTAAGCAACCCATTTAAACTACAAAATCAGAAGATGAAATGCAATAGTGGATAGATGAGTAGGATGTGGAGGGTACTGATGTATTTCAAATGTCAAATTTTGATTTCATGCCTATTGGTACTAAATTGGTTAGGGATAAGATAAGAGACACTCCAACTAATCAACCTCAATAGGAGGATTGGAGTCACCTACCACCTGAACCATAAGGACCCAAGGTAGTTCTATAAGTCACATTTTGTGTAGACAAGAGAACAGCTACCTCTCTACCTCCAAACATCAAAAGAGAATAGGTTTAGGTAGAGCAAGAGGAAGAGCCATGATAAGCATCCACCAAGGAAGTGTTAGAGAAAGGGAAGATAAGTGAATAGTCTTAGCAAACTTCCCAATAAACCAAGGTAAGGACTGTGGACTCTACAAACATAGAGACTCCTAGTACAGATCTTGTATAAAAGGAGAGGACTCCAAAAAGGGGAAATAAGGGAAAAAGCATTGCTAAGAAAACTCCTTCATCCTCAAATGATAAATCTCCATTGAAGCATATCCCAAGGTGACTAAGGAAAGAATTAATAAGAAATAAGAAGCAATAATTCACCATAGAGGAATAGGATAGGATGGAATTGATCAAAGTCCTAAGGATCCTAAATCACCCTCAAAAGATGCACATGCATTAGCCTTCATCATGAGTGATCAGAACTTGGACTTGTTTTCTCACATGTCTATCCCTCTCCTACATTCAAACATTGAATAATTGACTCCATAGGATTATCAAATCAAGGAGGTTATGCTTGGGAAACCTACCTTGGATACTACTAAGCTAATGGTTACAATAGGAATTAAAGAAATGTTCAAGAGCTTAGAGCAGGAGGGGGCAAAATTGATAACACTTCAAAGACAAAATGAGATTTGAAAAGGGTATCTAAGCGAATTTATTGGTCCCTTAGATCCTATAAACCCCAAAGAAACCTTGAATGGAGCACTAGAGAAGAGGGATAAGGGTGCAATATAGTTAGACCCATTTTTGAGAGCTTGTTAGTAGTGGAGAGAAAGTTTTGAGGAAAAGGGTGTACAAATCATTCAAGGAAATCTAAAATTGTTGCATGTTATGCAAGATAATGCAGATAGACTTGTGGCCATTTTGAATCAAGATTTTGGTCTGATGAATGAAGTATATACCTAAGGCAAGGATTTGTAGGAATTATAGGCAATTAAAGGTCAAAGGTATCAGATGTTGATGAAAGTGTATACAGCTAAGGAGTTAGACAAGATTGATAATTGGATTGAAAAGATTGTGGATGGTAATAAAGTAATGGAGACATTACATGTGGAGATTCACAGGCTCAAGGTCAAACCCAAGAGAAAATTTTGGAAGCTAAGAAGCATTATAGTGATGTGTGATTAGACATTTTTGAGGATGATGCATGGGAGAAATTAATAAAGGTAGAAGTAGTAGTATAATAATTCCAAAAAACTTTTGTGGAAGCTACTAATGATGACGATATCAGGAAAGCATTTAGAATAGAAGAAGCATTATTAGAGCTAGATGTAAAATTAGGAGATCTTGCAGAGACTCATATCAAGGTTGGCAACTATAGGTAGAAGGTGAAAGATAAATATGAAGCCTTAGATTTTCCAAATGTAGCCCAAGTTAATTAGATCATTGAGAAATTTGAGGGCAAATACCCAAAAATAGCTCTAGTATAAAGGGGAATAGAACCCAAAAGCCAAAATTTCAATTTTGACACTCAGTAAAATTTTGCATTTTTTGAACCTACCTCTAAGGTGTGCTGGTGCACTATTGCACTAGGTGTGCAAATGCATTATGTGTACAAGTGTGCTTTTTTAATGGTGTTCTAGAATATTTTGAAGAATTCAGAGGTGTGCTAATAGTTAACTGTCAATTCTAAATTTAGAGCTTTCCATGCATTAGAAATGCATTCTAATAGTAGTTTAGCTCCAATAGATGCCTAATGAAGATTGAGCTTCTATTTTTGGCACTTTCAGACACTCCTACATGAACTAAAGGCTTTCTCTTTCTTATTTTCTCATGCTTTCTTTGTTTTATGACATGTAAGGGCTCATGCATCCAATTAATGATATAAATATGGATGGAGTTCTACTTAGCACTAGTTAGATAGTCAATTTGTACATAAATAGATTTGTTTTATTAGTTTAGAAGCATATGATTACATAAATATATCTCTCACTCTCAAAACAAATTAAGAAGAATATTTCTTATAAATTTGGGAATGTAATATGCATTCAAGGCTGCCATTATTTTGATGCAATAATATATGTTGTCGGTGCTCGCATTTGGAGTGTAGTGATTCTTCCCTAAATGTGTTATATTTTTGTGACTGTATGTTCATGGGATGTAATTGAACTAATAGTTTTATTTCATAGTTTTTTTTGTGCAATCTTTTAATTCTAGTGTTTTCTATGGGTCTACAAATTTTGCTAACTTACTTAGTTCAAGAATCCTGCATAGCTTTTTGTCTCACATGAGCATACTTTCTACGGCCTTGTGATTTGATGAAAAGTGAAACATCTTATGGTTACTAAATTCCCATCAATGATTGCATCAGTGGAATTAAGGAAGTGTTTCTCCTATTTTCATTAATTACCCACTGATCTTTTCAAAGGCTTAACTCACAGACGTGTTTTTTTTGTGTCTTATGTCCATTAGGATTTTAATTTCCATGTTATTTGCTTAAATTTCTTCTCACCCTATCTTCATTATTTTCTTTACTAACCCATTGATTAAATTAGGAATTCATATAGTTGCATTATTAGATTGCATTCATCATAAAAATAGAAAAATAGAAAAATATATTTCTTTCTTTTGTGGTTATTCTTTTGAAATAGCAAGAAAATTCAAAATATTATCTAAATTGTTTAGAACTAGCAAAGGCCTCCTCATGAACATTCACATTTATCTTCAACTAAATAGATTCTAGTAGGTTGCAAGATCACCCAGAACCTTGGAGTTGATCCTTAGATTAGCTTTTTAAGAGAGGAGTTCAAAAGGATTCCTGCCATTAAGCATCATGCAAAATGACAACTCAACACATACCAAGTCAGCTTTTGATGATGACAATGAAGGTGAAGAATTGGTATATGTTGATGTTAAAGAAGACCCAAAAGAGAAAAGGTAAGAGGAAGAAAAATCTAGAATTTATCATGTTAATAAAAGTAACACATTGATTATTAATAGTGGTTGTTAACATTACCTGATTGGTGATATTAATAAGTTCGATAAGGTAGAAGAATATGAAGGTGGAAATGTTAAACTTGGCAATGATGTTCCATGTCCTATGAAAGGTAGAGAATCATTGACGCTAAATGATAAAATAATATGTGATGATTCTTATTGGGTTTAAGGACGAAAAAAATAAATTGATTTATGCACAAATGAATAATACAAGTCACGAATTAAAATTTCAAAATAGGAAGGTAAAGATCTATGATGATGATGATGAAAACTTGATTGGTACTAAAGAGAAAACTAAATGTAATCTATTTTACCTAGATCCTACTAATAGTACATTCTTATATGATAAAATTAAAGATGTATTCTTGTGGAATGAGGGACTATGTTATGTAAATTTTGATAATATGGTTAAAGTGAGAAAAAAATGAAAATGATAGGTTTATTGAACCTACATAAATCTAAAAGTGCTATGCATAAACAATTCCAACTCAGTAAGTTGACTAAGTCTAGTTTATCAAGTAAGAAACATGCATCTAATGATATTTTGGAGTTGGTAAATAGTGATTTGCATGAATCTATGAAAGTTTTTAGATTAAGGTAAAAATAGAGTTTGAGGGGATGTGAAACCCCATATATCTAACAAAAAGACATTCAAGTAAAGAACCCCAGGTTTTAGAAGGACCTAGAACCTAAAGTTCACAAAAAAAACAAAATACCAAGATTTATAAGGACTTGGAACCTAAAAATAAACTATCAAATTTCAAACTAGGTTTTATAAGGACCTAGAATGTAATAGGAATTTGTTAAACAAAAGCTGGAAATAAAATTGAAATAGGAGAACCAAAACCAACAACCCAACCAGAGACTAAAGCCCATAATTAAACTAACTCTTTGATAACCTTGGCTAATTCCTTACCATCAACCACAATACCTTGAAGGATATCTTCTACAGTAGAACCTTGTACAACAACTACAACTTTCTTCATTCTTTGTCTAGTTCTTTTGCTAGGGCCACCCGAAAGCTTTACAATAATAGGGGAAATAATCTCCTCATTACTTCTATTACCAATAATTGCAATAGTAGTGCATAAACTAGAAGTAACCACATCCATCTATTACGTACTATCCTTTATGAATTGGTGTAATTAAACTTTGTAGGTCTTCAACCTCTTAGGGATGTTTCCCACCTTATTCTCTAGCTGGACTCTCTTCATTTTTTCTTCATCAAGTTCTCTCTAGAGCTCTTCCAATTTTTTCTTGAGTACAATGATTTCATTATAGATCTATAAATCAAATTGGAGAGTTTTATCAGCTTTTATTTTATGCTTATGGAGGAAAGACAACTTCATTGTTTTATTGTCACCTTTGGCCTCATCATCACACCTATTCTTTTAATTATTAGTCATATCTTGGGTACCCTTTAGATTTAACTAATTTTATTTGTGTAAACCCTCTTGAGTAGTAATCTCCTTCTAGTTCTCCTTGTTCAAATTCTTCTCTTTAATCACAAGGGCATTACCCTCAACATTATTTTCCTTGTTTGAATCCACTAGGAGCTTGACATCATTAATATCCTTCTAGGTAGGTATAGGCCTTTCACTTTGAGTCATAATTTCATCATTCTGGACTAAGGGTTTACAATTTGATTTTGACTCTATTTTTTCCTCTTTACTACTTTCCCCATCATTTCTAACTGAAGAGATACCCTGACTACTAGAATACCCATCTAGATTGAAGAAAAGATCACCAATTTCTATTTTGTCCTCTTCATCTTCACTTTTCTCTGAATCCATAGCTTCCTCATTAGCTTTTTAAGTTTTATCAACCTTAATCTCCTTCATTTTACCCTTACTATCACTACAACACTTCTTAATTTTCATAATATTACTTTTAATTTTTTTAGCACTTAGCTCATTCCTAACTGATTTCATCTTGTTTTCCATTACAAGTGAAAGATTCACTGCATTTTTTTCTACAATAATTTTCAATCAAAAAAATTAAACCTTCATGGAGCATCGACCTAGTCTCTTTGTTTCTATGGGCTTGGAGGCTATTCAGCAAAGAAAAAATCAAGTAGCAGGGAAAGGATAGCCTATCCTTATGCCAAAAAAGGTTTAAAAACACAAAATTAAATTTATGAACCCTTTTCAATCTTCCACCCAAAATTAAAATACTCACACATTCAAGATAAAATATCTTGCCAAATTACCTTAATCTGATCTAGGTCATAGAAATCCCGATTCTCTAGATTTTTTTTTTTCTCCATTTTTGGAAAATTTCTTGAATGCAACATTTGATATACTAATTTCCTTTTTGATATATCATCAATTTTTTTCAAATACAAATTACCATCTATTGTACCTTTGATAAATCCAAGCTTTGATAAATATTTGTCCAACCTTGTATACCAAGTTCTAGTTACTTGCTTTAGACCATACAATTGTTTCTTTAGTCTACATACAAATTCTTTATCTTCTATCAAAGGGAATCCATCAGGTTACTCAACGTAAACTTCTTCTTCAAGTTCTCCATTAAGAAAAGCTAACTTGACATCCATCTGATAAACCTTGAAATTCTTGCTTCCTACATAACCTAATAACATCCTTACTATTTCCATTATTGCCAAGGGTGCATAGGTTTCTTCATAATCTATGACTTCTTGTTGTGAGTAACCTTTGCAAATAAGTCTGGCCCTTTTTCTCACAACTTCTCCTTGATCATTCATCTTATTTTTGAATACCCATTTGGTTCCTATCACATTCTTATCTTAATGTCTAGGAACTAATTCCTATGTTTCATTCTTCACAATCTGATCTAGTTCTTCTTTCATAGCTTGCATCTAGTGATCATCCTTACATGCCTCATCTATGATCTTAGGTTCCATTTGATAAATTAGACACAATTCCTCATTTACTCTATTCCTTGTCATCACACCTTTATCCTTTCTCCCAATTATTTTCTCTAGAGGGTGATTCTTTATCATGTTTTTATTGAAAGTAGGAGTTGACATATCAACTTTGATCTTTTCCCTAGGTTCAAATCTCTATTCTTATCTATGCTTAATAGATACTTCATTCTGAAAATCATTGTTAGTCTCAAAAAGAACTTTAGCATTCTATCTAACAAATCCAAAATTATCCTCTTCTTCATCAGATTTATAATCTAGCATCTTCTCTTTAGTACCAAACTTTTTATCAATCTTTACATTTACACACTCAACTATTGTCTCAGTTCTATATTTGAAACATCTATATGCTTTTCTTTTCAATGAGTAACCAAGAAACATACCTTCATCACTTCTAGGATCAAACTTACCTATATCATCATCTCTCTTTATGTAACACTTCCAAATATTTTGAAATACTTGACTAATGGTGAGTGACCAAACCATAACTCATAAGGTGTCTTGCTCATACCTTTTCTGATTTGTACTATGTTCAAAGTATATACTATAGTGTTAATTGTTTCTCTACAAAATGTCTTTGAGACATCATTCTCAAATAACATCACTCTTGTTGCTTTTGCTACTAACTTGTTCCTTCTTTCAACAATCCCATTCTGTTCGGGTTTTCTAGGTGAAGATAATTATCTTTTGATTTTATTCTCTTCATAGAACATGTTGAACTCTCTAGAAGTGAACTCTCCTCCTCTATCTAATCTTAAACACTTAATCATAATACTAGATTTATTTTCAACTCTATTCTTGAATATCTTAAATTGCTCAAAAGCTTTAGAATTTTCTTTAAGAAATGCTACCCACATCATCCTAGTGAAATCATCAAAAAAATTCATAAAGTACCTTTCACCATAGAATCCTTTAGTTCTTGTAGGACCACTTAGATTTGTGTGAAAAATCTTTAGTTTCTCTATAGTAGAGAATTTCTTGCTATGAAAAAGCACTTTCCTCTACTTAGCAAAAATGCATTCCTTGCAAACAATAGTAGTAAGCTTAATAATCTTAGGTAGAGTTCTCACTACAAATGTACTGTTAACTTTCATGATATTATCAAAGTTTATATGACAAAACCTTCTATGTAATAACCAATTGTTATCAACCTTTGCAACCAAGCATGTTATTTTAGTGGGATTCAACTGAAATACATTACCTTTGGATCTAGTTCTAGTTCCAATCAGCTTACCATCATTGTCTTTGATAATGCAAGTTTTCTCTATGAACTACAATAGATATCCCATGTCTACCAAATGTACAACACTTAACAAATTATGTTTCAAATCATCAACAAAGTAAACATAGTCAGTGTTAGTTTTACCATCAAGAGTAATAGATCCAATCCCTATAATATGACAAGTTGCATTGTTACCAACTCTAACAATACCTCCATCATGATTTATAAACTTAACAAATTTGTTCATATCACCAGTCATGTGATGTGAACATCCACTATCAATTACCCAATCTAATTTCTTGTCAACTTGGGTAAGTAGAGCTCTCTCTTCTCTAATTTCTCTATCAAGGTTATCTTCCTTAATAGCCACAAATCCTAATTCATCATCACTTTCACTCTAATCCTTTTCATTAGATTCTTCATCCTCATTAGCATATAAAAAAATTCTATCCTTATCTCTTCTTACCAGAAGGGCTATTCCTTCTTCAATCTTCTTATCTTCCTTAGATCTACTATTACTAGCAAAATCTCCTCTTGTGCTTGTGCTTCTTGACATATTAGGTCAAATGTTCATAACACTAAAAGCTATCTCAACTTTGGCTAATTCTCCAAACTATCTCATTTCTGCTTCTACAGATTCAAATCTTAGAAGGAAAGTTTCCTTTGTAAAATCTTTGGTGCAGACATTACTAGCTAAATCGTCTAAGTTGTTTTCTTGAATGGTGGTGATAAACTTTTCAATATCTTCCATATAACCTCATCATCATGTTTAGTTCCACCAAGAGATCAAATACTTGCAACAATTTCTGATATTCTTCCTACATAATTTCTGATGGATTCATCTTCCATCATCTTGAAATGTGCAAATCCAACTTTGTAGTTTCATTCTTTTTGCATGGTCATCACCTTCAAAAGCAACTTCTAATTCTTTTCAAATTTCATGAGAAGATTGAAATGTCTTTACCTAATTGTATTCATTTTCTAGAAGAGCTAATAGTAGTGCTTCTTTGGCTCTCATGTTACACATGAGTAGATCTATTTCTCCCTCATTGCATTCCTCTAGCTTTCATTCTTCAACAATTGCCTTCTTAGCTTTTGTCAAAAGCCAATAACCCAGACCCATGCACAATAGATGAATCTTCATCTTTTCCTTCCAACTATCATAGTTGGCCCCATCTAATATTGGACTATCTTTCTTGAAAATATTCACCATTGATCTCCCAAAGTTGTTAAGCCTTATCTTCAAGGACTTAATGCTTTGATACCAATTGTTAGAATATATAGTCCACTAATATAACTAAGAGGGGGGATGAATCAGTTATCCAAATATCATCAAAAATAATACTCTTAAACAAAAATAACCAAGTGATTAATATAAACTAAAACCACAACAAAATACTCATACGTAATTAACACCAGATATGTTAACTAGGGAAACCCTTGATCAAAGGGAAAAGCCCAATGGGGATGGTACCCACAAGATGATGTATTAATATAAATATTCATTTTTAGAGGATAGACCCTATTAGGAGTATGTTACAACACTTAATACATATAAGTCCCTATTAGGAGACTTTGAATCCCATTTAGGAGATTCCAACCTTGTTAGGAGTTGTGAAAGATAGCTGGACCCACTACCCAAACAACTTCAAGGTTAAGATCAAAGAACCCGCTATTCAAATGATCTCTATATTATTCCTTGCAAAATAATAGAACTGAAATGTACTTCCTTCCTCTATCTTGACCATGTCAATTGGACTTCTACTTCTTCAAATCTTGTGACCAGATCTCATACTGTGCATCCAATGATCACTTGGATTTCTTACATGCATTTAGCAAGCATTCTTCTCCTTCTTTCACTGCGCACTAATAATTCAAATTCTAGTTGATCCTCTAAATTCAAGTCCATTTATAAACACATAAATCATCTTTCCTTTATACCATATCTTCATAATAATTCCTTGAGTTGGCCTTGAGGATTTTCCTATTAATTAAAATATGATGATTAATTAATTGACAATTACAACAACATTATTGGCTTACAATCTAGACCAAAATTTACACGTGTGAAACCATGTCTTGCACACATGTTGGAATCACCACACAATCATCCCCTATCACTATTATCTACCAATCATCTTCAGTACATCTCAAATGAAAGATAGTGATAGATCGTCAAAACTTTATTTTTCAATGCTCTATTTCGACACAGCTTCTGGTAAAATAGGTGTAACATCCATACAACATTGAATCAAACTTAGTCCTTTAAACCACATCCTCCATAGCACATCATCTGAAACTTCCTTAGCTCCTATGCATAATAATATTACTAACTATTATTCTTCTAGTCTTAAGAGAATTGATGTTGTGTTGACATCAATGACAAATATAGTCATGAATGCAATATGTCAATAGTCTGCAACGCTTAGGATACTCCCCCAATGTAGTATCATTAGCATTCATGCTAAAATATTTTGTATGTTTTCTTTATTTCTTATTATATTGAGTTACAATGTCTTGCATTGCCAAGTTTTCTATGTTTTTTGAGTTCTCAATTTTTGTTGAGTTATCATGTGGTTATCGAGTGCTCTTTTATTACCAAGCTCTCCCTGGTTTCTGAGTCTTCTTTATTGCCAAGTTTAATTTAGTTTCTAAGTCTTCTTTGAATTTCAAGTTCCCTTTGGCTGCTGAGTTCATTTGGGTTTCGAGTTCCTTTGGCTACCAACCTTATTTGGTTGTTGAGTATTGTTGAGTTCACCAAATGTAGCATTTTTCTTAATCCTTCATTTGCTGAGTTGTCTAAGTGCGATTTCTTGTTGGAGCTGACCTTTGCATTTAATTTAGTGATTGGTGTTTGCTAAGAGCTGACTTGTGGCTTGTTTTAGCATTTAATATGAGGATCTAATTGTTTTTATTTGCAATAGGCCAACTTGTGGCCATGCATGTATTTAAAGGGTCTTTAGTAGAGTCTTGGGGTATGGAAGTTAGGATTAAGGAGATAGAAAGAACAAAAGCATGTTGAATTGTGAAATTTGAATTTTGTGGATTGATATTGAATTGTAGTGTGGTCATAAATCTATG
The DNA here is from genome assembly GCA_028749045.1 of Cupressus sempervirens. Classification (NCBI taxonomy): domain Eukaryota; kingdom Viridiplantae; phylum Streptophyta; class Pinopsida; order Cupressales; family Cupressaceae; genus Cupressus; species Cupressus sempervirens. Next base: position 715,393,385 of record CM053789.1, read on the forward strand.
AATACATTTGTTCCTCTATCTTCTAAGTTTGTTGTTACTTGGTGTTGGTTTTCTGATGTGTTTACTCTTGCAAGTGGTTTGGAATAGTTGGGTGTGCCTTTGGCCCTAGTTATCTAATCCCACCCTGTGTCAGGTGGCATGAGATCATGAGGTTCATCCTTATGGAGATTCTAGATCATGTAGAACCCTAAGTGAATTTGGTTATAGGATTGTAGATATGAAAATTTGACCTATAACTTGCAGAGGGTTATGATCTTGAAAGAACCCAATTGTAAAGATGGTTCAATGTAGAGGAAATTTTGACAATTCCATATTGGATACATTGAGACAAACTATAGCCAGATTAGATGCTGTACAGATAGCCTAGAGGAGAGGAGTGCATCTTGATCATGTAAGTGGCAATGAAGTAGCAACACCAAATCTTAATCTAGAACCTAAAGAATATCAACATGAGGCAAGGTTGTTGAGAGTATTGTTTAGGGAAAATTCAAAACCTACTATAGAAGTTGTTCCTTATGATGTAAAATTGGATATGAATGTTGTGCTAGATTGGATCTCTGAAATGGAGAAGTTTTTTAATTATGAAAACACTCTTGATAATAGGATAGTGAAGATTGCAGTTACTAGGTTGAAAGGAAACACCTCACTATGGTGGGAGATTTTATAAACTAATAGAAAAAGGAGACAAAAGGAGAAGATTAGGACATGGCCGAAGATGGTGAATAAGGTAAAGAAAAAAGTTCCTTGCTATTGATTACCAAGTTATTTTGTTGAGAAAGATGCAAAATTTGAGACAAAGAGACAAGATTGTGAAGGATTATACTAAGGAATTCTATAGGTTGGACATCAAATCTAGACATGTGGATGATGATGTTGAGAAAATTAAAAGGTACATAAATGGATTGAGATTTGGAATTCAAGATGAGATAAGTTTTTTGAAATTAGAAAGTGCAGAGGAAGCATATCAATATGCCTTGAAAGCCAAGGAGATCTTGACAAAGAAGCATGAACAAAGACAAAGAGGTGGAGGTTGTAGATTATAGAGGGGCATGGGTAGATCTTATGGAGAAGGTGGCAGATCTGATAGTTTTGTGCAAGATAAGGGAAAATCTAAATGGAATAATGATGATAAAGGCAAGACTGACTAAAAAGTTGGTGATTCTTTCTAAGGAGGTATTGTTTCTTATCAAGGAAGAGGTAATTCTTATTCTAGGAGTGGTTTTCATGGTAATAATTTTAGATGTGGTAAAGAAGGGCATAGATATATTGAATGTAGATCATCTAAAAGTGGTCAAGATAATAGAAATGTTTTGGTTCAAGGAGGCACTAAGGTTTCACCTAGTGGACCTAAGGCTAGAGAAAATTTGATGGTGAGAAGAACCTTATGTAATAAGATAAGTCATGAGGAACCTGTCCTAAGGAGAAGTCTTTTCAAGACTAGATGTTAGATGGTTGGGGAATGTTGCAAGGTGATAATTAATAGTGGATATTCTACAAATGTGGCATTAGAATAATTGGTTACAATGTTTCAGTTGTAGAGGTTGGAGTATCCTAAACCTTATCATGTTTCATGGATAAAAAATGAGTATAAGATATTGGTGAGTGAACAATGCATTGTGCAATTCAAGATTGGACATTATTTTGATGAAGTTTTATGTGATATTTTTCCTATGTATTATTGTCATATTATGTTGGGTAGGCCTTAGAAATATGATAGATATGCTATACATGATGGAAGATTGAATCAATATACTCTTTGGTTGAATGAAAAAAAGAAAATATTGTTGCCTTTGATTAAAAGTCTAGATGAGGATGGTTAATGGAAAGAAATTTGAAAAGGGAATGAAGAAGAATCAAATATGTTTTTCCATAATCCCTAGGAGACTGATTTTTGTTAGTAGAACTAAGTATTAGAAAATAGTGTTAACCAAGTGCTAGTTAGTAGTAACTAAGTAACAAAAGCTAGTGGTAACTGAGTGACAATAGAAACTAGTACTATAGATTGAGTGCCAGTTGAAATTATAGAATTGATGAAGGAGTATAAAGATATTTTTAGAGAGGATATACTTGATGGTTTACCACCAATAAGTAGTATAAGTCATTTCATGGATCTAATTCTTAGAGCTAGTTTTCCAAATAAAGCACCATATAGATTGGCACCTACTAAGAGTGAAGAACTTAATAGACAAGTGTATGAGTTGTTGCAAAAAGGTTTGAGTAGAGAAAGTTTGAGTCCATGTGTTGTACCTATTGTATTAGTACCTAAGAAGAATGAAGAATGGAGAATGTGTACTAATTCTAGAGCTATTAACAAGATCACAGTGAAATATACATTTCCTATGCCAAGGATGGATGACATAATGCATTTATTGAGTGGAGCAAAGCATTTTACCAAGATTGATTTGAAGAGTGGCTATCATCATATCAGAATTAGAGAAGGTGATGAATGGAAGCTTTCTTTCAAGACAAAATATGGTTTGTATGAATGGTTGGTTATGCTTTTTGGATTGAGTAATGCACCTAATGCTTTCATGAGGTTGATGAATAAAGTTCTAAAGAGATTCTTGGGTAAGTTTGTGATTGTTTATTTGGATGATATTATGATATTCAATAAGACTGAGGAAGAACATCTTGAGAGTGTTAGGAAAGTATTATGGATATTGAAGGAGGAAAATTTGATGATTAATCTGAAGAAGTGTTCTTTTATGCAAGAGAATATTATGTATTTGGGATTTTTTATTTCAACTAATGGTTTGAAGATGGATCCTGAGAAGGTTAAAGCAATTTTGGAGTGGCCTAGACCTGAGAATGTGGGTGAGTTAAGATCATTTCATAGTTTGGATAGTTTTTACAATAATTTTACAAGGAATTTTAGTTCTATTTGTAATGCTATGACTGAGACAATGAGAGGAGACAAAAAGGAATTCAAGTGGACACATGGAGTAGATAACAATTTTGAGACCTTGAAACAAAAGGTTATTGAGTTACCTATATTAGCTTTGCTAGATTTCAATAAGGTATTTCAAGTTAATTATGATGCAAGTGGTAGTGCAATAGGAGTTGTATTAAGTCAAGAAGGTAAACCTATTGCTTTCTTTAGTGAGAATTTGAATGATGCTAAATGGAAGTATTTTATGTATGATAAAGAGTTTTATGCTATTGTTCAAGCCTTGAAGAAGTGGAGACATTATTTGATTCCAATGGAGTTTGTGTTGCATATTGATCATAAAACTTTATAGTACTTGGAAAGTCAACATAAGTTGAATCAGAGACATATGAAGTGGGTTGAGTATTTGCAAAGTTTCACATTTGTGATTAAGCATAAAAGTGGAGTCACTAACTAAGTTATTAATGCATTGAATAGAAGACATTCTTTGCTGACAGAGATAAAAGTTAAAGTTCTTGGTTTTGATGAGATGGAGTTGTATGACACTGCTCCTAATTTTTCTAAGATGTGGAGAGAGCACAAAGCACCTATTTTGATAGAATAATCAAGTTTGATGAATATTTTATTCAAGAAGGTATGTTGTTTAAGGGTATTCAGTTGTGTATTCCTAAGAAATTTGTGAGGTTAAATTTGATTAAGGAAAAGCATAGTGGTGGATTGGCTAGACATTTTGGAATTAATAAGACACTAAGTTTGTTGAAAGAGAAGTATTATTGACCTCAGATGTATAAGGATAATTAGAAGTTTATAAATAGTTGTGGAGTTTATCAAGTTGCAAAAGTAATAAGTCAGAATACTAGCTTGTATACACCTATTTCTATTCCTAAGAAACCTTGGAGTGATATCAATATGGATTTTGTTCTTAGATTTCCTAAAATAGTGAAGGTGTATGATTCTATATTTGTTTTTATGGATAGATTTTCTAACATGGTTCATTTTATACCTTGTAAGAAAATATCAGATGTTGAGCATGTTGCTGAATTTTTTTTCAAAGAGATTTTTAGATTGTATGGATTACCAAGAAATATTATTTCTGATAGAAATAGTAAGTTTATTAGTTATTTTTGGAAGACTTTATGGAAGAAGATGGATACTGAGTTGAAGTTTAGTTCTACTTTCCATCCACAAACAAATTGATAAATAGATGTTGTGAATAGAAGCTCGGGTGATTTTATAATATGTTTAGTTGGAGACAAACCACATAATTAGGAGATGGTATTAGCACCAACTGAGTTTATATATAATAGTTTTATGAATAGGATTATAGGAAAAACACCTTTTGAGATTGTCACTGGAATACAGCCTAGAGGAGTATCAGATTTAAGGTATATTACTGGTGAAGAAAAGAGAAGTGAAGTAGGAGAAGAGTTTGTTCATTTTATGGAGTCTTTGCATAAGGAAATAAAGTTGAAGTTGGAACAAAGTAATCAAAAGTACAAGGAGAATGTTGATAAGTCTAGAAGACATCATTTTTATGAAGTTGGTGATGAGGTGATGGTTCATTTGAAGAAAGGCAAATTTCCTAGTGGAACATACAGAAAGTTGAAAAAGAAGATATCTTGAAGAAGTTTGACAATGGAAACTCTTATGAAGTTGAGTTACCTGATGACATGGACATATCTCCTATATTCAATATTGCTAATTTGTACAAATATCATGAGTCAAATGATGGAGTTGTTGTATTAGATGATTATCTTAAGAAGCAGTTTGAAGAAGTTGAACAAGTACTAGACTAGAGAGTTGGTAAGAGAACAAGAGGAAAATATTACAACAAGTATTTGGTAAAGTGGAAGAGTAGACCAATTGAAGATGCTACATGGATTTTCCAATCTTAGTTGGATTTAGCTCAGGTTTTGACATCTCAATGATTCATTAGAATCATTTCTTTCAACCCCAGTTGTCTGATGTAGGAGCTATTAGAAATAGGAATTACTGAGAGGGGGGTGAATTAGTAATCTACAAACTTTAGTCACCAAGTAGATATTATTTTCTACTTTAAACAATACATAATAAAGTAATGAAGTAATGTTGAATGGTAATAGTAACCATGCACAAAGATAACTCATAACACCATATTTTGTTAACTAGGGAAACCCTGGCCAAGGGAAAACCCTAGTGGGGATGAAATTCACTAGATAATATATTGATATATAAGTTCCTCGTTAGAGGATGGACCCTGTTAGGAGTCAATGAGTGAATTTAGCATAAAGAGTCCATGTTAGGAGACTTTGAATCCCTATTAGGAGTTGTAGTATAGTAGATACAAGATGAGCCCACTGACTAAACATGCACTTCCAATTACAAGAAGAACTCACTATCCAAACAAGTAACCAAACTTCTAAAATATAGATTATTCTTAGTTTGATCTCATATCACAAAATAGCTTCACAAACTTTGCATATATTTCTTTCACAAAATTTCACATACAATTGCTCAACACAATTTCTCCAAGATAGCACTTCTAAACTTTTTAATTCACAAGATGTCCATAAATACCATGCCTCTACACAAATTGCTACTAGGTTAGCTAAGACTGCAATACACTTTTCCAACTTAGAGTAAACATCTAGGATGTTAGCCCTAATTAGACAAGTAATTATTTTGTAAATAAAATAATTATTTTTCTTTAATTTCATTGTCCTGTTACACTAGTGAAACATGAATATCTCTTTTACATATAGTTTGTACTAACTTTTGAAGCTATACACATCATTATCAACATGTATACTATCTCCATATAACTTTGCTAGTCATAATACAACATCAGCAACAAGTTACATACAAAACAATACACTATTGTATACCAAAATCATACTTAGACAATTTTTTGAGTACCAAAAGCTTAGTATCTTTATTTCTAAGGTTTCCTATTAGCATGTACATCATGTGTTTCTATAAATGAAAATAACTACATATCTTCATTAGTCAATTGTCAACAATCTCCCCCTTTGGCATTGATGGCAACAAAATAGGAAAAAGTGGCTAAGTATCAAAAACTTAAAATAAACAACACATTCACATTACATCTATTACAATTTGTCCATCTTACATATGCTCCCCCTTGCAATATGATTTCATACTTTTTCTCCTCTTTACCTGATTTATGTACAATTTTCTTATGTAATTCTCCCCCTTTGACATCAATGACAAAGGTTAAGATGTCAAAAACTATTTAAAAATATCCATTTGTTGTCAAAATCTCTATAAAGATCTACCTTAAACTGATAGTATCTTCATGCAATCATCAAAATTTTCTTTTAGACTATCCATATCTTTAGTCCATGTTTCCTTGGTAGATTCAATAGAGGTGAGAATTGCACATAAGGCATATAATGCAATATCAACTGCATTCAGGTCAAAGTATAAAAAGTTAGAATAAGTGTCCTTGGCCTTGACACATTCCTCCAATTGTTTCTTAAGAAAAGAAATTTTGAGAGCAATAAACTCTCTAGAATTTTATGCTCTCTTCAAAATTTGTTCCTTCTAAAGTTCTAGTTTCCTGATATCATTATGAATGTTGGCCACTTGTCTTTCAAAATCATCAATTTTACTAGTTGGATGTTGTATCTAGCTAGATAGAGTCTCTATCTCACTCTTCTTTCCTCCAATCTGACTATCAATATCCTTAGTTAGTTTGTAAGATAGAGTACACTTAATGTACAATATATTGCCATCCTGTTGATGCTTATGAAGTTTCTTGATACAAATATCAAGACTTATCAAATCATTCTTAATATTTTGACAAATGGTGTTAAACAAGTTAGCATCATGTGAGTTTTGTGCCTTAGATTCTGCAACATTCAACAAATTTTTTAATTCTTCATCAAAAGACTTTAGCACTTCCCATGCCCTCTATTCTAGATCTACTTTTGTGTGGTGTACTACCAAAGTACTATGTAATCCATCAGTAACCTCCATCAAGGTTCTCTACAACCTCTTCATTGTTTTGTTCTTCTAAATAAGCTTTCATAAGGATGAGATTAAGTTAGTTTGATCATCATCATCAGTTGCTAGGCTAGGAAGAAAAAGTGGAGTAGATGAAGTAGAAGGTTTAGTTTCATCTTCCCTTTGCTTCTTCTTAGTTTCCTCTTTGACTCTTCTTTCTTCTTCCTCTTTCTTTTCTTTTGCCTTTATTTCTTTTTCTTTCTCTTCTAATCTCTTCTTCTCATCTTCTTCTATTTTTCTTTTCATTTCTTCTTTGGCTAATCTTTTCTTTTCTTCCTCTACTTTCCTTTTCACCTCATCTTCAAGAAATTTATTCTTGGCCTCTTCTATTTTCCTTTTCTCTTCTTCTAGTAACCTCTTCTCCTCTTCAATTTGTCTTAGTTTATCTTCAATATCCTTGGTATGAGGTTCATTTTGTTATAAACCTTCAAATATATTTGTATCATCAATATTAATGGTAAAATTGGTTTGATCTATCTGCATTATGTCACCATTGATTGACACTTCTGAGTTTCTGAGTACTGGTGAAGTTGTTGCCTTAGACTCTATCATCATCTAACTTATAGCTGATACAGTTTCACTTCTTATCTTATCTTTCTCACCTACCATAAATAGAAATGGTCTTACTTTGTTTCTCAAGTAAGGTTCAAGATTGTTCAATAATCTCTTGACTTCTTCTTCATCATCAGTCTTGCATATTATTCTTAACATAGACTTTCAAAGTTATATGTCATCTTCTCTAGCTGGTGCCTTCTTTTCTATGAGTTTGTCATAGACCTTTTGGTCTACTATGCCTTCAATATCCTTTAGTTTCAGATCATTGGCTATAATGTATCTCATAGTAGAGATATCAATCTAATCTTTCTGAAAGTTATTAGACAAATAATAGAATTTGTTTATCTAAAAAAAGTTGCCTTCATTAGCAATAGCTGAGTTTATCTTTTCTATCTTCAGCTTCTAGGGTTGTCAAGCTTTTTCTGCTAACTACTTTGAAGTTGTCACCTTCTCTATAAGTTTGACTTCTTCTTCTTCTTCTTCACTAGACTCAACAATTATCAACAATATCATTTGCCTCTTTCCTAGTCATGTGGCTTGTTGTTTTGCACTTTTAGTCTTTGTGGTCATAGCTTCCACTAATCTCTCAAATTTTCTCTTTAGTTCACTTGTTTGAATGTGTAACATTCAATAAACCTTGCTTCAAGGTTTTCCTGACTGCTTGTGACTCACTCTTAGTCATACTGGCCTCTAACAAAGATTTCTTCATTATAGTTTGTATCTGCTTAAGAGATGCCTTCTCCAAGGATGCCTGATGAGCTAACTGGCTAATCTCATCATAAGTTCCAAATCTATATTCAGCTTTGTCCTTCTCTAATTTTAACAATAAATCAATATATCCAACTATTATTTCATCACTCAATTCATAACCTAAGGGATCAAGAAATGTTTCATGAGGTTCTACTAGTTGAATATAAGTAAAATATATATCAACCATAACACAAATATCATCCTCAAATCTATCTACAATTGTAGGTGCAATTTTGAATCTTTGCTTCATTTCATTCTAAAATTTTTTCATAATCATATTCCCACTAACTAATATTTTATCTATTGGATGTCTTCTACATACTTTTGGGATCTTGTCCATTGTACACCTCTCACTACTTATAATCTTTGTGACTAAAAAATATGGAAATCTTTTAAGCACATGAAATAATATGCAATTAATCAATGACTAAAATCTAAACACACCATTCTTAGTCGTCTTGATCTTTTCTAGGTTCTCTAGAAGTTGCATTCTTAGAATTTCACTAAGATTTATTTGTTCCTTCTCAATGCATATCTTGTAGGCTGCATAGATGAATCTGGCTAATAATTCATCAATCTTTGAACTTGCACATATAGAGTAGGCAATGATTCTACTTAGGAATATTACATCATCTTGCTTAATGGTGCTGATCACTATGGCCTTTCCATTATATATTGCATTTGTGTAGCTTTCAACTTTCTTCTTTATCATTTTCTCACCTATAAGTACATTGCCTTGTTTACAAAGACCAGTCACCTCATGAATAAGGTCAGCTGCGATATCAATTACACTATCTTGCATCCATAGTTTCCCATCATGTATTCTACTTAGTATGATTTGTGTCCACTCATCTGTATCTAATTCTTGATAAAAATGATATTTGAACAGGTGTTCCTTCAAGCATACAAATTTGAGTTTCACAATCATATCATGCTTGAAAACTAATTCCATATCCTTGTTCATATATTAACTCCCAATAGATTCAAACTTACTAGTAAGATAACTTCCTACATCATCCAAATACACTACATTGTTCAAAGTAATGGATAATGTTGAGCTAGGGTTTCCTTCTATAGATTTCATGGAAATAACCATCAATTTTGGTCTCTCCTCATTCTCAACATTGTGAACTATTGACATATCCATAATTCTATCTAATATGAACTTTTATCAAATAAATTCTATGGAAAAATGATAAAGTACATCTTTCTGAAAATAGGGTTTTCCTTGAAATCACCTTGACAAATCACTTCTAAATGTTCTTTTCTTCTGATGTGATTGCAATGAAGTAAAAATCAATTTTGTACTCCATTTATTTCATCAACTTGAACTTGCATTAATTTCATACTTTGCAAACATGAAAAAGTTTTCAATCGTGTTTTGAAATCAAATAATTGCTCAAGATCATCTATCCAATCTTTAGATGCCACCCAAGGTTTACTATAGCTTCCTCCCATCATGACAATGCTCCTCAAGACTTTGCTTCATGAAATTCTTTGAAAAAACCATAGGTTTCATCTTCTGCTATAGAATTAACTTTTTCTAAAATACTAATAACTCTTGATTCCTTCATAACTTGTTTAGATAAACTCCAAATTACAAGAAAGCTTAGGTACCATCTAAACTTATCTTGATACACCTTTTCCCAACTTTTCTACCTCTAATTCAATCTCTAAATGAAGTTTTCAAATTTTTTTGTTGTAAATAGGCTTAATTCAACTTAATTGAATCAAACTCAATAACTAACTTCAATCTTCTTGTCTCATCATCATCTACCTTTTCTTTTGACATGTCTAATCCTTTTACAAAAGCCTCATTGAGCTCTTCTTGAAGTTCATTGACTACATTTCTTTGTTCCTCATTGTCTTTCTTAGTTCTAGAGTTCCTCTCATGGTTCCTTTTGTCATTTCCAATGTTTCTTACATCATTCCTTCCATTTCAAAAGTTTCTTCCATTGTTCCTTCTATTTCCAAAGTTTTTGTCTATTCTACAATACTTTTTTGTATGTATGAATTTGTTGCATAACTAACATATTGGAGTTCTACTTCTAGGATTCTATTGATCATTAGGTGTATGATGATTCTAAGCTATTTGTCCAAAGTTATTACACTTATAACACACAATCTATCTTCTTTCCTCATAAGGTCTTCCTTCTCTTGATGTCCTTTCATTAGATCTTCTTCTATCTGTAGGGTTAGTATTCCTAGAAATTCTACTATTCATTCTATCATTATCATATTTAGGTTTCCTACAATCAATTTCTTTATGATCCATACAATGACAATTATGACAATAAAAGTCCTTAATATGATTAATTGACTTATTTGTACAATATCTTTTCATATGACCTATTTCATTACATGAAAAACACTTACCTCCAAATTCATGTCTAGTTTCCTTAGGAGATTCCACTTACTTTGGTTCATCCAATATTTCAATTTCCTTATCTTCTTTAGGTTTATCAGAAGATTGACTAGATTCAATCTTATCATCAGATTTATCTTTTTCTTTTAGATATAATCTAATCTTGAGTTTCTTTGCAAACATGTTAATTATATAACCAAGACTATTCTTATCATTAGTAGTTCTCTATATTGACATTGAATCATCAAGCTTTCTCTACTAGAATAAAGCTTTTCAAGGTGTTTCTTGCACTGAGTTAGTTCACCTTTCATAGTAGTATTGTACTTATGAAGTTCTTCATGATCTTATTTCAATGTTTCAAACTCAAATGTCTTCTTTGCTAGACTTTCTCTAAGATCTACATTCTTAGTCTTCAAATCAAATTCAACTTTGGTAGGATCATTCTGTTAGATTATGGTGACTGATCAGGAAAGTGTATTTCATAAAGTGGTTTAATACCTGTATAAAAGGGCTTAGGGTTAGGGATTATTTCATAGGTGATGTGAAATTGCTTCTTGTAGTGGTATTGAGCTATAAGGGATTACAGATTGTAATCAGGTTGTATTCACTAGATCATAATAATATTGGACTTTTTGTTTGGTGGACATAGCCTAGAGATTGGGTGAGCAACATTAAATCTTGGTGCCTTGTGTTCTTTTCTATGTGATCTATTATTTTCTATTATTGGTTATATTTGCATGTAATTTTTATTTGTGTCCATGGTTTAATCCTAACAAGTGGTATCAAAGCTAGGTTATTTTTTAGTTATCCTCTACAGAAAATTCTCACAATTGAGCGAGAATCTCATGGTTGAGTGGGAGTGATGGCAGATGAGGGTGGTAAGCTGAGGGTTGATAGGTTTAATGGGCAGAACTTTTAGTTATGGAAGATGCAAATGGAAGCCATTGGAAGGCAAAACCAAGAATCAGAGATCTATGTCATATAATGAATGGGATCTTTTAGATAGAAATACACTTGGAAGCATTTGATTATGCCTAGCACCATTAGTGGCATTTAATATTATAAAAGTGAAGACAACAGAAGAGTTGATGAAAACCCTAGCGACACTGTATGAAAAGCCCTCTGCTTCAAACAAGGTATTTCTCATGAAGCATTTATTTAATATGAAAATGGGAGAAGGTGGACCTATTGTGGATCATTTAAATGAGTTTAATAGTGTTACTAGTCAATTATCTTCTATAGGAATTAATTTTGATGAAGAAGTTAGGGCTCTCTTGATTTTGTGTTCTTTTCTTAAAAGATGGAATAGCTTGGTAATGGCTATGAGTAATTCTATTCCTAGATCTAGTACCGTAAAATGTGATGATATGATCAGTGTTATTTTGAATGAGGAAACTTGAAGGAAAACCTCAAGTGGATCTACATCAGGAAGTGCTCTGAATGCACAAAGTAGAGGTAGAATGACTAAGAGTGGAAGTAATTCTAGAAATCATGGAAAATCAAGAGGAAAGTTAAAAGGGAGGAGGTCTCAATTGAGAGGACTGAATGACTGATGGTACTATGGGAAACCAAGGCATAAAAAGAAAGATTGTTGGAATCGAAAGGAAAATGAAGGAGATAAACTAGATGGAGACAAGGAGACAAATGTAGTAAGTAAAAAATTCAAATAGGATGCTTTGCTTCTATCTTTAGAAAGTGTTGATGATTCTTGGGTTTTAGATTTTGGTGCTTCATTTCATGCTACACCTCATAGAGGTTATTTCATTGATTATGTCTAAGGGAATTTTGGACTTGTTTATTTGGGGGATAATGAACCATGTTAGAATTTTAGAAAGGGAAAAGTTAAGATTAAGTTGTAGAATGAGAATCATTGGCTACTACATTAGGTAAGACATGTTCCAAGGCTGAGTAAGAATTTAGTTTCAGCAGGACAACTCAGTGATGAGGGTTGTGTAGTCACTTTTAATGATAAAAATTGGAAGGTTTCAAAAGGTTCCCTTGTAGTAGAAAAAGGTGTGAAAGTAGGCACCTTATATCTTTGTATAGGTCATATTGTTTCTTCTACTTTAATTGTTTCAAAGAAAAATGAATGTTTAGGAACAATTGTTGTAGTTGAGCATGGAGAACAAATAGCTGTTGTAAATTATGATACAACATTGTGGCACAACAGACTTAGGCATGTGAGTGAGAAAGGTATGAAAGTACTTTATTCAAATAATGTTTTACCACGTTTGAAATGTGTTAATATGGATTTTTGTGAAAGTTGTGTGTATGGAAAACAAAAGAGAGTGAGTTTTGTAAAGACTGGGAAGGAAAACAAAAAGGAGATATTAGAGCTTGTGCATATTGATGTATGGGGACTAGCTCAGGTATCTTCCCTTGGAGGCTCTCATTATTATGTTACATTTATTGATGATGAAACTAGAAAGGTATGGATTTATTTCCTTAAATAGAAATTTGATGTATTTTAAACTTTTAACAAATGGAAATGCTTGGTTGAAAATGAGACTAGTAAGAAATTAAAATATCTCAGATCTGATAATGGTGGTGAGTATTGTATTCATGAATATGAAGATTACTACTCCATAAATGGTATTCATAGACAAAAAATTGTTCCAAGGACTCCACAAGAAAATGGAGTGGTTGAATGCATGAACAGGACTATAATGGAGCACGTAAGGAGCATGAGGTTACATGTTGGGTTGCCCTTACACATGTGGGTGAAGGCTATTAGTACTACTATATATTTGATTATAGAGATCCCTCTACTCTTTTGGGTTGTGGTATTCCAGAGGAAGCATGGACTAGAAATAAGGTGAGTTATTCTTTTCTCAAAACCTTCAGTTGTGAAGCATTTGCTCATATAGATTCTAAAAATAGAACCAAGCTAGAAGCTAAGTCAAAAAAATGTGTATTTTTTGGATATGGCATTAATGAATTTGGTTATCGGCTTTGGGATTTTGAAAATCATAAAATTGTAAGAAACAGGGATGTCATATTCAATGAGAAAGTGTTGTACAAAGATCTATTGCAGCAACATGAGAAGAAAGAAGATGATTATGTAGTTTCGGATGATGTTCTAAAAGATGATGTTCCAGCCATTCCTCATGATGTGCAACAAAAAATACCACACACACCAGTGAATGTTAGACAATCAAAAAGGAAAATTAAACCTCCAAAAAGATTCTCTCCCTCTTTCTATTCAATGTTACTTAATAATGATGGTGAACCTAAATGTTATGATGAAGCTATATAGGTGGATACTAAGATTCAGTGGGAGTCTGCAATGAAAGATGAAATGGACTCTTTGCTAAAGAATAAGACATGGGATTTATACAAGTTGCCTACATGTAAAAAGGCTTTACAGAATAAGTGGGTTTATAGGTTGAAAGGAGAGGAAGGAGGTAAGAAAAGATTTAAAGCCAAGTTAGTTGTAAAAGGATTTGCATAGAAAAAAGGAATCAATTTTGATGAGATATTTTCTCTTGTTGTTAAGATGACTTCTATCTGTACTATTTTAAGTATTGTGGCTACTGAAGATTTTCATTTAGAGTAGCTTGATGTTAAAACGGCCTTCCTTCATGTTGATTTGTATGAAGAGATATATGTGGCTCAGCCACAGGGTTTTGAGGTCAAAGGTAAGGAGAACTTAGTGTGCAAATTGAAGAAAAGTTTACATGGCTTAAAACAAGCACCTTAGCAATGGTATTTGAAATTTGACAATTTTATGCATGAGCATGGATATCGCAGATGTCATTTAGATTATTATGTTTATTTTAAGAGGCTAAAATAAACATGGATCGTATTAAGGGGCTAAAATGGATCATAATGGGCTAACATGGATCATATTAAGGGGCTAAATTGCTAGTTAGCACATGCATTTTCTATGAAGGATTTGGGGGCAGGAAAATAAATCCTTGGTATGAAGATTTGCAGAGAAAGGAAGAATAGAAAATTGACACTATCTGAAGTTGATTATGTTGAGAAGGTGTTGCAACATTTCTCTATGGAGAACATTAAACCTGTCAGCATACCTTTACTTGGTCATTTGAAATTGATTAAGGAGATGTGTCCCAAGACATAAGAAGAGGAGGATAAGATGTACAAGGTCTTGGATACAATTGTCTAATTGTGTGTTGTCTTTGATGTTACACAAATGTCATATCAGCTATCAAGTAGTGCTTATTGAGCTCACTTGGTCTACAAGATAGTTTCTTTTATCTACCAAGCATTCCTAGAGATTACCTTGTGAAGATAGTGTCTATTAAGCTCACTTGGGCATCAAAGGAGATTATAGTAGAAAGTAGTGTTAACTAAGCTCTCATGGTTAACGAAAGAAAGTTGGTCAGAATCAATGTTCACCAAGTTCACTTGATTGCCAAAGGATTTTGCAAGTTTGTAGTGTTAACCAAGTGTTTGTTGGTCAACACAAGAAATCATTTCAGGATTAGTGTTTACCAAGTAGGGTCAACCAATGAAGGATTTTTTTGTTTTGGAAATATGAAGCTTAATTAATTCAAGTATTATTTCTAGCTGACTGAGGTAATAATTATTGGTCATTTTAAGTTGTAATTGGGCCGACTTGATAATCTAGATGGTATATATGAAAGGTTAAGTTGAGTTTCTAAATGTATGAGCAAGTATGCAAGTGTATTGATTTTTTGAGAAGGAAAGTGTGTGTGAATTTGAAGGATGGTCAAATATCCTTGAGGAGCAGAAAGTTATATTTGATCAAGAAGGATCTATTATGAAGTAGAATAGAGATCTATAATTAGTAATTCAATTGCATCTCATTCAGGTCATTTCAATGTTACTTTCTTACCATTGTAGTAGTGATTCCAAAATATCTTAACAAAGTTGGTTTAATAGCCAATTGTAAATCCTCTAACAAGGTGATAGTTCCATTAAATTGTTTTAAGACCTCTTGCAAGGACACTCCTAATAGGGTGATTAAATCCTCTAACAAGGTCACACCTAACAGTGTGTTTTGTAACCTTTAACTAGGTTGGCTCCTAACAAGGCTCACTTCAGAAGAGTGAAAATCAGTAATTAGTTACTTGGTGGTCTTTCCCATATTGGGTTTCCATGTTAAATTTGGTGTCCCATGTGTTCATGTTATTTCTTTTATGCTTGCAAGTTAATCATTATGAATGTTTAAGATCTATTAAAGTATAATATACACTGCATTTACTAAGTTACACCATTTTCAATATGTTTACCACGTGACAACAATAAGTAGTTTTATCATACATCTAAGGGATCTGTGGGAGTGTTTTTGTGCTAACTAATTCACCCTGCACCCCTTCTCTCTCACTTACTCCATCTACATTTTGAACACAAGGTACCCTATGCTTCAGTTGTAGGAAGTTTGATGTATGCTATGGTATGTACCAAGCCAGATATTGCATATGTAGTGGGAGTTGTTAGCAGGTATATGAGTCATCCAGGAATTGAGCATTGGAATGTAGTCAAATGGATTTTCAGATATTTGAGAGGAACATCCAATAAGTGTTTACACTTTGGGGGCTCTACTACTAATTTACAGGGCTATGTTGACTCAGATTTAGTAGGGGATATTAATACCCAGTAGAGTACTATAGGTTATGTCTTTACTATTGGTGGGACAATGGTGAGCTAGGTTTCTAGGATATTGAAGGTTAATGCTTTATCCACTACAAAGGAAAAGTATGTTGCTGCTATAGAGGAAGGCAAGGAGATGATATGGCTTCAGTTCTTCTAAGAAGAATTGGGACATCCTTAGAAGGATAATTATTTATTTATAGATAGCTAGAGTGTCATTCATCTTGCTAAGAATTTAGCTTTACATTCAAAGACAAAACACATTTAGTTGCAGTACCATTTCATTCAGTCAGTTTTTGAGGATGGATAGTTATAGCTGGACAAGATACATACAAACAAAAATCTAGTGGATATGTTTACCAAGGTAGTGACAAGGGAGAAGCTACATTCCTCTTTAGCATCAGTTGGTCTTCCAAATTAAATAGCAATCAATGAATAGCACATTCCAGGGTGGTTCGATCCAGTGGGAGCCTCATGTGGTAGCAATATTGCTCCAGGTTTAGTCTCCAAGTGGGAGATTGTCATTTAGTGTGGAGCTTGATCAATCCCCAAGTGGGAGATTGTTAGATTGTGGTGACTAATCAGGAAAGTATTGTACATACTTCATAAATTCTTTGGGGTTATTAGGATTTTGAGCCAACATGTAATTATTAATTATAACCCTAAAGTAGTTTAATACCTATATAAAAGGGCTTAGGGCTAGGGATTATTTCATAGGTGATGCGAAATTGTTTCTTGCGATGGTATTGAGCTACAAGGGATTACAGATTGTAATCAAGTTGTATTCACTGGATCGTAAAATTATTGGACTTATTGTTTGGTGGGCGTAGCCCAAGAATTGGGTGAACCATGATAAATCTTGGTACCTTGTGTTCTTTTCTGTGTGATCTATTATTTTTTGTTATTGGTTATATTTGCATGTAATTGTTATTTTTGTTTGTGTTTTAATCCTAACACATTCCTCAAATTCAACTCTAAATTTGTAATCTTGAAATCATGCTTCAAGATCTTGTACTCTGTATTTAGCTTTGAGTAATCATCATCACTAGCTTTAGATTTAGTAGATTCAAGCTTGGATTTGAGATGTTCAATCTTTTCCTTCAATTTTCCAATGTATACTTTGGAGTCTCCATATCTATCCTTTAACTTATCTCTTTCTTCAGTAAGGAGATCAATTTGTTCAAGTGTCTCTTCAAGGTTCTTCATCAACTATTCTATATCCATAAGGATCTTACTCAAGTTGTTAAGTCTCTTCTAAGTAACTATGCTCTTATACAAATTGTTAGAAATAGAGATTACTGAGAGGGGGGGTGAATCATTAATCTACAAACTTTAGTCACCAACTAGATATTATTTCTTACTTTAAATTATATATATAAAAGTAATAAAGTAATGTTGGATAGTAATAGTAACCATGAACAAAGATAACTCATAACACCATATTTTGTTAACTAGGGAAACCCTGGCCAAGGGAAAACCTTGGTGGGGATGATACCCATTAGATAATATATTGATATATAAGTTCCTTGTTAAAGGATGGACACTATTAGGAGACAGTGAGAAAATTTAGTATAGAGAGTCCTTATTAGGAGACATTGAATCCCTATTAGGAGATTCCAACCCTTTTAGGAGTTGTGCCAACCCTATTAGGAGTTGTAGTATAGTAGATGCAAGATGAGCCCACTACCCAAACATGCACTTCCAATTACAAGAAGAGCTCACTTCCCAAAAAATTAATTAGACTTTTGGAATATAGATTTTGTCTCAATTAGATCTTGGATCACAAAATAGCTTCATAAACTTCACATATATTGCTTTCACAAAAGTCTGCATACAATTGCTCAACACAATTTCTCCAAGATAGCACTTCTCAACTTTTTAATTTGCAAGATGTCCTTTGCACAAATACCATGCCTTTACACAAATTTCTGCTAGGTCAGCTAAGATCACAATACATTTTTCCAACTTAGATTAAACATCTAGGATGTCAGCCCTAATTGGAAAAGTAATTATTTTGTAAGCAAAATAATTATTTTCCTTTAATTTTCCTATCTTGTTACACTGGTGAAACACAAATATCTCTTTTTTTGTACAATTTGTACTAAATTATGAGGTTATACACATCATCATCAACATGTATACTATCTCCATCTAACTTTTCTAGTCATAATAGGGCTTCAGCAACAAGTTATGTACAAAATAATACATTGTTTTTTACCAAATTCATACTTAGACAATTTTTCGAGTACCAAAAGTTAAGTATCTTTATTTTTGAGGTTTCTTATAAGAATTTACATCATGTATTTCCATAAATGACAATTATTACATATCTTCATTAGCCAATTTTCAATAGGATCATCTTGGGTTGCACTTCTATCCCGTATATTTTCCTTCTTTCTTGTTCTGTCGAGTTGCAATGTCTTGCATTGTCAATTTTTCTATGTTATTTGAGTTCTCAGTTGTTGCCGAGTTATCTTGTAGTTGGCAAGTTTTCCTTAGTTACCAAGCTCTCCTTATTTGTTGTGTCTTCTTTCGTTACCTAGTTTCATTTGATTTCTATGTCTTCTTTGGTTGTTGAGTTCCCTTTGGCTACCAAGTTCATTAGGGTGTCAAGTTCCTTTGGCTACTGAGCTTGTTTAGTTTTTTAGTGTTGCTAAGTTCACCAAGTGTAGCATTTTTCTTGTTCCTTCATTTTTTGAGTTCTTTATGTGTGGTTTCTTATTGGATCTGACCTTTGCATTTAATTTAGTGATAGGTGTTTGTTGATATCCAACTTGTGGCTTGTTTTAGCATTTAATATGAGGACTAATTTTTGGTATTTTCAATAGGCTAACTTGTGGTCGTGCATGTATTTAGAGGGTCTTTAGTAGATTTTTAGGGTATGGAAGTTAGGAGTAAGAAGGTAGAAAGAACAAAAATGTTGAATTGTGAAATTTGATCTTTATGGATCGAGATTGAATTGTAATGTGGTCATAACCCAAAAGACCTTACAACTAGGCATGTATTTTATTATTTGATAAATATATGAATGCATTTTTTCCTCTATCTTCCAACTCTATTGTTATTTGGTGTTTCCTTTCTACTATGAGTACTCTTGCAAGAGGTTTGTATACTTGGGTGTGCCATTGGCCCTAGTTATCTCATACTTCCCTATGTTAACAACTTTGTTAGCTATCCAATTAGCCACTTTATTGCCCTCTTGGTAATTATGAGATGTAATAACTTTATCAAAAAAATTAATCAAATTTTTAATTTCCATAATACTTCCATAAACATTTATGTAACCATATTCTTATTATTTAGCATATTAATTATGTTTAAGAAGTCCCCTTCTAGCCAGAATTTCCTATAATTAGTTTCCACTAGCATTTTGACAATGTAAAGAGCAGTAATAGCCTCTTCTTTATGGCTAGTCAAATGACCAATAGGGATCACCTCAACATCCACGACTCTTCTATAATGGTCCCTCAAGACTCCTCCACACCCAATTCTTCCAGGATTCCCTTTAGCAGAACAATCAAAATTAGCTTTGAGCCAACCCAAAGGAGCGGAACTCCATATCACACCCTCTCTGTGCTCATTGTGTTTAGTACTATTTCCTATTATTTTCATTGGGTTTCTAATATGCACATCATCAATATTTTTATTCTAATATATAAAGCTTTATTTGATTGCCCTAATAATATTTTGTCCCACCACCCATTCAGGAGCTTCTTAGTTTCTGAAAATTATATTGTTCCTTTCTATCCATATGTCCCGACATAGATGAGGGAGAGATATATTTCATAGGAAAAAAATATCAGAGCTTCTCATAGGATATTTCTAATTCTAAAAACAATCAATAATATTACTAAGTTGGACCCACAAAATATTCCAATATTGGAGGAGGGATCCCCAAACATTATGGTTCTAGCTAAAATTTATGAAAAGGCGGTTGATGTCTTTAGTTTCCATCTTACATACAGTGCATCTTTTCACTATATAAATACCTCTTTTTTGTAGATTATCTAGAGTTAAAATTTTATTTTGAAGCATAGTCCAAAATAAAATATTAGTTTTAGGGATAAGAGCTTTCATCCAATCTCTAGCCCATGGGGAGGGGAGAATTGTCCTTCTCTTGAGATCTAAACAAAGACAAAACCTTGAAATAACCACTAGGTTCTATCCCCCACACCGTACTTTCCTCCATGTTAGGATAAAGATTACAAGAGTTAAGAGAAATTTGAATATTATTAAAACTATGGAAAATCTCAGCAATATTTACCCAACCATTAGTAGTCCAGTAGTTCTTCACATAATTTCCAAAAACATGTTTGCATCTTTCTATACGAATGATATCCTCAAAGTCATCCAATAAAGGATGATCCAATAGCCACACATCTTCCCAAAACCTTACCTTTCTTTCATCCCCAACTTTCCACTTTCAACATTTATTCAGAATATGTTTAGTCTATTAAATCTCTCCCCAAATAAAAGAGGAATTAGAAATATTAGTGTAGGATGGAAAGCCAAATAAAGATGGAGCATTGTAAAGGTACTTGTATTTCCAAATAGAACTCCATTATTTCTCATCATGGTACACCCTCAATCCTTGTTTAGACAAGAGGGCTTTATTCATACTTCTAATTGATTTGATTCTCAATCCTCCCTCAATCTTAGGTTTACAAACCTTTTCCCAAGCTATTAGAGTCATTCTCTTTTTTTCTTTAGGACCTGACCACAAAAATTTTCTTTGAATTTTATGAATAGCATCTACAAGTTTAGCTGGAATTTTGAAAAGGCTAAGAGCATAGGTACAAAGAATTTGAAGACAAGCCTTCAGTAAAGTCACTTTTCTTGCCTAATTCAGCATATTTTCTTTCCAAGCAACTAATTTCTCATTGAATTTCTCCACTAAATCCTCCCAAAAGGATTTAGAAGGATTAAACTCCAAAGGGAGACCAAGGTAAGTACTCAAAAAGGAACTTATAGAAGAACCCAAAATGTTAGTAATTTTTTATTGCCTATGAATAGGAGTATTGATAAAAAAGAGAGAACTCTTATCCCAATTAATCAAGTGCCTAGTGATTGAAGAATATAAATTTAGAGCCTTTTTAAGACTCCTTGCCTCCCTAACATTAGCTTTTCCATGAGAATAGTATCTTCCAAAAATTGTTTGTGAGAATAGAGACGTAATTGGGAAGTAGGCCTAACACCTTAAATTTCCCCTTTCAAAACCAGTCTACCAATATACCTCCCAAGACTATCAACCATAATAGTAAAAAGAATAGGAGATAATGGATCACCTTGCCTCAAATTTCTAGATGGTTTTAAAAATTCAAAAGAACTCCCATTTACTAAGACAACTATAGAAGAGATAGTATCAAGTTGCATTATAATCTTAAGACTTTGAATACTAAAACCAAAGGTCAGTAAAACCTTTTAAAGAAAAATCCAATCAACTCTATCATATGCTTTTCCTAAGTCTACCTTCATCACAAAACCCTGAGAGTTAGATAGAGATAAAGAATGAATATTTTCATGAACAAAAATGATTGAATTCATAATTTTCCTTCTAGTTATGAAACCATTCTATTGATTAGAAATCATATTAGGAAGGATATTCAATAAACTTAGATTTTGAACTTTAGAAATTACTTTATAAATTGAATTACATAGACTGATAGGTCTAAAATGTTCGAGCGAGTCAGCACCATGCTTCTTTGGAATAAGACAAAGGAAAGTAGAATTGATCTCCTTTAGCATTCTTTTAGCCCCAAAAAATGCTTTCACTTCATCACATACATTTTTACTAGAGCTTTTGGAAGAAAAATGTTGGAAAACCATCTAGACTAGGACATTTATCTCCTTCAAAGGAATATATAGCTTTATAAATTTTAGTCCTAGAAGGAATAGCTATTATTAATTTTTTATGCTCATTATTAATAACTTGAGGAATAGCTTCAAGGAGCTCCATTTTTCAAGTGTCATCACTATCTAGATTAATAAATAGGAGGGATGAGAAATAAGAAACTATTTCTCTAGATATTTCATTTTCATTAGTGATTTTATCTCTTCCCCTAGATAGGATAGAAATATGATTCTTAGCCCTAGGTTTCATAGTAGTAAGATGACAAAAAATCATATTTTTATCACCTTCTTCAAGCTAGATAGACCTTGATCTCTGCCTCCAAAAGGTTTCTTCTTTAGATTTAATATCATGTTACTTTGCTAGCTTTTCATTTTCTTCCTTAACCAACTACTTAGAATAACCATCCAAATGAACTCTATCTTGGATAATTTGAAGCTCAAATTTTAGACTAGATTTACTCTCAAAGATGTCACCAAAAGAATTCTTGTTCCATTTTTTGACCCTTTTTTAACATTCTTGAGTTTATTAGAAAGACAGAATAGAGAAGAGCCATCAATTTTGATATTCTACAACTTTTTCAATAATGAGATAAAGTTTAGATGTTGCATCCACATATTCTTGAACCTAAATATAAAATTCTTCCTAGCTTTAAGAGGATTAGCCTTAAATAGAAGAGGAAAGTGATCAGAGGTAATCTATTGAATAACAAAGAGGGTACAAACTCAATCATTATTCCAATCCAAAGAGATAAGGATTTTGTCCAATCATGCTTGAATGTAGTCATCTCCAACTCTTTTATTACTCCAAGTAAAATCAATACCTTGGAAGTCCATATCCATTAATCCTTCTTTATTAATGATATCCATAAGATTCAATCTTCCTTCCAATTGGCTAGTATTACCTCCTTTTTTTTATGTTCACAGAGAGGAACGTTAAAATCCCCCAATAGAATATATTTTCTATTATGATCTAAGCTCTTAAGCTTGGATAGAGAGTCCCAAAACTTGTTTATATCATTTTTATTATTAGGAGCATGTATATTAACTACATACCAATAAGTTCCTTGAGATAAATTCTGAATCTTGACCAAATAAAAATGCTTATTGGCATCCATCAAAGTTCCTAAGAATATTGATTTCTTCCACATGACCAAGGTACCTCTAAAGGCTCCTTTAGAACTACTAGCTATAAGACCATACTTATTAAAATATTTTAGACTTTCATCTTTTCCTTTTCTCCATATTCATTTCTTGGATCACCATAATATTCGGTTTATGATCCCAAACAAAATTTCTAATTAAATCTAATTTATGGATTATATTCATCCCCATTACATTCTAGGATATAATCTTCATTTTTTTTGGGGTAAAGTCTAGAATAGTCACTTTCTTTCCATCATCTATATTTTGTATACTTTATATTCCTCTCTTGTGTTTTATTGTCTTTCTACCTATTTTTCTTAGGCTTCCAACATCTAGCTTTAATATTGGTGACCCTATCTCCAATTTTCTTCTTCAAGTAGCTACTCCTATCAACAAGACAAGTGATGTCATTTTATTTTCAGCCTTCTTTCTTTACCCCATTTTCTATTTTAATTCTTCCTTACCTACTTTCTATTCCATATGATCAAAAGAACCAGGTTCAAGAACAGCTAAGGAAATCTCTTCAAAAAGAGGTTGTGATAGAGGGAAATATCCTCCATCTAGAGAATCCTCCACATAGTTTTTTAAAATATTTTCTAACTAAAATTTACCTACCTCTTGGACTTCTCCTTCCTCAAACTCCCCTAGCCAATCCATATTACCTAGTTCCTCATTGTTATTTTGATAAATGACTATCTAGTTTTGTATCCTTCCTAATTCCGCATTTTCCTATGGGGAGGATAAAATAATAACCTCTTCATTCATTTTATTATTTCCTTCATCCTCTTACATCCCCTTGTTCTCATCTTTAGTCTGAGAGCTAAGGATTTCTATAGTTTGTTGTCCTTTAGGTAAATATTCTCTAGTTAAAACTTTAGGTTTCCAAACCCTTTTTGGAGCCTTCTTTTCCATAGTCACTACCCTTTTCTTGGTTTTTATTTTTAGAGGAATTTTTTTTTCCCAATGACCCATTTTCTTATTAAAAGAAAAAAAAGCATTAGGGAAATCTTCAAAAATAATCCCGTGTGCCCAATTCCCCAATTTTCAGTTAATCTCTACTTTCTAAGAAAGATCCTTTAGATGTGAAACTTTAACATAGATCCTAGAAAAAAAATGGATCTAGAATCAATCATATTATCAATATAAATAAGCTATCCAAAGGATCTAGCTATCTATTTAAAAATAGCTTCATGCCAGAACTCTAGAGGGAGTCCCGAGAGTCTTAACCACACAGGAGTAGTAAGAAAGAATGTGTCTAAGACATCAAGTTTAGGTTCCCATTTTTAATCATTAAGGAACTATTTCTAAATAACCATGTTCTACCACATAAAACCATATTTAGATCCTCCTTTCATGTAAATAAAAAGGAGAAAAAACCTACAGACATTAAAGCAATGTCAACCTAACCCCAGAGGGCCCATTTCCTTTTAATCATATTTCTTAAGTTTTCAATATCTAGTCAAGCCCCTAGAAATTTCCAAATTAATGTTAAATACATAAAAGAAATGGAAAAAACAACTATTGGGTCTGAGACAAAAATTTGGAACTCACCTTTTTCCCAACATGATATTGAGGTAATAGGAGGAAAGGTTGACTTACCTCATAGTTTTTCCCAAAGAGAGACGACCACTTTCTTTGTCCAACTTCATTAGTCTCCTTTTTCTCCCCATAATGTGATGCCTTGATATCCTTAAAAACTATAGAGGAAGGGCCCCCCTTTGTAATATTCTCAAGTGGGTCCCTTAGAGGGGCTAGGATAGCATTCAACAGATCAGATAGAAGAAATTCAGAATCCCCATGCCTTCTTGAACCAAAGCCCAATAAAACTTTGTCTTCTTCCTACTCCTCAATTTTTCCCAAGGTAACATTCCCAATATTTCCATTACCAATATCCACATCCACATTCCTTTCAAATCCATCGTCAATCCCCACGGCCAAATTCCCACCCAAAACTCCTACCATCTTGATCCATAAATCTATGAAAGTTGAAAGTTACTAGGGATATAGATGTTTCATACTATTTGTTGATGATTATTATAGAATGATGAAAATTATGTTTTTAAAGTTTAAATATGATGCTTTTTAGAAGTTCAAATAGTATAAGGCAAGAGTTAAAAAATAAAATTTTGAAATGTTTAAGATCTAATAGAGGTGGTGAGTTTAAATGTCTAATGAATTGACTAACTTTTGTATTGAGCATGGAATTAAGAGACAACTATCTGCATCGAGGAAACCATACTAGAATTGGATTGTAAAGAAAAGAAATAGATCCATTATTGATTGTGCTAGAACACTACTTATTGAAAAATGAGTTGTACAAATGTTCTGGAGAGAAGTTATAAGCATTTTTGTTTACACTCTCAACTGAGTTTAGTTGTAGAAAGGAACAAATAAGATACCATATGAACTCTAGTATGGTCATACACTAGATGTACGTTATTTAAAAATATTTGGAAGTAAGTGTTATATTCATAAAGATGCAAGGAATGGGAAGTTTGATTGAAAAGGTGATGAAGGTATATTCCTAGGTTACTCTACTAAGAGCAAGGATTACAAATGATTTAACAAAGTGACTAATGCAATGATTGAAAGGGAAAATGTTAGAATTGATAAGTTTTCAAATAAGAATGATGAGAAGAGAAAAAGAGAACCTAAGGATTACAAAAAAAATTGTATGTATATGATGATACATCTTGTACTATACCCAAGAACCAAACAAAGTCATTACAATGTTACACCAAGAAAAAACAAAAAAATATCAAGTAATGGCTTGTGTTACCTAAGCCATAGACAGATTAACCTAAGAAGAATGTTGAGCCCCAACTGAGTGAAGATAATGTTGAAGATCATAGAAATGAACCTATCTTAGAAAAGTATGTGAGACATTCACAAGAACAAATATTTGGAGACAAGAGTGTTGGTATCATGGCAAGGAGTAAGGTAATGGAAAATGCATGTTTGATTGTTTAATTCAAACCAAGAACTATGAAATTTACACTTGGTAATGATGATTGGATCAATGCTATGATTAAAGAAATAGATGAAATTGAGAAGAGCAATACATAGATGCTTATAGAGAGACCTAAAGATAAGAATGTAATTGGAACCAAGTGGATATTTAGGAACAAATTCAATGAGAAAAGATAAGTTGTGAGGAATAAAGCCAAACTTTTTTGTAAAGGTTATGCCCTAGAAGAAGGAATTGATTATGATGAGACCTTTGTACCTACTGCTAGATTAGAAGTAAGATCATTGTTGGATTATGAAGCTTACAAGAGATTTAAAGTCTATCAAATGGATGTTAAGTCTACATTTCTAAATGGAATACTAGAAGAAGATGTCTACGTTGAAAAAGCTAAAGGATTTGTGAAGCAAAATCAAAAGAACCTGGTATGCAAATTGAACAAATCATTGTATGGTTTGAAGAAATCACCAAGTGTGTGGTATGAAAGGTTGTATTTATATCTGATCAAGATTTTATTTGTTATAACAAGTGAAAATAGTAACCTGTACTTGAGAATTGAAGCTAAAAATATGGTTCTAATTGCTAAAATATTTATTGGTGACATGATATTTGGTTGTAATTATTTGTCTTGCAAATCATTTTCTAATCAAATGCACAGACAATTTGAGATGTCTTTTTTTGGTGAGATCAAATTTTTTTATTGGCTTGCAAGTTCATCAAACACAAGGTGCTATATATGTGACCTAATCTAAGTACATAAAAGAGATATTGAAGATGTTTAGTATGGATGAGTCAAGGCCAGTTGGAACATCTATGTCACTAGATGATAATAATCTAAAGAAGATAACACTACTGAAGTAATGAGACATAATATAAGTCAATGATTGGAAAGTTTCAATTTGTTGTACACAATAGACCTGATATTGCACATGAAGTTGGAATACTTGCAATTTTTTCATCTAATCCTAAGGAGACACATATGAATGTAGTTAAGAGGATATTTAGATACTAAAAAGAAATAAAACTATGGACTATGGTACAAACAAGAAGGTAATTATGAACTTAGAATTTATACCGACATTGGCTATGTAGGAAATGTTGGTGATAGAAAGAATACTAGTGGTGGAGCTTTCCTTTTGGTAGAAATATTGATTACATGGTTGAGCAATAAATAAACTTTTATTTCTTAGTCTACTAATGAAGCTAACTATGTTTCTACTACTGTTAATTGTTCAAATATTGTATGGACTAAACAATTATTGGAAGGTGTGCAAGAGGAATTTGTCGAACCTCTTAGTATCTATTGTAACAAAACAAGTCTTATAAACATATAAAATAATTATTTGATATATGAAAAAATCAATCACATATCTATTAAGTATCATTACATGAGGGAATAAGTTCAAGAGAAAAAAGTAAGACTTGAGTTTGTGAATTCTAAGGAGAAAATAGTTGATGTATTCACAAAACCATTCCTAAGGATGATTTTGAATATTTGAGAGGTAAGTTAGGGGTCCTTCCCCTATCCAAGATTTCTTAGAATGATTAGAGTAATTGAGAAGGGGGTGAATCAGCTATGCAAGGTCCAGATGTACCAATTGAATAAACTAAAACTTAAACTAATTCAGATCTTAACATCCATTAGCTTGGTCTCTTTTGTAAACTTTCAATAACATAAACTAGCATACACTATCCTAATTATGTTAGACTTGCAAAATATAAACATTAATGATAAAGCATCACAAATAACATCCAAAAAAGTTTGGCACTAGGATTTAACGTGGAAATTTAATTTGGTAAAAACCACCAATAACATGTCACCAAAATTTTTACTCTTTTGAAGTGAGCTCTATTAGGATCCAATCTTATTAAAGGTTACAAAACACACTATTAAATGAGACCTAGTTAAAGGTTTTAATCACCCCATTAGGAGTGGTCTTATTAGAAGACTTTAGATTTTTCTATTGTAATACTAACTTAATTAAAGGATTTACATATAACTGTTACGTCAACCTTGATTAACGGATTTCAATAATAATACAATGGTTAGAAAGTAATAGCAAGTTTTGATCTGACAACTACAACTCATTTTACAAACATAGATCATAATTCGGCTCACATGTTGATCCACTAACTAGCCTTCATTGTCATCTATGTCTCTAATCTTCTTGGTAACCCTTCAAGCAATCATTCTTCACCTCTTCTCAACTCATCTCAGCCTTTTGCTTAAGTTTTCCAATCAACAATATAAAAAATTTATCTAACCTTATTAGGTTATCCCTTGTACCTTCTTAAATAGGAAATTCCAATCTTTTTCCATTGAAACACCATGTAGATCTTAAGATTAGTTCAAATTCATCAAATCCTCCCAATATTTCATCTCCTCTTTTCTCTTCTAGAAACTTCTCCAAACTTCTTGGATCCTTGCATAGAAACATGTAAACATTGTTTCCCTTTATTTAATTTTTCTAGGTCATCCATCCTTACCTTCTAAACACTTTACATATTCCAAGAAATCAACTTTGTTGGTTGGAAATCACAATTTCCTCATAAACTGTCAAATTGTTGTTCCTTGACCAACACTGTGTTCTGACAATTGATCATCATTGGGTTACTCGTTTGTTACTAAATTTCTATTTAGAACATATACTATTGTTATAAATGTTTAGAATAACTAAAGGGGGGTGAATGAGTTACTCAAGGTCCTTAAGTACCACTCAAATAATTAAACATAAACACTTACTATTATGTTTATCCTATTGTTGCTCAGTCTCTATTGGAAAAATATTGTCTTAAACATAACATGCTTTCCCAAATGAAAAAAAAAAAATGTAAAAACATATAAAGCATTCAACTCATATTTGACACTAATATTTTATGTGGAAACCCAACTTGGGAAAAATCATCAACAACATGTCACTACTTTTTCACTCTTTCAAAGGGAGCTCTATTAGGAGCCAACCCTATAAAAGGTTTGTAATACACATTGTTAAGTGTGACCTAGTTAGAGGATTTAATTTCCCTATTAGGAGTGGCTCTATCAAAGGAATTTGATCATTGCATTTATAATGTCACCTTGTGAAAGGATTTACACAGATTAGTAAGTCTTTCAAATGATTGTTAGGTCAACCTCTATTAAAAGGATTTCAATACAAACTATTTACAATAACTAGAAAGAAAATAGTAGGTTTTGATCTATATGATTACAACCCACTTTTTCAAGTTTAGATCTTTGTTTGGTTTATGTGCTAGTTTACTGATAAACCTCCCATTGTCATCTCTAATCTTGATTCCTAGAAAAGATAAGGAAGGTAGTAGTGAAATACCACTTGAAGTTTCAGATTTATTAAGTGAGTTTGGAGATATCATCTCTGATAATGTTCCAGAAGGATTTCCACCAGTAAGTCAAATCAGTCATCAGATAGATTTAATCCTTGGAGCTAGTTTGCCTAAGAAGGCTGCTCATAGGATGACTCCTACTGAAACTGAGGAGCTAAATAGATAGGTTCAGGAGCTATTGAGAAAGGATTTGATTCAAGAGAGCCTGAGTCCATGTGTAGTACTTGTAGCACTAGCACCAAAGAAGGATGGAGAGTGGAGAATGTGTACAGACTCTCAAGATATAAATAGGATAACCATCAAGTATCAAATTCCTTTGCCAAGAATGGATGATATTATGGATTGCTTGAGTGGAGCTCAGTACCTTACAAAGATAGATCTAAAGAGTGGCTATCACTAGATATGGATACGAGAAGGAGATGAGTGAAAAATTACCATCAAGACCAAGGAGGTTCTTTATGAGTGGCTAGTCATGCCCTTTGGATTGACAAACACCCCAAGCACCTTCATTCAGCTTATGAATGAGGTACTTAAGAAGTCCTTGGGAAAAAATTTTATTGTCTATTTGGATGATATTTTAGTTTTCAACAAGACTTTGGAAGAACATTTATTGCATATTCATAGTGTCCTTGAAAGGTTGAGGGAAGAAAAATTGTTAATTAATCTGAAAAAGTGTAGCTTTGCTAAAAAAGAGTTAGTCTACCTAGGGTTTGTTGTATCACTTGAAGGTCTCAAAATAGATCTAGAGAAGGTAAAAGCCATCTTGGAATGGCCTAATCCAAGGTTTGCTACTGAGGTGAGATCATTTCATGGTCTGGTTAGTTTTTACAAGAAGTTCATTAAGAATTTCAGTGGCATATATGCACCCCTAACTAACACAATAAGAGGGGATAGAAAAGAGTTCAAATGGACTACAACAGTTATGAGAAGTTTTGAATTGCTGAAGAAGAAGGTGAAAGAACAACCTGTGTTGGCACTTCCTGATTTTAGTAAAGTGTTCCAGGTGGATCGTGATGCTAGTGGCAGTGCTACTGGGGTTGTATTGAGCCAAGAAGGTAAGCCTATTGCATATTTTAGTGAAAAATTGAATGATGTGAAGAAGAAGTATTATGTTTATGATCAAGAGTTCTATGCAATAGTTCAAGCCTTAAAGAAATAGATGCATTATTTATTGCCAAAGGAATTTGTTTTATATACTAATCACAAAGCATTATAGTACCTAAATAGCCAAGGTAAATTGAATGAGAGGCATATGAAGTGGGTAGAGTTCTTGCAGAGCTATACATTTTTGTTGAAGCATAGAAGTGGAAAGTCTAATAGGGTTGCAAATGTATTGAGTAGGAGGAAATTGTTGCTTACAGTAATGCAAGTTGAAGTAGTTGGGTTTGATGAACTCAAGAATCTGTACCCTAAGGATCCTGATTTTGTTGAAGCATGGAAAGCTTGTAAAGAACCTATTGCTATAGATAGAACCAAGTGGTTAGACTATTTGATTCAGGATGGTATGTTGTTCAAGGGCAGTCAATTGTGCATTCCAAGGAGTTCCATGAGGGAAAATTTAATTAAGGAGAAACATAGTGGAGGGATGGTTGGACATTTTGGTTGAGATAAGACCATTACCATTCTTAGAGAACATTATTTTTGGCCTCAAATTTCATAGGATGTGAAGAAGTTTTTACAGAGTTGTTAGGTTTGTCAAGTGGCCAAGGGATTTAGTCACAATACTGAACTATATCAGCCATTGCTTGTTCCATAAAAGCCATGGGAGGACATAAGTATGGATTTTGTTCTTGGATTGCTAAGGACAAAAAGGGGTAATGACTCAATATTTGTGGTGGTTGATAGGTTCTCCAAAATGGCACATTTCATTCCATGCCACAAAACTCATGATGTCATCCATATTGCAGACTTATTTTTTAGAGAGGTGGTGAGACTACATGGTCTCCCAAGGAGTATAGTTTCTGACAGAGATACTAAATTTGTGGGGTATTTCTGGAGAACATTGTGGAAGAAGTTGAGAACAAACTTGAAATTTAGTTCTGCACATCACCCGCAAACTAATGGCCAGACAGAAGTGGTAAACAGAAGTTTGGGCAATTTTTTGAGATGTTTAGTTGGGGATAAGCCCAAGGGATGGGATTTGATTCTACCACAAGCGGAATTTTCTTATAATAACTCTATAAAAAGGAGTACTGGTAGATCAACATTCCAAATTGTATATGGAAGTAGCCCAAGGACTGCACTGGAATTGAGGAAGATGGAGCAAGGGGAGAGGACAAGTGCTAAAGCAGAAGAATTTGCTGAACATATCAAGCACCTACATGAGGGGGTCTAGGCACACATTATCAAGATGAATCAATAGTATAAAGCAAGGGCTGATCAAAGGAGAAGACATAAGGAGTTCCAAGTTGGGGATCTAGTCATGGTACACTTGAGAAAGGAAATATTTCCAGTAGGTACTTACAACAAGCTAAAAATGAATAAATTTGGACCCTACAAAATTCTGAAGAAACATGACTCAAGAAATGCATATGAAGTGGAGTTGCTAGATGGAATTCACATTTCTCCTATCTTCAACATTGCATACTTAATAGAGTATCATGATGATGGTGCAAATGAGGGGTTGATGCTAGAGCCATGTTGAATTCCTACTTCTAAGAAGGAGGAGATAGAAGAGATTCTAAATAGTCATGTGGGAAGGAGTACCAAAAATAGAAAGTATGAAGAGTACCTAGTTAAGTGGAAAGGATGGCCAATAGAGGACTCAACTTGGATATCACTAGCTGAGGTTTCCCATTTGGGATTTTCTCTACCATCCATAAAGTGACAAGTTCACTTTTCAATCTACCCTTGGTGTCTGATGCAGGAGCATCCAGAGGTATAAGGGTAATCCTGTGTCACCCAAAAAATAGATATACCTAGACATAGTTTATGTTTCATGTGTTTTCATTTTTGGATACCCATTTGGGTTAAATAAAGATTCCAACTCTCACAGTTCCACTATCAGTGTTTTGGGTTAGAGTTTTAAAGCAACTTGGGATACGTGTAAATGCCAAAAAATAAGACTATGTAATTGAGCCATAATTATGGTGAGTTAGAAGGTTTAAATTGGAGGGATGATTAAAATTGTAATTTAGAACATTCCAAAAAAAGAATCAGGTCAAAAGGCTGCACGGTTTGAAAGTTA
The DNA here is from genome assembly GCA_028749045.1 of Cupressus sempervirens. Taxonomy (NCBI): domain Eukaryota; kingdom Viridiplantae; phylum Streptophyta; class Pinopsida; order Cupressales; family Cupressaceae; genus Cupressus; species Cupressus sempervirens. The sequence continues at coordinate 715,426,011 of CM053789.1, forward strand.
TCGCAATTTTTTGATTTTTGGAGACCTCCTAAGAATGCTTCAAAGTCAAGTTTGAGGCACTAAATGACCTCGAACGGGCCTAAAAATAGGCAAAAATTGAAGCTGGTCCATAGGACTATAGAGAACTCTGAGAGCTTTTTAGAAATGTAAATGGTTCATCAATTGGAGCTATGGTTCAAAAGTTATGCCTCCCAGAGGTTCGGCTACCATTTCTAGATTCTTCAAATTTTGCACCAACTTCTAAAACGACTTCTGGAGCCTTCCATTTTGGCAGTTGATGCCAACTAGCACTTTCTAGAATTTATTCCTAATCTTTAAACCTTTGGGGTCTATTTAAAGAACATTTCTGGCATTGTAAAAGGAGTTCAAAGTGGAGTTTGAGAGGAGGTCCTAGGAGAAGAAATTATCTCCAAATTTATACTATTGTAAGCCTATAGGGATTGTTTTGGAGTCTATTTCCCCTGCACTAAGTGTATTAGCATATTTTCATAGGTAATAAAGTTCTCCCTTTCCTAGTGTGTCCATTTTGTACTTGGGTTGTGTCTCCATCAGATAATCTCCCTATGTTCATGTTCTCCTTCTCTTGGTTAAGTCTTCCTCTTTGGTAATTTTCTTATGCCTCTCTTTGACTGTATATCTACCTTTCTTACTATAATTCTCTCTATCTTTCTCTTTAATCTCTCTATCTCAATATTTCTCCTTCTTTACCATATCATTCTTTATTGTATCTCTCCCTCTTTGGCAACAATGCCAAAGACACTTAGCTTTAAAACTTCATACATTTGAATTATGTAGATATTGCATGTCTAGCTGATTTATGTCATTTGTCTATGACTAATCTTTTATGATGAACTTGACTATCTACCTTAGGCATTTCCTAAAGTAGAGTTATATTGCATCACTTTTTAGGATATTCTGATTACCACATGTGATGCAATGCACCTTATCTTCTTAAGTATCTTTGATCAGGGGAATTACCCCTAATTTACCTCTAATATATTAATGGGCATCTTTAGGTAAGGATTTTGTGAATATGTCAACAATTTGTTCTGTGGTGTGCACATATTCTAGCTTGACTTCTTTAACTTGAACTAGTTCCCTCAAGTAGTGATAGTGTGCTTTATCTTATTGTGCATCACAGGATTCTTTGAAATGTTAATAGAACTTGTGTTATCATAATAGATAACTACTAGATATATAATTTCTTCTTTCATACCTTTGAGTAATTTCTTTATCCACATGATATTTGAACAGTTCACTGTAGCTTCCTTATACTCAACCTTAGCTATTGATTAGGAAATACAATTCTTCTTTTTTATTTTCCATGACTCCAATCTCTTTCCTAGAAAGAATGTACCTCCACTATTTATTTTTCTATCATCAATATTTCTTTCCCAATTTGAGTCAGTGAATACCTTCAGCACAAATCTATCACTTCTCTTGTAATACAATCCATAGCCTTATGTACCTTTTATATATCTCATTATCCTTTCCACTACCATCATGTGATTCTCTTTAGGATTTTCTCAAAATCTAGCAACTATTTGTTGTGAACAACATACTGTAATTTTCCAATCTTGGATCTGTATAAGGTCTAGTTCTCCTTAATAGAATCATCATTCTTAGATATCTTATGTCATTTAGACATAGGTGTACTCACTAGCCTTGAATCTTCCTTTCCAAAAGTATTTAGTATATCCTTAATGTATTTGGATTCAATAATAAAAATACCAAGCTTCATTTAACATACTTTTAATCCAACAAAGGATTTTATTTCACCAAACATAGACATTTCAAATTCCTTCTTCATTTCATCAAAAAATGATTTTCATAATGCTTCTCTTCCTCCAAATATAATATCATCAACAAATATTTTAGATAATAGTACTTCATTTTAATTACTATTTTTGAATATAGATTATTGTTATCATTTGTCCTTTCAAAACCAATTTTCACAAAAAAGTTTTGTAATCTTTCATATCATACTCTTGGGGCTTGTTTCAATCCATAAAGGGCTTTGTTCAATTTACATACAATATTTTTCTTGTCTGGATCTACAAATCCTTTGGGTTTTTCAATGTACACTTCTTCCTCAAGTATACCATTTAAAAGTGGAGATTTTACATCCATATGATATACCTTGAAATTTTTGTAGGCTAAATATGCAAGCAAAGTTTTGATTCCTTCAAGTCTTGCCATAGGAGAAAAAGTTTCTCCATAATCAACTCCTTCTTGAGCATATCCCTTGCATACCATTCTTTCCTTATTTCTTGTTACTTCAACATTGTCATTGAGTTTGTTCCTAAATACTCACTATGTTCCAATAACATTTTTGTCTTTAGGTCTTGGCACTAAAGTCCAAGTATTGTTCTTCTCAATCTGGTCAATTTCTTCATTCATTGTGTGAATCCAATCTTCATTTTCCAAAGCATCTTTTACTATCTTGGGCTCAAATTCACAAAGTAATCATGTAACATCTTTGAGTCTTTTTCTTTTCATAACACTTGATTCAGCATCACTAATGATTTTTTCAAGGTTTGTGATGTCTTCTCACATATTTTGCTAGCACAAGTAGTTTCCTTCTTTGTTCTTCTATAGGTTCATCTATAAAAATAATCTCAAGCTCATTTTCTCTTTCTTGTTTAGTCTCTAGTTCATGTTCTACACGCTCAAAATTTTCTATTTGATCATTTGAATTCCCGATTTGTGACTTAGCATCTTTAGTCTATTGTTCAACATCATCTCTCTATTACTTAGCAATTTATTGCACTACATCATTTCCTATCTATTGGGAAACTATAGCTTGATTTTTTTGTTTATGTAGAGTTCTAGGACCATCATCATCCACATAGATGAATGTACTATAATCTTTAGGTTCTTCATCACATAAAATGTCACTTCTTTCTACAAACTCATCAACTTTCACATTTTCACTTTCTACAACTTTGTTAGTGTTATAATTTAAGCACTTAAAGGCTTTACTTTTGGTGTAATATCCTAGGATTATACCTTCACCACTCTTTGCATCAAGTTTTCCATTCCTATTAAGTATATAGAATCTACTTCCAAAGATTTTGAAATATTTCACATTAGGAGCATATCCATACTATAGTTCAAAAGGAGTAGAATTTGTACCTTTCTTGACTCGTACTCTATTCTAGGTATATAGAGCAATACTAACAACTTCTCTCCAATACTTCTTTGATACACTCTTCTCCAACATTAATGTTCTTGTCGAGTCCATTATTGATCAGTTTCTCCTTTCAATTATCCCAATCTAAGGAGGGGTGCTTGATGCTGACATATATCTTTTAATTCCTCTATCATTGAAAAATGTATTGAACTTATTTGAAATGAATTCACCACCTTTGTCAAATCTCAAGCACTTTAGACTCTTCCTTGTTTCTTTTTCAACTCTAGCTAAATACCACTTAAATAACTGAAAAGCATCAAATTTATCTTTAAGAAACATCATTGTCATCATCCTAGAGCAATCATCAACAAATATAATGAAATACTTATCTCCATAGTAGCTTTGAACATCAATGGTCCACATAGGTCAATATGAACCAATTCAAAAATATCATTAGCAATGTATGTTTTTCTCTTAAAACTAGACTTGGTCATCTTTCCCAATTGAAATTGTTTACAAATGGCATTGTCATGATTCATTAGTTTAGATAACCCTCTTACTCTCTTCATTTTAATGATATTCACCAAATTTTCAAAGTTTACATGACATAATCTCTTGTGCCATAACCAAACATCTTCTTGTTGTGCAAACAAACATGTCTCATCTAATAAATCTAGATAGAACAAGTTACCTCTTATCTGATCACCAGTTATAATCATCTTACCATCAACATCATGTATCTTGGCCTTCCTATTATGAATTCAACTCTATAACTTTATTTTTTCAGCTGTGAAACACTCAATAGATTATAGTTAAGTCCTTCAACCTAATAAACATTGTCACATTTTATCTTGTCAGTCAATTGAATAGTACCTTTACCTTTCACAACACATGGGATATCATTACCAAATTTAACACATCCACCTTTGTATAGACCAATATCCTCATATTTATTTTTATCACCACTCATATGATTAGAGCATCCACTATCAATTATCCATCTGTCACTCTTGTTTACATATGAAATTAATGCAGTTTTCTCATCTTCATCTGAATCTTCTTTCATAGTAACATAGACAACTTCATCATCATTATTCTCAAATTCATTGTCGATTTTTTCTCTAGCAATATAATAGGATTTCTTATCTTTTTCATCATTGTTTCTCTTGTAGTCTTTGTCATCTCTTCTTCCTTTGTACTTGTTTTCCTTCCTTTCATCTTTATCCTCTTTGTCAGGACACCTAGTAGAAATATGACGAATTTTGTTACATGAAAAAAAAACTAGAAAGTTTACCTCTATATTTAACTTCTTGTCTTCCAAATTTTTTTGCAATCAAGGCTTCAAGTTAATCTATCTCATCATCAGAACTTTCACTATTAGCTTTTTATTTTTGCTAAGAACTAACTATGACTTGAATGTAAATTCAATAGTAGCAAGTGTGTAGTTATCAAAGTTAGACATTTCAAAAGTAGTAAGTCTACCAATTACACCTTCTATGGTCAAAGTGTTACCTATTATGCATCTCAATTCTTGAATAGAAGAAACTCTAATAGCATATATAGGGAATAGAGTCCTCAATACCTTTACTATTCTTATTTCATCTTTGATTTCTCCATTTGCACCATGAATAACATTAACAACCTCTTTGACTCTTTTGTAGTATTGCACTATGTTCTCACCTTCCATCATTCTCATGTCATCAAGTTTTCCTCTCGGGCTCTCTAATTTGGCTCTCAAGAAATTTTCATCACCTCCATATATAGTTTTCAATTTGTTCCACATTTTCTTTACACTATCACAATTTTTTAAGTCATCAAACTCAACATAGCTTAGGGCTAAGGCAATCTCCAACATTGCTTAATTGTGTTCTTTCTTTTGATTAAATTGATCAGTTGTCAGAGGAGTATTTGTTACCTTAACATATTTATTGTCCACAAAGTTGATAGCATCATCACTAATACTAGATATATGCAACCTCATCAAGGTCTACCATGCAAGAAAGTTCTCCTTGTTCAAGTTGGGTACATCTTTCTTATGAGTCATGATCTTTATCTTTAATTACCTTCAAACTTTTCTCTATAACCACTATTCTCCGATACACTTTGTTAGAAATGTTTAGAATAACTAAGAGGTAGGGTGAATTAGTTACTCAAGGTCCTTAAATATCACTTGAACAATTAAATATAAACACTCACTATTCTATTTATCTTATTGTTGCTCGATCTCTGCCATAAAAATATTGTCTTAAACATAACATGATTTTCTTAATAAAAACATCATCATATGTAAAATTACATAAAGAATTCAACTCAAATTTGACACTAGGATTTTACATGGAAATCCAATTTGGGAAAAACCACCACCAACATGTTACCACTTTTTCAAAGTGAGCTATGTTAGGAACCAACCCTGTTAAAGGTGTAAAATACACACTATTAATTGTAACATGGTTAGAGGATTTGATCACCCTTTTAGGAGTAGCCTTGTCAAAGGAATTTGATCATTCCATTTAGAATGTCACCTTGTTAAAGGATTTACACATATTATTAAGTATTTCAAATGACTTTTATTAAAAAGATTTCAATACAAAATATTTAGAATGACTAGAAAGGAAATAGTAGGTTTTGATCTCTATGATTATAACTTAATTCTACAGGTTTAGATATCTATTTGAGTCATGTGATGATTCATTTATAAGCCTCCCATTGTCATATCTAATCTTGATTTACTTGGAATCTCTTCAAACAATCAAAACTTCTCCCTTTAATAACACTTAAGCCTTTTGCTCATATTCACTTATCAACATTAGCAACATCTATGCAAGCTATCTCCTTGAGCCTTGCAATCACTAACACATTTTTGTATTAACCCTTGTGCACCTCTAATCCACACACTTACTATTGTCTTTAGCTTTGTACCTCTTTAAATAGGCAATTCTTGCTTTATCATTTTCCAAGATCATCATAGATCTTAAGGTAGGTTCAATATGGTTCATTGTATCTATCCATATTCTTCATCATCATCCAGAAACTTCTCTAGAATTATTGATTAGGTCTTTACCTAATATTTATCTTGAATTTAATGATCCAACTCATCAAGCTTATTTTCAACATGGTTTACATCTCTAAAAAAAAAACTAAGTCAGTTGGGTATCATGATTTCCTCAAATTCATTCTCAACACTATTAACTTGCAATCTCTAAATTCTGACACTCGGCCATCACTGAATTACTTGGTCACTTTAAAACTTCTAGCTCAACATCAACTATCTTACTCAGTCAATACTAAGGTTTGGTCAACATTAGATTTTCTTAGCATTAATTGTGGCTTAGTTGACACTAGCATCACTCAGTATTCGTTAGAATTTTTCTCTATTGATTGGCTTAGCTTTTCTTTCTTGACATAAATAATAACCTTTCTTTATCAAAGTCTATCTAATCAAATGTCTATTGTAGTTTCCTTTTTTTAACTCAACCTTTCCTCTAGGTCAAATTTTTATGAGCAATTTCTTAAATCATCTTCATGAATCAAATATATATGTATTTAGAGTAGGTAGAAATATGTCTTGTCAATAGATTTGACATCAATGACAAAAAATAATTTTTCCAATTGTAAATTTACAACTATCACTCGATCAATATTGATGCTCGATCAACACTACTTCTACTCTATTGCTTGGTCAAGCGTATGCACTTGGTCAATATATGATCACTCCTTCAAGGATTTAGTACAACTCTCTTCTCTTGTAGCATAATTAAATAATCACTTTATCTTGTGAAATTCTAACTAATCAACTATCCATTGTTGTTTCTTCTCATAATTCAACCTTTCCTCTATGTGCTATTACAATTATGTCCAACTTCTCATATTCTCTTTATCAATCATCTAGATATGACAAATCATATAACAAATTGTCTTACCAATAAGGTTTGACATCAATGAAAACATAGCAATTGTTCCACCTATAGTTTCCAACAATCTCCCTCTTTGGCATTGATGAAAACACCTCTAGTTACCATGAAATCCAAAACATGTACTCTATCAAGAAAAATACCTCTATCTATAATATCAATTTTATTTATATCCTTAGTTTCATTATGATTCTCATCTTTGTGTCTAGCGATCTCTTTCTTTCAATTTCATCTCTTGCAACATCTCTCCCTTCATGTGGTGACTCAATCTTTCTCTTTCTTGTTACACCATGGTAACTAAATCACAATACATCTCCCTCTTTGACAATAATGCCAAACATAATTAGTCAACAATATCTACCTCATACATATTTTCCATTTAGATATCTTAATGTCACTACTAAATTCTCATCTGTTATTTGTGTATGAAGAATTCAACATTATGTCCTTCTTCCTTCACTACTACTTTAGGAAACACCTAAAGTATGACTTTCTATATTAACCTTTAAGATATTTTGATCAACACATTTAATAAAAAGATCCATCTCATCTTAAGTAGCCTTTTCTAAGGGAATCACCCCTAATTTATCTCATAGATATTCATGAGCATCCTTAGGTAAAGCCTTAGTGAAAATATCAACTATTTTCTCCTTAGTTTTTATATACTCCAATATCTATTCTTTGTCTTGAACTAGTTGTATCAAGTAATGATACTTGATAGCAATATGCTTAGTCTTTGTATGCATCACAAGATTATTTGATATGTTTATAGCACTAGTGTTATCACAATAGATAACAATTGGATCAATGATCTCTTCCTTTCTTCCTTTAAATAGTTGCTTGATCCATATGACATTTGAACAATTTAATATTGATGTGATATAATCAACTTTAGCTATTGATTGAGAAATATAGTTATGCTTCTTTCTTGTCCATAAAACCAGCCTCTTTCCTAGAAAGAAATCTCCTCTACTTGTACCCTATATGTCATCAACATTTCATGTCCAATTTGAATCAGTAAACACTTTTAGTTCAAACTTATCATTCTTCTTGTAATAAAATTCATAATCTTATATTCCTTTCAGATATCTCAATATCATTTTCATTTCCATCATATGATTCTCCTTAGGACTTGCAAAAAATCTTGCAACTATCCTAATTGCTAATGCAATATCAGGTCTATTGTGAACAACATATTGTAGTTTTCCAATCATTGATCTATACAATGGTTGGTTCACATCAATAGAATCATCATTCTTAGATAACTTGTGTCATGTGGCCATAGGTGTACTAATAGGTCTTGAATCTTCCATTCCAAAGGTTTTTAGTATCTCCTTGATGTATTTAGATTGAGTAAGATACATTTCTTCATTTGATACCTGTAAAACAACAAAGAATTTGATCTCACCAAACATAGACATCACAAATTCCTTCTTCATCTCTTATACAAATGATTTGCATAATGCTTCCTTTCCTCCAAATATGATATCATCAACAAATATTTTAGATAATCATACCTCATTAATATTTCCAATCTTCAAGTATAGATTATGTTTTTTATTAGTTCTAATAAATCCAATCTTCACTAAATAATTGTGGAGTATTTCATACCATGATCGAGGGGCTTGTTTCAAACCATATAGAGCCTTGTGCACCTTACATACCATGTGTATATGAGCAATGTTAGTATGCTAATAGAAACCAAATTTAAATTAAGCTTCTACAAACTAAACAAAATTCATAAACTTCAAGATAGACTAAGATGAGCTCTCAATTGAGAATATGATCCATTAATGGGCTCTCTCAATGAGAAGCTCTCTTGTTGAGTAGCTTTGTCTAAATAGATAGGATGTATGCTCAAGCTTATGCTTCAAAAAGGGCTTCAAATGGAGTTGGAATTTGGGTGTGGGTGTATGGTTTTGATGTAAAATGGCTTCTTAAAATGGAATTATGACTTTACTTAATGGATTGTGTTGTTTTGCAAAGGGGAAAGATCCAATTTATAGGCAAGAGGCTTGAGGGTTTGAGGGCTAAGATGCAAGGATGGGAAAAAGCTCATGGAGGGCTCAGATTACATGAGAGGAGAGCACATGGATTGTGCTTCCTTATAGCCAATCAGGGAGTGACACATGTCATAGGGTGAGAGGATGGAGGAAAGGGGAAGGATGAGTCAACAAAGGAGGCTCAATGGGATAAAATCTGCATAAAGACCCTCATAATGGCTTGTAAGAGAAATAAAAGGGCTTGGAAGAGTCATTTATGGCCTAGTGGGCTTCATAAAGTTTTATGGTTGGGATATTTTGAGGGAGATTAGAGGAATTTTGACTTGGGCTTGATTAGGAAGGTTTTAAGCTTGCTTAGGCTTGTGCAAATGATTAAAGGATGGATTAGTATGTTTAGGAGAAGCTTAGGGATAGGCAAGTGGATGGCATTTAATGAGGGTGGGTGAAGGAGGAGATATTTGTTAACTTTGGCTTGGGCTAGTAAGTCTTAACCCATGTTTAGAGAATGTGACAAGGTTAGGAGGGGATTAGGATTAGGTTTAAAGACATTTTCTAGAAGAGTCTAGACTTTGGATGAGGATAAAGACTTTCTAGAATAGTCTAGAACTTCCTAGGATGAAGAGTCTAGAACTTCTTAGGATGAGGATAAATTAGATTTTTAGGAAATAAATAAAGTTTTATTTATTTCAAGGGTTTGGTTGAGGAGATATTTATTAAAACTTTTTTAATAAACATGAGGATTAATATTTAATCTTAATTAAATATTTTGAGTTGGGATTAAGGGTAGGAAATGATGGGATTAGCCTTTAATAAAAATTAAAGAAGGATTAGAAGATTTTGGAAGAGGTTAGTGGTCTTAAGGAAATTGGCCAAGTTTTGGGAAAAAAAAAAAAAAAATTTATTTATTTTGGGTTTTTTGGTCAATTTATTAATTAAATAATTAATAAATAAGGAAATAATGTTTAAATAAGATTTAATCATTTTTGGGAGGGATTCCTTAATTAAATATTTTTAATTAAGATAAAGGGATTTAATGGCATAAAAATAAATGAATTAATTAAATAATTAATTAATTAATAAATGATGATGTCATCAGGAATTTTTCAAAAAATAAAAATACTTTATTTTCTAAAGGTTTTTAGGTGTTTACACTATGTTCTTCTTTATAGGGTCAAAAAATCCTTCTGGTTTCTCAATGCAAACTTCTTCTTCCAATATTCCATTCAGAAATATAGATTTGACATCTATTTGGTATACCTTAAATCCTTTATATGTAGAATATGAAAGTAGTATTCTTACTCCTTCTAATCTTGCAATAGGGGAAAATATTTCTCCATAGTCAATTCCTTCTTCTTGTGCATATCCTTTGCATACTAATCTATCCTCGTTCTTTGTGACTTCACCTTTTTCATTCAATGTGTTCCTAAATACCTAATTTGTTCCAATAACATCTCTCTCTTCTCAATTTACTCATTCATTGCTTGAATCCATTCCTCATTCTCCAAAGAATATTTCACTAATTTGGGTTCAAAATCAAAAAGTAAACATGTATCACTTCTAAGTCTTTTCCTTTTCATAACACTCAATTATTTATCTCCAATGATTTTCTTAGGTGCATGATGTCTTCTTGCATATTTTTCTAGTGCAGGTTATTTCTTTCTCTCTTCTTCTATAGGTTCATCTTTAAAAATGATTTCAAGTTCATTTTGTCTCTCTAGTTTAGGTTCTATTTTAGTTTTTTCTTTCTCCACATTTTCTTCCTAACGTTTAGCTTCTTCTACATGTACCTCAGCATCATTTTGTTGTTGCTCAGCTCCCACAAACTATTTCTCGGCAACTTACTGGTGTAACTCGGTATTCCCATTTTGTTTCTAATTTGTAGCTCTATTTTCTTGTCTAGGTGGGGTGTAGGGAGAACCTCCATTCACATATATGAATTTTTTGGAATCTTTAGGCTCTATCTTGTATTCAACTTCATTATATTCTTCATATTCATCAACTTTCACATTTGCACTTTCCACAACTTTGTTAGTGTTAGAGTTCAAACACTTATAAGATTTTCTCTTAGTGGAATATCCTAGGGATATGCCTTCATCACATTTAGCATCAATTTTTCCATTTTTATTATCCTTTAGTATATTAAAAAAAATTGCTTCCAAAATTTTTAAAATATTTCCCATTAGGTGCATATCCAGAACACAACTCAAAGGGTGTAACATTTGTACCTTTCTTGACTTGTGCTCTGTTCAAAGTATAAATTGTTGTACTTATGGCTTCTTTCAAACACTTTTGTGATACATTTTTCTCCATCATAAATTTTCTAGTATAGTGCTACACCTTTAATATTATTATATATAGGGTTATGAATAGTCAACTTGTGGCTATCTTAATCCTTAACTAAGTCATGTTATCATTATTATATTATAATTTGGGTCAGTAGGTCAGCCTAGGTGTTATGAAGGGTTTTGTCTATTCAACCTAAGCATAATTAGGTATATATAGTAGGTTGTGAGTCTTATTTCATCATCGTATTGTGAAGTGTGTTCTCACTAGAGATATTTGGAGGTTTCTCCCTCGAAGTGGCCTATTACTCTCAGCTATTATCAAGCATTTATTTAATATTTCATATTATTTTTTCTATTATTTAAGTTATTTCGTTACAAGTGGTATCAAAGCATGATCTTGGCACCATAGAGGCAAGATTTTTTCTCAACATTAGGTGATTTTGGGAAGAGCATAACTTTCAGATTTTAGCAAATTTTTAAAAGATTTTTAAAGGGTTTTTGAAGACCATATTAAAGAAGATATAATCCAAAATTTAGAGGAATTGGAGCAAATGTGAGGTGTAGTGCCTGCCCCTAGTTCGCATTTTTTCTATCATTGTCGAACTCTTTTAGGGCTAGTTTTATGTTGATGGTTAGCAACATTGTTTTGAGACTATCAGATATTGTGCCATGGATTTAGTTGATATGTGATGAGATCACTTAGACTTTACATTTCATTTATGCATGATGATTATTTTTAGTATTTGCAGTTATTAATGATGATTAGTAAGATGATTTATTATCATATGTGTTTTCTTATGGATACTTACCCCATACTTGCATATGTATGGTGTGTGTGTTTGTTCTTATGTATGGCGTGTCTAATGTGGTTAAGGAAGGGAGTCGTAGTCACCTACTAGTTGGGATCTACACGATGCACCACTTCTTACCATTTCTTATTTAGCTTAGCATATATATATATATATATATATATATATATATATATATATATATATATATATATATATATATATATATATATATATATATATATATATATTGTATGTACATGCATGGTTCTTATGCAGGTTGCAGGTACTAGGTATCGACTTCTCTTAATTGTCAGGATGAGCGTACCCTATCACATTATCTCAGTGGTAAGAGAGGGAAGATAAATTCTCAAGTCCAAATCCTAATTCTTTAAGCCATTTGTCCTAATTGAAAATTAAGACAAGTATCTGAGTTGAGTGCCCTTCAAATGTGTTGGATGACGTAATTTGTGATATTAACCCTTGGTTTGATTTTGTATGATTTTGGCTATGATGGGTTTTCGTATTTTACCTTGTGAGTCTTTGGAGTACTTTATATTAATTAAGCCTAATTAAAATGTTTAATTAATGGTTTAATTTAATGAAAAATTAATATAGTATTTTAATATTTATTTTATTTAATTAATTAAGAAATTAATTAAATAAAATAATTAAATTTGAAGATAAAAGTTATAATTTTTAAGTTGGAATGAGATAATATTTATTTAATTTAATAAAAATTTTATCAATTAAGTCTCGAAAATAAATGTAAAAGTGGAAAAGATATTAAAATTATTAAAAGATTATAGATTTCATGTGATTAAAATATAAATATATTAAGATAAAACAACTGGAATTATTAAAGTTAGTGCATGAGATATAATAAATGAATAAATTAAATTGGAAAGAGTAAAGTAAATATTATATTAATTAATGTGCATTATTTTAATGTTTTCTCACATAGGAGTTTGCAAATTCTCGAGAGTTGTCATGTATACAACACACGAGTTTGCACTCTAAGAATGCACAAGTTGTCTACACGTAGGAGTTAGCATATTGTTTGAGCACATGGTGTCTACAACCTTATGACTCATCTAGAAGGTTGGAGAATACTCATGCTTAGTTGTCATGGTTATCTTCTAGTTCTTTCTAGACACATTCTAGATGCATCTTAGAGGCCTTTAAATAGAGGCTCTCCTAGTGTGTTTGGACAAGTTTCAAAAGCTTACATGCATTTGAGAAGCTCATATGCTTCTACATGCTCATATGCTTCTACATGCTCATATGTTTCTACATGCTCCTATGCTTCTTCAAGCACTTCTAGTCACTTGGAAGTTTCGGTTGGCTTGGATCTTGGAGGAATTGCGAATGTTGGAGAAGGAAGGGATTTTCTATGGACTTCTGACAGATGAAAAATTAGCATCAGTGTTCAGGTGCACTCATGATTTTTGCGTATTCTATTTGCACTCTTTCTCTTTCTATCTTCATCGTGTCTATTATATGTGTCTGATTATATTCCATGAATGAATCTTCAATTTTGAAATTGGAATATATATATACATGTTAATTTTAATTGGTTGAGAAGAAAACAATAGAAAACCCTAGTTTCAATTTAAGAAAAAATTAGATCTAAAATGGGTTTGGGTTCGAATTAGAATCGAATTGAGAAAATAGATTGAAAATGGTTTCAAAACTTATAGTCAAACCTATTAGGTGGAATATTGGATAAAGTTAGAGATCAATTATTCAAAAAAGAAAATTTTGTGTATATGTTCTCTGCAGAAATGTACCCATTTATATTTTCAATCTGCATACTTTGTACATATGTGTGTGTGTGTGTGTGTGTGTGTGTGTGTGTGTGTTATTAAAAAAATGTTGTACTGTATAATAAAACTCTGCATGTATATATATACACACACACACACATATATATATACATATATACATATATATATATATATATACATATATACATTTATATATATATATATATATATAAATATATATATATACATACATATATATATATATATATATACATATATACATTTATATATATATATATAAATATATATATACATACATATATATATATATATATAAATATATATTTATTGAAGTCAAATATTTAAAAAATGCAATGAAGGAAATATTTACAAATTTGAATCGCGCATTGAAAGAAACGTTTAAGGAAAAATGTTTATAAAATAAAATTTAAATTAACATTGGGGAGGGGCGGGATTACCCACCCCGTACCCCCATGATTTATAGCCTTGCGGCTGGCGGTCATCAGCACTGCTGTTGCAGGTACTGTGATTGCCGTTGCAGGCCCTGCAACAAGGTACAGGGCCACACGGCCCTCCTTACTATGCATACAGCAGGGTTTAAATTCATGCGTAGTATGATATGGGATTTACTAATTACGTTTTGTTTTATAAATGTTTATGTATATGAAATTATTTTCAAATATATCGAATTTCATACTTTATGTTATTAAATATATATTATATATTATGAATTATTATATAACTATAATAATTATTAATTATTAATTGATTGTTATGAAGTTTTAAAAAATATATATATATATATATATATATATATATATATATATATAGATTTTAACAATTGTTATTTGTTAGATATAAATATCAATCTAATAATAATTTGTCAATTATTGTTAATCGAAAAAGAGATATTGAATTATTAATTTGAATATTAAGGGATTAGAAAATGGTTGACTTTCAATATTACTTTTATTTAATGTGTATTAAATACTATTTAATATATATTAAATAACTAAGAGATGGTAATTTTATATTACGTTAATAATAGTTGTTTAATAAGGATGATTTTAAATTAAGAGACTTTAATGATAATGGATTAAGATTTAATTATTATATTATAACATTGTTATAACATTGCTACGATTTAAGTTATTATGTTATATAGTAAATTATTGATATACCTTAATTGTACTAAGAGTTAGTTAAATATTAACCAATGAAGTTTTTGTAAGGTTTCTCTAAGATTGATTATTTATAGTTGTGATGAGTTTATTATTTATTAATGTTTTTTGGGTCTAGCAAATTATTAATAAATAATAGTATAATGATCTAAATGATTATCGATAATATAGATTAATTAAGGAAACATTAGTATTCATAAAAGAATGACGAATGTGGTCATTATAGATTTATTAATAAGATTCCCAATATAGCTTGTTATTAAATATTAACAAGTTATTATTATTGAACTATGAATATGAATATTTGTGTATTGGATTATGGTTGACTTTTAATGTACAAATTATAGTTAGTTATTAATCAACTGATATTTATTGGGTTGATGGTATGGTTATGTAATTATTAATTTAATATATTAATTAGAGTTAATTAAATTTAATTAATAACTAAGTTATGTAATAAAGTTTTAATTGATATGCTAATATCGATTCCTCTAGAGAAGTTGTGAAGTATTTACATCGAAGTTGACAAGTCGTACTCTCATGACTTGAACAATGACCTTAGATATTTTAATGGTGAGACTTAGTAATATTTAATTGAGAACTATTAGAGTGTTAAAAAGATCATGGATTGTGTACCTATGTTTATTGATTGATTTAATTGATCATTTTAATAAAGTTAAAATCTTCTTATTTGAAGATTGATAATTGGCTCTCTTATAATTTAACGAATAATGATCCTCTAATTATGTTGAAAAGTTGAAGTAACATTAAAGAAGAGTTAATCAATTAGAATATGGATCTTAGTTAAATAAAGAGAACAATTTAATTAAAGGTCAATGATGATCAGTTTAATGAGTAAAGTATTTACCCTTAAGTTATTCTTAGAATATTATTTTTAATTAATGGAAAGATAATGCTATCGGGGAACAAATGGGTTGACTTGTAGGTCAAATGATAAATCCAATAGACTTGAAGTATACTGGTAAATAGAAATTGAAACTCCACACATTATTTAGCTATGTGATTTTAGTAAACCAAAACATGTGTCTGCATTGTGTTTTCTCTATGCTTCTTGTTTTGGGTTTTTGGGTTGACTAGTGTTGACCAGTCTTAGGTTGTTACCAAAGGCTCAGAGGTTATGAGATGTGATGGCATGTTGATCTTATTTGGTCTTGATCTTTCTAAACCCAACCATGGTTACGTGATGGTATGCTCTATGAGATGTTTGCATTTACGGATTGTTATTGCTCATGAGTGGAGCTAAGATGTATTTGTATGAGACACTTGAACTAATCATTTTTGAGTCATCAATCAATTATCCTTGGATTACTTTCCAGTCGCCATGATGAGACTGAAGTGTTGATTTATTTCTTGATGATGTCATGTTGTGACATGTTTGACTCGACCATTTTGGAGTCTTCGATCAGTATGTTCTTGAGATATATTTTGTTTATTGAGAACCAATGGATACTTTTGATTATCAATGATACCTTCAGTTGCCAATAGAGAACTGTTATGGTCATGATTATTTATGGATGCTTTTCAGTTGCTCATGGAGATTTGATATTTTTTTATCATGGAGATTTGATGCTTTTATTGTGGATATTTGATGATTCTTATTGTGGATTATCTTTTGGTATTTCTTTCTAGTCTCTCATATAGGACTAGGGTGATTATATGATTCCATGAGCTTAGGGTAGGTTATCTACTTGTAGTGTTGGGAAGTGGCTTGCAATGGGGGCTAAGGCCCTAAGTGGCTACCAGGGTAACTCATTGTAAGTTTTGTTAATAAGTGATAACATTTACACTAAATGGAAATTAAATGAACCTAAAAAGATAATTGTTTTGGTTCTCACCCATGCCTTAAGTGCTTGTAGAAACTAATATGGGAGTAGAGAGAATGCTTGGTTGCAACCTTGCATTCCATAGTATGTCTTGTCAGTATGAGAGGATACTAGTGGCCGCATGAGAATCAGTAGGGACCCATGGATTTTAGCTAACTGCCAGGGTAACTTCTACATGATATATGCGATGACACTTTCCCACTTGCATAGTAGGTTCCTACATATCATTGTGTGCCTCTAGGATTAGATGTTAGTTTTTGATTGGAATATTTGAGTTAGTATACTTTTAGGATTCCTGGACTTAGAGAGTATCTTTGCTATGTGATTTTTGATAGCCTATTTGAGACTTCAGATTATCTCCTCAGCACGGTGGGAGTGGACCATTTAGGTTCCATGTGGTCGAGTGGTAGTGTTTTTTCACTCTTATCATTTGAGATCCATCCGTAGACACCGGGGTTGGAGTATTCTTGGTTGGTATTTATCTTCATTCTATTCTTGGATCATTGTGATAGATGATATACCTTATGATGGATGTATTTACTAGTATGTTTCTTATATTGATTATTTGCATATGTTAGATGATGTTATCTTATGCTTTACTTTGCATGTTAGATTACTTTCTGCATATGATGTAGTATGATTTAGGAGTGACATTCCTACTATGTTAATACTGATGATCTCTTCGATGATTTGGAATGTTACGCACAGAGGGATGGCTAGGATCCACGATGGTCGAATGATGCTATTTATGGTTGGGAGGAACCATACATTTACATTAGATGTATTTTATGATCATGGCTATCTGTTATGACAGATGTTTATATCTTTTGTGATGATGTATCATGTATGATATGTGGTTTCATTTACTTTAATTGCATCATGGATTAATATTGGAGGTATAATTGTTATTTCATAAGTATGTGATGACTAGTTATGATTAGATGTGATTCAACATTAAGGGATCCATAAAGAATGAAACCTATTATGTATGTTGTGTTTACTTCTATTTGAATTGTTTCTATTGCTTTCGTTACTATGTATAAGTTGTGAATGGTTTATTTTTCATGTATTAAAAAAAAAATTTGTTTGGCAAACTTAGTGAAATTTTAGATTAATTCTTTGTATCCCTCAGTGGGGCATTACATGAGGAAATTATTGCATAATTACTATTTATACACAATTTTTTGAGATCTTCATATCTCTCACATCCTACCAAATTGGAGTATAACTTGTATTGGGATTTTAAATACATAGTAGAGGAGCCTAAATTCAAAGCTTGGAGAAATTGAAAAACAAAAATAAGCAAAATATTGTAAATTTGGGAGAATTCTCTCTCAAGGTAACAAATTTGCTATAAAAAATTGGGGATTTTTTCAGAGTAAGGATTTCTTGGCCTAAGTAGGTTACATTTTTTTTTTTAAAAAGTCAAAGAATTTACATTTTATTTGTGTGATTTATTTCAAAAACATTGGTTTCCATCATGACGAGGCCTCCAACAAGAGGCAAAAAGAATTCTACGACACCAAGGAAATCCTCTAATCAAGATTGGGAGGCAATAGAGGATAGTAATCCCAATGAGGAATTTAGTAAGTTCAAGGAAGAGCTTAAGAAGCATAAATGTAACCTACGAGGAGATATATAAGATATAAAAAGCATGTTAAGCATTTATATGAATGAAACAAGGAAGGAGCTTTCAAGCAATCAAGGTGAAACCTTCAAGTCGACTAATAATGACAAAAAAATTATCAATCCTATAGGATCTAGGAATTTTTTTCCAAAGGTAGATTTGCACAAATTTGATGGCAAGGATCCTATAACATGGATAAATAAAATGGAGAACTTTTTTGAAGTACATCAAATCCCATATGGGCAAAAGGTTATGATGGCTTCCTTATATCTAGAACCAAATCAATTCATTTGGTATCATTGGCTTTGTACTCATAGGAGGAAAATGGGTCTCACTATATCATGGTCAATTTTTACAGAAAAACTCCAAGCACAATATAGCAATAGTGTGACAGAAAACTTCTTTAGCCAACTTGCTAAGCTTCAACAAATAGGATTAGTTAAGGATTATATTCAAAAATTCCAAAATCTATCCTTAAGAATGGATACAATTACAGAGGAGAACTTGAATGATTTATTCTTGGGTAGTCTTAAGGATTACATTCAACATGAGGTACACATGTTTTGTCCTAGTTTAGTAAATGAGTCTTTTATATTGGCATGTAGGGTAGAGGAGAAGTTCTTGATTCCTAAAAAGTAGGGGGCTAATGTGATAATAGACAAAGGAGATTCAACATCATATCTTCCTCAACCTACTAGGTTGACTCCACAACAAATTAAGGAGAAAAGAGAAAAAGGGTTGTGTTTCAATTGTGATAGCAAATATAGTTGAGGACATAAATAGAGTGAAAAGAAATTGTTCTATATTGAAGGGCCAAGTGAGGAAGAAGAGGATGAGCCCATATCAAAGGAGGATAGGGAGTTAGGTGAGGAATCACATGATTCTCAACCAATCATTTCTTGTCATGCACTTTCAAGTTTCAATGCACCACAAACTCTCAAGATAGTAGGTTTCTTAAAGAAGCAAAAAGTAACACTATTGATCAACTTAGGTAGTACTCATAATTTCATCAACAAAGAGCTGGCAACTCTTCTAAATTGTTTTATATATCTAGCCCCAGAGTTTTAGGTTTTGATTGCAGATGGGGACATGCTTAGTTGTTTAGGGAAGTGTCATAGCATCAAATTATTCATGGAAGATTATCAACTTGATACTCCAATGTATGTGATATCCATGGGTGTAGTAGATATTGTTTTGGGAGTACAATGGCTTACTACATAGGGAACAATTGAGATGACCTTCCAAGAACTATTCATGCAATTTCAATCACAAAGAAAGGTAGTGGATCTAAGGGGATTGAAGGGAAAATACCCATAGATGGTAAGCTCTCATCAAATGAAAAAACTTCTTAAGAAAGGTGCAGATGGAGTAGTGGCCCAGCTATGTTCATTAGAAGTCTCTCAATCTAATGCTCTTACGCATCCAAATTTACAAGCAATAGTTGATCATCACTCAATTATTCTTGGAGATATGCCTAAAGGACTTCCTCTAAGAGGGATCATGACCATGCCATACAACTAGCTCTAGGGAGTCAACCACCAAACATTAGGCCTCATAGGTATCCACACATACAAAAAAGTGAGATACAAAAAAATGTTGAGGAAATGCTAGAGGCAGGAATTATCAGGCATAGCCAAAGTTCTTAATCCTCACCTATTGTGCTAGTAAGTAAGAAGGATAAAACTTGGCACATGTGTCTAGATTATAGAGTACTCAACAAGTGCATCATTTAAGTTAAGTTTCCTATTCCAAACATTAATGATCTTCTAGATGAAGTAAATGGAGCTATGTATCTTACCAAGTTAGAATTGGCTATCACCAAATTCAAATTAAGGAGGAAGATATTTGTAAGATAACATTTCAAACCCATGAAGGTCATTATGAATTTTTGTTGATGCCATTTGGTCTTACCTGTTGTTCTCATATTGGTTTTAAAAATTGAGTGTCAACACACTTAAGACATTTACTTAGTTCATGCTGAAATAGTAGTGCATGCCAAGTATAATATGTAAATACAAGACCATTCTGAGTTGTAATGAGTGTTGAGTCACTCATGTGTCGAGTCACTCAAGTGCCGAGAAAATAGACCATGTCAAGCAGTTCAGGTGCCGAGTCAAAAGCAAAATTATAGTATATATCATGCATCAATAATTACATATGTCGAGTAACACAGATTGGACATATTTGTTTGTTATGCCACAAACAACTATGTAAACCATTTTTCAGATGATATAAGGATAGATTTTGATTATTTAGAGATAAGGATGAATATACATGTAGATTCCCTATGCAATTACATGTAGCCAATCAAAAAATGGGAAGGATTAATTGGCAAAATGGATGAATCTTAGCCATAGATTTATACCTAACCCTAAGCCACCTCAATCTTCTTAAAGATGTCAAAGCCCTAAACTTTTAAGAGAGAGAAGAGAGTTGAGAGTATTGTAAAGGGGTGAATGATCAAATTGAAGGAGTGAACAAGATAGTTTGCAAAACATTCAAGGTGACTTAATAGTAAGATTGAATTGGATAATTAGTTAAGTAAAGAATAGAGGATAGAGGATACAACATTATTACATCAGATTTTGAAGGATTAGTCAGAGGTTGGATAGAGGTGATCTGTTATCAAGCAAGCAAGTGCCAACCACAAGATCTATGTTGAGACATTTTGACAGGTGATTTTAGTTAAATCTCCTAGGAGGAGTATTCCTAACTAGCTTTACCAAATCTTTTAATAGGGTGGCATTCCAAGTGAATAATCTAAAGTCCTTTAACCAAGGACACTTCTAACAGGGTGTTGAAATCCTCCAACAAGGTGGGACTTAATAGTCTTTGTAAGCCTTAAATAGGGTAGAAGGGGCAAATCATGATACATGGTCAAATCATTATAACCTTAATTGGCTACAATTTATTGCTACAGTAGTGAAGATTTGCGGGTGTCATCCCCACCCTAGTTTTACCTTCTCGTTGGAGGGTTTTTGGGTAATCATATATGGTGTCAAGTGTGTGTGTTTGATTGCTTATATATTTTAGATGCATTTACTTTACATGCTATTTTAGCATGTTAATGCATGTGATGTATGAAAGGTCAAAGTTTTATGGGTTGAATTTTAAACTCCTAATTCACCACCCCCCCCCCCCCCCCCCCATGAAAAAAAGTTTACCTTTTCCACTTGTAATTCCAACAATTGGTATTAGAGCCAAGTACTTAGAAGGAGAAGCTTTGTAACTTAGAGGAAAGATCCTGAAATGGAAGTCTACAAATTGGGAAAGACCATTGAGAACCAAGAGATTGAGACATAGCTTATACTACATCAATTGAATAAAGCTAGAGATGCTTTGAAGAGTTCATTGAAGAGAAGGAAAGAAATTGCCATTGTAGAAAATGACACAAAATACAAAGAGACCGAAACCACAAAGCTATTTTCATATGGTAACTCTAGTGAATTTGATGTAGCAATTGTAGATCTAATGGAGAAGAACAAAATCCAAGCTGAAGAAATCAAAAATCTTAAGTTGGAGCAAGAATCACAAGCTATATTGCTATGTGAGGTGATTGAAAAAAAGAAGAAAGCCACAAAAGACAAAGCCATGATTGAAGAAGACAAAAGAATTCTGGCAAATAGATTGGAAGAGAAGTCAACAGAGCTATCCAAGATCTCAAACATGCAATTGGATACCTTGAGCCAAATGATGAATGCTCATCATGAGTTGAATGTCAAGGAGATTGAGATAACTACATTGAAAGTTTCAACAAACCAAATGAAGGCATCAAATACTTTGAGAAAATACTAAGATCCCCTAGATCCAACAGAGATACATTAGGATTGGACTACACAAGTACTGAAGAAGGAGAATCATCCAAAGTTGCTAAAGAAAGGAACAACAGAGGTAAGAATTCCAAACCTACTTGTCACAATTATGGAAAGAAATGACATATTACTAATGTGTGTAGGAGAAATAATTCAAATCAGAATGTCAAGCCTAAGAACATGACACATTGTTATAAGTGCAATAAACAAGGTCATCAGGCACATACATGTACCAAAATTTGAAGGATATTCTTATAACTGTCAAAAGTATGGACATAGAGCCTTTGAATATATATCCAAGTCCATGTGGTCATCAACAAGCTAGCAAAGGTAAGAAGCTATGGAAACTCTTACGAGTGGGATTAAAATACAAGATATAGCTGCCATTATTGTCAAGAATATAGAAATGTTCCTAAAAATTGCATTAGGACTCACTTTAGTGGTAACTACAAAAGATGGTTGAGTCAAACCACATGCTTTATCTATTTGAAAACTGGTCATATTAGCAAGCATTGTCCAACTAGGTCAAAAGACCAAGTTGTGAATTTGATAAAGGCAAAGGCAAGGCAATTGTTGAACACATTAGGAGTGAGATGAATAAGACATGGAAGAAGAAAGGTGGTTGTAGTACATCAAACGGAGAAGGGATCACTTTGCCCAAGGGGTCAAGTGATCACACCTCATCAAACTAAGCAAACAAGAGGTATATGGAACTGATATTCAAAGTATCATATCATACATCAGTTCCAAAAGAAGTTAGTATTGAAAGGACTACATTAGCATGAATAAAGATGTAAGATGTTAAAAATTCAAGATTAAACTTTTAATATTTCATGTTGTTGAAGAGCTTGAAAAAAAATTCAATGGAAGCCGAGTGGAATACTAGTTAGTGCCAAGATGCCAGACTATCTAGTTGATGTTGAGTCTATAGTAACTACCAAGTAATGGTAATATCTATAGATGTTGAATGATTCTGAAATTGTGTTGATGTTGAGTTTATAGTTGTACAAGTATTGAGCATTAATTACAAGGGTTTTTGAAGGGTATATAGTCATTTTTCACTCATTTCTAATCATTTCAAATTCAAGCAAGAGCTAAAAGAGTAGAGGGTGACTTAGAAATTTGTTCAAGGCATTCAAAAAGATCTCAGCAATGATTTCACACCAGTTCTAGAAGATTTTAAAGGTATTTATTCACAAGTTGAGCTACACAATCTTGCATTTATAAAAGCCATAGTTTGTCACAATGGCATCTAGCTCAAGAAATGTAGAAGGAAAAGAGGTCTTGAATGTGCAATTAGTTAGTAGTGAGGTATAACAACCAGATTTCAAAGCAATTCTAGATGTTTCTTATAAACAAGTTCCTTCAGGAGTTTTGTCCATGATTCCCCCAAAAGTCATTATGGTCCAAAACTTTTTAAAATTTTTGAAGATTTGTATATAACTTGATTCATGGATATGTTATACTTGAGAAGATTAGATTGATTATGTATATTCAAGTGTTTTTGACACTCATGTCAAAGGGGAAGATTGTTGATCTCATATTGGTTTTTACAATTGAGTGTCAACACACTTAAGACATTTACTTAGTTCATGCCAAACTAGTAATGCATGCCAAGTATAATATATTAATACAAGACCATGCTAAGTTGTAATGAGTGTCAAGTCTCTCATATGTTGAGTCACTCAAGTGCCAAGTAGATAGACCATGCCAAGCAGTTCAGGTACCATGTCAGAAGTAGAATTATAGTATATGTCAAGCATCAATAACTACATATGCCAAGTAACATAGATTGGACATATTTGTTTTTTATGGCACAAACAACTATGTAAACCATTTTTTAGCCGACATAAGGATAGATTTTGATTCTTTAGAGATAAGGACAAATCTACATGTAGATTCCCTATGCAATTACATGTAGCCAATAAGAAAATGGGAAGGATTAAGTGGCAAAATGGATGAATCTCAGCCTAGATTCATACTTAACCCTAAGCCACCTCAGTCTTCTTAAGGAAGAAAAATCCCTAAACTTCTAAGAGAGAGAAGAGAGTTGAGAGTACTATGAATGGTTGAATGATCGAATTGAAAGAGCAAACAAGATAGTTTTAGAACATTCAAGGTGACTTAGCAGTAAGATTGAATTATAGAATCAGTTAAGTAAAGAACAGAGGATAGAGGATATAGCATTGTTACATTAGATCATGAAGGATTAGTCAAACTTTGGATAGAGGTGATTTGTTATCAAGCAAGCAAGTGCCAACTACAAGATCTATGTTGAGACATTTTGACAAGCGATTTTAGTAAAATCTCCTAGGTGAAGTAGTCCTAATAGGCTTTACCAAATCCTTTAACAAGGTGGCATTCCAAGTGAATGATCTAAATTCCTTTAACTAGGCACACTTCTAACAGGGTGTTGAAATGATAGTCTTTGTAAGCCTTTAACAAGGCAGGCCTTTCACAGGGAAAATCATGATTCATGGTCAAATCATTATAACCTTAATTGGCTACACTTAATTGGCTACACTTTATTGCTACAGTAGTAAAGATTTGTGGGTGTCATCCCCACCCCAATTTTATCTTCTCATTGGATGGTTTCTAGGTAATCATATCTAGTGTCAAGTGTGTGTGATTGATTATTTATATGTTTTGAATGCATTTAATTCACATATTATTTTAGTATGTTAATGTATGTGATGTATGAAAGGTGAAAGTTTTATGCGTTGAAGTTTAAACTCTTGATTTACACCTGCCCCCCCCCCCCCCCCCCCCCCAAAAGAAGTTTACCTTTTCCACTTGTAATTCCAACATTACCAATGCATCATCTACATTCCAAAGTTTGATGAATTCCATTTTTAAGAAGTTCTTGAGAAAGTTTTTGTTAGATTTTTTTAATGATATATTGACATTTGCAACACATAGATCAAGCATTGCAATTACTCAAAGATCATCAAATCTATGCTGAGCAATCCAAGTGTGATTTTGGTCTTAAGGAGGTGGAGTATTTGGAACACATAGTTTCACATGAAGGAGTAAAGGTGGACCCTAACAAAATTAAGGCTATCATGGAATGGCCTATTCCAAAAACTATTAAGAAGTTGAGGAGTTTCTTGGGATTGACAGGATACTATAGAAGGTTTTTGAAGAATCATGGTTGTATAGTAGCACCCCTTACAACTCTATTGAAGAAGGATTCTTTTCATTGGAATGAATCTACTAATGTATCATTTGAGCATTTCAAGAAGGCTATGTGTACAACTCCTATGCTTTCCACTCTAGACTTCACCAAGGAATTCATTATGGAATGTGATGCTTCTAGAAATGGGATACGAGTAGTTCTCATGTAAGAAGGTTGACCAATTTCTTTTGAGAGTCATCAATTAAAAGGTAAAAAACAACTCAACCTATTTACAAGAAGAAAATGTTAGCAATCCTTCATGCAGTTAAAAAATGGAGGCCTTATTTAATGGGTCAACACTTCAAGCTTAAGATAGATCATGATAGCCTAAACTATTTTTTGAAACAAAGACTATCATCAGAAGAGCAAGAGAAATGGGTCACTAAGATGTTGGGATGTGACTTTAAAATTGTATACAAGAAAGGGAAGGAAAATATTGTGGCCGATGCACTTTCTAGGAAGGATGAAAAAGATGAATCCTTATTGTGTGCCCTTTCAATATTACAAGAAAATTGGGTGGTAGAAGCCAAAGAAGAGTGGAAAAATGTTGTTGCAACAAGTAATCTCATCTAGCAAATAAAAAGTGACCCTAGTAGTTCAGATAAGTTTTCTTTAAAGGGGGGTATTCTTTGGTATAAAGATCACATGTATCTTTGCAAGAATTCCACTCTTAAAGACAAGATTCTCAAAGAACTACATGAGTCCCCAATTGGTGGTCATTTGGGATTTTTGAAAACATATCTTAGGGTCAAGCAAGATTTTTTTTGGGAAGGGCTAAAAGGTGATGTTCAAAATTTTGTGGTTGAATGTTTGGTTTGTCAAAGAAATAAGGAGAAAACAATTAAGAAACCAAGTCTCTTGTAGCCTTTGTCTATTCCTAGCCAATGTTGGGAAGAGGTATCCATGGACTTCATCACAGGGCTCCCCAATTCTAAAGGTCATAATGTCATCATGGTAGTAGATGATCACCTCACTAAATATGCACAGTTTATTGTATTATCACATTCTTTTACAACAAGTATAGTGGAAAAAAATTTCTTGGAGAATATCCAAAAGCTTCATGGTATACGTAAGGTTATTGTTAGTGATCGTGATCCTATCTTTACTAGTCACTTTTGGAAAGATTTATTCTCATGTTTGGGTACTCAATTGGCTCATACTTCTTCATACCATCTACAATTAGATGGGGAAACTGAGGTGGTTAATAAATGTTTGGAAGGATATCAATGTTGTTTCACATCAGAAAAATGATTTTAATGGGTAGATTGGCTACCTCTTCTAGAATGGTGGTACAATACTTCTTTTCATAGCTCATAAAAAATGTAGCAACAAAAAAAGAAATAATACTTCTTGTAGAATGGTGGTACAATACTTCTTTTCATTGAATGAAACAACATGTGGACCAACATCGTAGAGAAAGAAATTTTGAAGTTGGGGACTGGTTCTTCTTGAGATTGTAGCCTTATAAACAAATCTCAATGAAGCAAAAAAAAAAGAAATAATAAGTTGTCTCCAAGATATTATGGACCATTCCAAATCATGAAAAAGATTGGTAGTGTTGCCTACAAGCTTGAGTTTCCACCAACAACAAAGATACATCCAGTTTTTCATGTTTCTTGTTTGAAGAAGGCAATTGGGAAGAATATTCCTACTCAAACGATACTACCAAAACTTGATGAAGAAGGAAGAATAATTTTGGAACTAGAGTGCATTCTTCAAACATGCATGAAGAAGTTGAGGAACAAAACCTTGACTCGATATCTCAACCAATGGAAGAATTTACTAGTTGAAGAGGCCACATGGGAGGATTAAGAGTTCATTCAAAAGAATACACACCTTGTTAACATTGAGAAAAATGCTTCTTTCAAGAGAGGGGGTATCTATGCCCTTAATATTATTGTATATAGCATTATGAATAGTCAACTTGTGACTATCTTAATCCTTAATTAAGTCATGTTATCATTATTATATTATAATTTAGGTAAGTAGGTTGGTCTAGGTGTTATGAAGGGTTGTGTCTATTCAACCTAAGCATAATTAGGTATATATAGGAGGTTGTGAGTCTTATTTCATCATTGTATTATGAAGTGTGTTCTCATTGGAGATATTTGGAGGTTTCCCCCTCAAAGTGGCCTATTACTCTTAGCTATTATCAAGCATTTATATAATATTTCATATTATTTCTTCTATTGTGTAAGTTATTTCATTACATATAGTCCATGATTGATCTATTTCTCCTTTTAGCTATTCTATTTTTAGGAGAGGTCCTAGATGCTAACATCTTCCTTTTGATTTGTCTATCATTGTAGAATATATTGATTCATTGGAAGTGAATTCTCCACCTCTATCAGCTCTCAAGAACTTTAGACTTTTTTCTATTTCCTTTTCAACTCTAGCCAAATATCACTTAAATAAATAAAAATCATTAGATTTTTCTTTAAGAAACATCATAGTCATCATCCTAGAATAGTCATCAACGAATAGAATGAAATATTTATCTCCACAATATCTTTGAACACCAATAGGTCCACAAAGGTTAGTATGAACCAATTCCAAAATATTTTTAGATGAATATGTCTTGCTCTTAAAACTAGACTTTATCATTTTTCCCAATTGACATTGTTTACACATAGCATAATCAGGTTTCTTCAGTTTTGGCAAACCTCTTACTCTTTTCATCTTACTAATTTTTGAAATTTCTAGGAGGATTAGTATAAATGTATTAAGCACTATCTCATTTATGGTATTTTCTTTTCAAATGCAACATCCTCTCATATTTATATTGAGAATGGACATGTTTATTTGATAATTAGCTAATTAATATTAAATCATAGTCATATTTATGTGTGTGTGTGTATTTCTCTTATATGAAAATAAACTTATATCTCAAATATAATTTACATACACACACACACACACACACACACACACACACACACACACACACACACACACATATACATATACATATACATATACATATATGTATATGTATGTATATGTATGTATGTATGTATGTATGTGTGTGTGTGTGTATATATATATATATACACTAATGCTAACCAGATTGTCAAAATTTACATGACATAACCTCTTGTGCCATATCCATATATCTTCATATTGTGCAAGAAAACATGTCCTATCAGATAAATCTAGATAAACAAGTTACCTCTATTTTGGTGACCACTTTCAATCAATTCACCATCAACATCAAATATCTTGGATTCCTTGTGATGGAATTCAACCCTATATCGTAATTTGTTCAACTGTGAAATACTCAACAAGTTATAGTTAAGTCCTTCAACCCAATAAACATTGTCACACTTGATCTTATCAGTCAATTATATTGATCATTTACATTTCACAAGACATGGCACATCATTACCAAAATTAACACAACTACCCTTGTATGGTCCCATAGTTTTAAATTTACTCTTATCACCAGTCATGTGACTTGAACAACCGTTATCAATTATACATCTATCACTTTTATTCAAATAAGATATTAATGCAATTTATTGTCTTCA
The DNA here is from genome assembly GCA_028749045.1 of Cupressus sempervirens. Classification (NCBI taxonomy): domain Eukaryota; kingdom Viridiplantae; phylum Streptophyta; class Pinopsida; order Cupressales; family Cupressaceae; genus Cupressus; species Cupressus sempervirens. The sequence goes on from CM053789.1 coordinate 715,455,084, forward strand.
TCAGAATCTTCTTTCATAGAAACATAGATAGTTTCTTCATCATTACTTTCATATTCATTATCAGTTTCTTCTTCATTAATGTAACAAGATTTCTTACCTTTTTGTTTGTAGTCCTTGTTTCTCTTAGTGTCTCTATCATCTCTTTTGCCTTTGTACTTGTTTTCCCTTCTTTCCTCTTTGTCTTCTCTATTCAAACATATTGCAGTAATATGACCAACTTTATCACATGAAAAACATATTATAGAAAGTTTACCTTATTTTCCTCTATCTCTTGGAAGTCTTCTAGCCATAAATGCTTCAAGCTCATCAAGTTCATCATCAGAAATATCACTGCCACTTTTCACACATTCTTTTCACACATTTTCATTTTCCTTTCTTACTAAGAACCAATTGTGATTCAAAAGAAAATTCAATGATGGTAGGAGTGAAATTATCAAAATTCAACATCTCAAAAGCAATAATTCTACCAATAACACCTTCTAAAGATAGTTAGTTAAAAGGAGTACATATTAATTCTTCTACTACAAAAACTCTAATAGCATAAATAGGAAGTAGAGTTCTCAATACCTTGTTGATCACAATCTCATTGTCAATCTTTCCATTTGCTCCTCTTATAGAATTAACAACCTCTTTAATTATTCCATAATAATGAACAATATTCTTGCCTTCCATCATTCTCATTTCATCAAACTTACCTCTCAAGCTCTTTGATTTTAACCTTAGGAAATTCTTGTCTCCTCCATAGATGGTCTACAGTGTATCACACATTTTCTTAGCATTTGTGTAATATTTTATGTCATCAAACTCAACATAGATTAAGGATGATAATATCTCCAACATAGCTTAGTTTTGTTCTTGCTTCTCTTTTATCTTTTGAGTTGTTAGAGAAAGAACTATTATAGCCACATATAAATTATCCACAAAATGTATTACACCATCTCTAATTCTTGCTATATGCAGCCTCATCAAACATTGTCATGTATCTTGAAAATTTTATTTCCTATGTGTCTTTTTTGCCTCTGGGTTTAGATGTTATTTGTGTCTTGGTACCTTTGAGATAGATTGCTATCAGGTTTTCCTTGACCTAGATGTTGGTTATGAATTTTGCAATTGATATCGGTATGGGACTTTAGATTATCTCCTTAGCATGGTGGGAGTGGACCATTTATTTTTCAAATGGTTGGGTGGTAGTGTTTCTTATAGCATTGAGATCCAATAGCTAGTTGTCATTGCTATATGTACTTGTGTAGTTGTTCCTTTTATTCTAATCTTGTGTCTCTGTTGGATGGTTATATTCTATTATATTGCACTTGATTATTTGGAGATCCTATAGGATATTGTATTTATTCATGATGTATATTCTTTGAGTTTTTTATAGCCTATGACTTGTATAGTGGATGATTATGCATTATGGTTATGCCAAGTGGCATCTTATGTAATTGTATATTTTTTAATTGGATTCATACTTGGTTTTTCTATGATGTGGATTTGTTATGTATTGAATTTAGTATTACTAAAACTTATGTATATGATTCAACATCATGGAACCCTTAAGAGATGTAATCTATTTGTGGATTTTTTGTATGTATGTGAGTTATTTCTTCTACTATATTATGTCTTGTTGTGTATCTCTTATTGTCCTTAAGAAGAAAAAGGATGAAGAAATTAGAAGAGAGGAAGATGAGAAGAAGAAAGAGGATGATGAATAGAGGAAGTACACCCAGTACATCTCTCACCCTCACTGCACTTACTAGTTCAAATGATTATGATCAATCAGAATTGATATCATCCCTCACCAAGATAATCAGCAAGAACAAATAGGTAAAGAGTTTGTAGAAAAATCTCATGAGGGAATCATGACTATGAAGTCACTTGATCCTAACCCTAAGGATAGAGCCAAAGCTATGATTCAAGATTTTAATGCTTGATTCACAAGTTTGTCAGAGGTTGCAGTAGCACAAGATCAAGCCAAGCATGATGCATGGATGTTTGACATATTTGTCAAAACATCATAAATGACTTATTGACTCTTGATACTTGCATCAAGTCATTAAGGAAATACAAGCTTGAAGGAAAAGTTCTATATGCAAAGTGTGTGACGTCTTTTAAAGCTTCACGAAAGAAATTGATGGTAAGCTTAAAGAAAAATGTATAGAAGTGGAAGCATTGACCAAAAAGTTGAGTCAACCTAGTGTATAGATTGAAATTGTAGTACCACAGGGAATCAAGACTTGTGATGAGATAAGTGTGTTGGAAGATAGAAAATCAAGGATAACAAAGAGGTTCTCACTTCTAAGAGAACACCTATCTATGACATTAAGAACAATTAAGTGACAAGTGGAGGAATGCCTATTAGTCAAGACATATTTTGATAGTTTTGTGTACTCAAATCTGAATGCAATAGACATAGCATCTTATGGATTGTGCTCTCTTCTTAGCATCTCAAAAGGAGTCAAGGACTCATGGGAGAAGAACATGCAGACCCTTGTAGTAAATTTTGGTAACTATATTTCTTACTTGTCAACCTAAGAAGAGCTAATGGAACACATTTTTTTGATATGTAAATAGATTTTGACACCTTTGTCATTGATGTCAAAGGGGGAGAAGAATGTAAGAAAATTGTATAAGTTGAATAGATGATGCATATATATGTAAGGGGGAGCTTAGCTATATATATAGTAAATCATTATAATTGGAGAGATAAGGAAAGATGGTAATATCATATGTAATGATCCAAATTTTGAATATAATTTTGAAGGCCAGCTTTGAGAAGTTTTTTTTTGTGTTTTATTGTTCTTTTGTATAATTTTTTTGGGATTTAGCCAATTTTTCCATATGTTTCCATCAATGCCAAAGGGGGAGATGTTGGAAATATGGTTAGGTAAGATAAGTTAGGGTTTTCATTTATGGAAACATATATCTCAAGATGAGATGGTGGAATATATTGTTGAAGATTGTAGTGCCTCTCCCATCTGACTTTTGTAAGTCATCCTGATGGATGCAACCTTGCTAATCTTTTGTTGTGATGGGATCATGATTGTGACCTTGAGTGGTCTACACCGTTGAGGTGTTTGGATTTATGTTTATGTATCAGTTGCATTGATTATGCTTTTGACTGATCTTTGAGATTTTGATGTGATTTTTGGTTCACTAAGGTTTGTGCCAGTGGCTACCAGGATCGATGTGGTATCATGAGGTTGCTCCGTGATTACCCTGAGATGTGTGCAGAGATTGCACTGTGTACTATTACCATGCTACATGGGACTAGGTTCCTATAACAGTGGTTAGACATGTTTATGACTATGTTTGCTTATGTGTTTAAATGCTTTTTTAATGCAAAGTAATCAATCATTATTAAATGCTTAAGTAATTAGAATGGATTTTTCTTGTTGGATTATTTGGTTATGTGATGCGGACATTAACCTTGTTTTATTTTGATTAGGGAGATATTTCTACTCATGTATGTTACATTTGAGATGACCTGAGGGTCTAATGTTACTCTTTGATTCCAGTATCATAGATTTTAGACTACTATGTTGTTCAATTAATCATATTGCATTATGATTCCATTTTGAGATGACAGTGTGTTTTATGATGATATCTAGTTATCTGGTATTTGGACATACCTCTGATTATGTTATGTGATGGATTTAATGCTATAGTTATTTACTTCATTCCTATGTTGTTATGATTTATGCGAACGTGAGTCATGTAAATAGATTATTTTAATATAATTAATTAAATGGCTAAATTAGGTGATTTAATGCATTTATTGCTTCGGCTATGTTATTATATGCAATTGCACTTGATTGTGTTGTTTAGTGTGCAGGATTTATATCCCTGGCAGTGGCACATGGAGTTAGTGATTCAGCCGTTCATATTTTACCAATGTCGCCTTTGTATGGTCGACGTATCCTTAATTAAATGTTTAATTTAAACCTTTCGGTGATTATTAAATCCGAACTCATTTGCATTATGTGATAAGACCAGTAAGCATGTCTATGCATTTAGAGTTTTGCTTTGTCGCGAAAGTTGTTCAGGAGATTTATGTGTTTTTGGGTTTTCGAGCTTTTTAATTGGTTTATTTTAACTTCTGGCAGCTTTTCCATAGATGAATTCCTATTTATAGGAATAGCCTATTTTCGTTTGGGTCGATTCAGGGTTTAACTAGATTGGCCGGTTAAATGCCCTAATCGATTATTCACCCGAAAAGTGAATAAGTATCCAAAAAGGAATTGAATTCCTCACTTCTCACTTTTGAATTGGAAAGTTGGAGAGTAAAACCCAAAATCCTCTTCATGAGGATTTACTAGTTTGTTCATTGTGGGAGCTACAAGTGTGGGATCGTCGCGAGGTTGGGCTCGTTGGATCTAGCTCAGGGAAACCTCGAATTGCCGCAATTCTCAGCTACTTCTGCGAGATATTTATTTTATGGTTCAGATTCCCATTTTTCCCTTTTGGTTGTGAGGTAGGGCTTTCTTGTTTTATTGTTTCTGCTCCATTTCTACTTCTATTTTTGGTGGTCGTTTGTTTGGAGGCTGAGAACTAGTGTTCCCCTCCATTTCTGTATGCTAGTTCTACCCGGTTGGGTAGGTATGAACATTTCCTTGTTCTTTGGGATGAGGGTTTGGAATTTTACGCCGTTATGCTGGCTGTTTTTGCATACGGTGTTCGATTCCATGGATTTTTGGGGTTTTTGAACCCAAAGGCCAAATGGATTTTAATTTTGAAGTTTTCCAAATTTTTGGGGTTTTTACCTCGTTTTGTTTCTAGCCCTGTTTTCTCAAGTTTCCTTGGCACAATGTGGGTTGTGGACCTTGATGATCTATTTGGATATCAGTCAGACCACTTTTGCACTTTTATGTTGCATTGGGATGTGTGTTGCATTCATACTTTTGAAGTTGTGTTCGGTTGAGTGATTTTACACTTGTTATGGTTTTTGTTGGACCTTTTCTTTTGTTTCATGAATGCTAGGATTTGTGTAGAATCCATACTCTTGAATTGAGGCTAGTTGAGTGAGTTCATGATGTTTGGTCTTGTTAAATCATTGGGATTCGTGTAGAATCCATACTCTCAGATTGAGGCCGATTGAGTGATTTCATGATGTATGATTTTATTGACTTTGGTATTCGTGTAGAATCCATCCTCTTGAGTTGCTTTCCGTTGGGTGTTTTATTTTGCATTGTGTTCTCATTCATGTCCTTGTGTTATGATCTTCGTGATGGTGGTGTGCCACACACGAGTATGTATGCGTACATTTGTTGGGTGACTTGCGAGGCCCGATCTTTCATGGATTTTCTGAAAGTTATGATCATTGGGGTTGGGATGGGAGTATGCATGCCTACAGGCACTTGTCGTAGGATGAACTTGGGTAGGGTAGGGTTGCATATGGAGAAGGCTTCTATCTCACATCTTGGTGACCTTAGTCCCATAGGGTTGGTAGAGGAAGTTTTAAATAAGTGATAATTAAAGAAAATGTGTGACTAATAATAAAACTTAAGATAATAAAATGTGTGTGCGGGGCCCTCCGTTGAGGAGTTGAAACGCATGATCCAAGCTTGGGCTTGTTGATGCCAAGAGACTCTCCATGATGTTAGCCCCTACTTATTAGCCTTTTGAGTGTCTGACTAGATCCTTTACTCCTTGCATTGTCTTAGGTTCTTGGTTCAGCCATCATATTGTCTGGCGTGAGTGTTAGCCTTGGTTGTTGTTTTGTGTGTTTGTGGTTGGTTCATTATCTCCATCAGCACGGCAGGTGTGGACCTATGGGTGCCACGTGGTTGGGAGGCATAGCTACCTTCACCACTACTAGGGATTGGTGTACAGAGATGGTCTCTTATCCTAGTGACCGTTGCTAGATGTTTTAACTAGGTACTTCGAGTTTCGGAGTATCCTTTCTTGTGATTTATGCTTTCATTGGAATGCTTGGATATCATGTTTGGATGATGTTAGTTTATTTGATACATTCCTTTATCATGATGGTTAGCATATGATTATATGATGTTATTTGATTTAGTAGTATATTTGTTGCTTACTACTGTCTAGCATGTGATAGGTGATGTTATCTACTGTAGGATTATCTTATGCTTTTCTACTAGCATGTTAGATTTTCTTATGCTTTTATTGTTGCATATTTTTGTAGTGACATCCCTATTACGACAGTACTAATGATCTGGTCAGTGGCTTGGGATGTTACGCGTGGGGGATGGCTAGGACCCACGATGGTCATATGATGCTATTGATGGTTGGAAGGAACCGCACATTTATTTGGTTGTTTAGTACTGAAATGTATTTTGTTCATTTCGATGTTTATTTCAGTATGTGCTTTTCTTTTATGTTTTAGATGGTTAGATGTTCCTCTTTCCTTGTTGTTAGTGTTCTCGAGTGTTCATTCCTCGATTTACATGGATTTGGTACTCCCCAGTGTGGAGGTTTCCTTGTTTGTTTAGCTTTTTGTTTGCGTTTTATGTCGCGCTGATTTGTTTCCTCGTGCAAAATTCTATTTTCCTCGCGTGAGACTATTTCTTCCTCGCGTGAAAGAATACACTTCCCGCACAAGAATGTAAATCTTCACGCGACGCGTAGGTAATCCTCGCGTGAGAATGTGAACCCTCGCACAAAGCTCAGTAGTCCTTGTGCGAAGCAGTGAAAGGTCTCGTGCGAAACTCGAGACTAATTTTCTTTCTCATGCAAGAAACAGGGGCTATCTAGGCTTGTCGAATGAAAGTTTGGAAGTTGGTTTTGGGCACCCTTTTGGTTTTTACACCTTCCTAGTTCAAAACAGTTTTCCTAGGGGTTTAAAATATATCGTTTAAGTATAAGTTGACATATATTTAATTCCTTATACTTAAGATATATTTTAAAATATGCGACAAATCATTTGAGATAGGTTTCAGATCTCTCGAAGATAAGTTGTGGATTCTAGGAAATTTCAGGGCTTTAGAAACCCAGACTTAGCCAATTTTCAGGGCTTCAAGATTTTAGGCTTAGCCAAATTTTGGGATTCTGCATTTTACCCCAGCTTGGTGTTTTATTGATGAGTAGTTGTTTCTTGTGCCCTCATCATGTGCATTGTATTTGTTGGCTTTGTTTGTGTGTGTTAGTTTGGTAGTGGCGTTCGAAGATTCGTTGGTTGTCGGGATTGTGTTGAAGTCTTCCGTTGTGATCTTTGTGATCCCTGTATGATGTTGTCTTGTGCATTCATACTTGTAAAAAAAAATATATCTTGGCTTGATTTGAATCCTTGTTTCCAAGGATCTCTGGGTAGGGCATTACATTTGGTATTAGAGCCCATGTTCAACATTAGGATCTCTGTGTTTATGTTGCCCATGTAGTTGTTGTTGCATTGGTTTAGTGCGAGTGTCTTGGTGAGAACTCGTGATCTTGTTGCTTTGGTATCTACTTGTGATGGACTTGCTTTTCTAGTAGAGGCAACTAGAGTAGTGTGTGGAGAGGGAAGTGAGTCTTCCTGGTTTGGTAGCAAAATCAATGTGCCTTGGTTGGTTGCTTGCTTGTGTGACCCTTTTTGGATGGAACCACTGATTGGTGTCTATGTGTTGGCTTTGAGAGCCTCTTTGTTTCTCCTTGTGGAGTTAGGTGCATTGTTTCCCTATTTTCTCCTTATTGTAAGTTGATGAATGAATCTTATTTGTGATTCTTTATTTTGTTGTTATAATGATGAAATGGTTCCTTTCATTGAAAATGAGTGTTTATTGTGAATCATTGCAAAGAGTAGGTTTGCATTATATCCTTGGGTTAATGACTTAAGTCCCCAATCTGATTGCTTCTTAAGCTTATGGAAATTTGTATTAGATGGATGAATATCTAAATGTTACATTGCATGGAAATTATTGTTGTCTACATATGCATGAGGTTACTAATGGTATATTGCTCAATGTGTGTGAGTGTGTTCTCTAATGATGTTAGGATGATGTATTCCTTAGCATTGTGTGGTGATTTATCCCTCTTGTATGACTATACTTAGTCATCACCTATAATGTGATTTGTTTGATGCCTTATTTTATTTGGCTGGAGGTACTTTCCTCATGTTGTTGGGCTAGCATTAGTTTTTAGTAATTCCCTCTCTTGGAGTAGTCATCAAATTTTATCTATCGCTCTCTTTGTGACAGTTGTCACATTTGACTTATTGTTGAAATGAGCTCTTTTTTTTGGTACTTACTATTGGAATTGATAATTCCCCCATTTGGGCTTTTGATTATGTTTTATGATGACTATTCTAGATGTGTTTTATTGCTGCCTAGTTGTGTGTTGTGACTCTATCATGTTCATCTTGAACCTCTGGTAGTACGTTCAAGGGATAATATCATGGAGAACATGCTAGTGTGTCTTTGTTAGATCTAAAGTTGTTATTGTAACTGAATGGTTTAAATGGTGATTAAACTTAATGTTATTTTTGAAAGAAATTGAAAGGTATGTACTTGTTCTATAGTGACTCTTGGACCCTTGCTTGAAAATCTTTCAGTTCATTATGCATTAGTGCTTATGTTATGCTTAATTAATGAATTTATGAAAGAAAAGTAATGATGGTTTCAATGTGTGATTTACCTTTCATTCCATGCCTTATGTTGTTTTAGGCATGTGTTCTCTTGTGTGGATTTGGACATTTCGTTCGTTGCTTGTCCTAGTGATCAAGGCTATTTTTTTTTCCCTTGTGGTTTTTTTTTGAGTGGTGACTCAATCATAGGTCTTAGGTCTCTCTTAGCTTCTTCATGTAGTAGTCCTTGTCGATATATTTTTGATGCTTTTCTAATGGATTCAATCCAAGTCCGGACGTGAAAGCCATGGCTTCTGGAGTTGTTGATTGATGTTCCAAGTACCTTTTTGAGTAGAGGCCAATTCGATCATGACATATCATATTTAAGGCCATTGGAGAAGTTTAACTCCTCATATTATTCATAATGGAAGAGTTATCTTGTCTTCATAATCTACTAGGTACTTGTTGGAGTTTGTGCTTGGGTTTTTGTGTTTCCTATTGCACTGACCCACCCTTGTGAGGTGTAGTGTGGTTTGTGAGCATTGCCTTATCATTTGGGAGTGATTGAGTTCTTTGATGAGTCTAGATTCTCCTTTTTGGATGTTGTCTTGGGCACATCTCCGTATCCTTTCTCTCTTGTGAGAGTAGGCTAGTGTGGTTATGCCACTAGCTCAGTTAGTGTTTTTTGGTGAGTATGTTGATGGTTGGTGGAATTGTGAGTTCCCTAATGCATCTTAAGCTGATTTAGTGTAGAGGTTGAGAGAGACTCCCTCTCAGTCCTAATACTCTATAGTATCCTTCTCCCTAAGCTTCTATCTTCATGTGGATTGTCTAAGTCAAGTTTTCTCTTTAACTGTTGACTTGAGGCTGGAGATTGAGTTTAGTGGTAGTTTGGGTGTAGTTTTCTTAGAATGGTGCTAGAGGGACATGGTATCATTGGACACATGTTACCATCTTGTGAGTTGGTATGCAAACATTTTGTGATTGTGTCCACTGACGAACGTCTTTGCACCTTGTGAGAAGGTGATATCTTGTCTGGTTGGATTGTGTTACCCTAGTTTCCAGTGGTAGTTGAGTTTTTGTGCCTTGGTGAGGTGTCATGCTCCTACACTTAGTGGTGAATAGTCCTTTGGAGTGTGTCCTTTTGTTGGTAAACTTTCATCCTCTTTGTTCTAAGGGTGAGTTTACATGGATTCCAGAATGATCATGTGTGATATGATAGTATTCTTGGGAGTTTGGGATGGTTAATCCCCATGATTCCAACTTTTGTTGGAAGAGCTTAGTGTTTTGACCTAGTTTTGTGGTCATGTGGTCGGTGCATGTCATGGTTGGGCACCTGTTGACAAGGTAGAGTGGCTTGTTCCTTACCTTGTATTGTTGACTCTATGGCTAGATGGGTTCTTCCTAGTGCATAGAAGGTTCCTTGTTGGAGGACCTTGTGTCTGTGTGACACCCATTCTCTCATGGTTAACCTATTTTGGGGTTAACGTGATGGTTTGAGAATGTTGGAGTGATTTGGATTTGACTTGTACAGAGTTGTTGAGTCATTCCTATTTCTCAATTAGGATTTTGTTCTTGGTGTGTTTGGTTTCTATTCTTGGATTGCAGGCTTCCAGGAGTAAGCCTAGTCTTTGGGGGGGGTGATGTAGTGCCTCTCCCATCTGACTTTTGTAAGTCATCCTGATGGATGCAACCTTGTTGATCTTTTGTTGTGATGGGATCATGATTGTGACCCTGAGTGGTCTACACCGTTGAGGTGTTTGGATTTATGTTTATGTATCAGTTGCGTTGATTATGCTTTTGATTGATCTTTGAGATTATGATGTGATTTTTGGTTCACTAAGGTTTGTGCTAGTGGTTACAAGGATCCATGTGGTATCATGAGGTTGTTCCATGATTACCCTAAGATGTGTGCAGAGATTGCACTGTGTACTATTACCATGCTACACGGGACTAGGTTCCTATAGCAGTGGTTAGTCATGTTTATGACTGTGTTTGCTTATGTGTTTAAATGCCTTTTTAATGCAGAGTAATCAATCATTATTAAATGCTTAAGTAATTAGAATGGATTGTTCTTGTTGGATTATTTGGTTATGTGTTGCGGACATTTATCTTGTTTTATTTTGATTAGGGAGATATTTGTACTCATGTATGTTACATTTGAGATGACCTGAGGGTCAAATGTTACTCTTTGATTCAAGTATCATAGATTTTAGACTACTATGTTGTTCAGTTAATCATATTGCATTATGATGCCATTTTGAGATGACAATGTGTTTTATGATGATATTTGGTTATCTGGTATTTGGACATACCTCTGATTATGTTATGTGATGGATTTAATGCTATGGTTATTTACTTCATTCCTACATTGTTATGCTTTATGTGAACGTGAGTGATGTAAATAGATTATTTTAATATAATTAATTAAATGGCTAAATTAGGTGATTTAATGCATTTATTGCTTTGGCTATGTTATTATATGCAATTGCACTTGATCGTGTTGTTTAGTGTGCAGGATTTATATCCCTGGTAGTGGCATATGGAGTTAGTGATTCAGTCATTCATATTTTACCAATGTCGCCTTTGTATGGTCGACGTATCCTTAATTAAATGTTTAATTTAAACCTTTCAATGATTATTAAATCTGAACTCATTTGCATTATGTGATTAGACCAGTAAGCGTATCTTTGCATTTAGAGTTTCACTTTATCATGAAAGTTGTTCAGGAGATTTATGTGTTTTTTGGATTTTCGGGCTTTTTAATTGATTTATTTTAATTTCTGGCAGCTTTTCCATAGATGAATTCCTATTTATAGGAATAGCCTTTTTTCGTTTGGGTCGATTCAGGGTTTAACTAGATTGGCTGGTTAAATGCCCTAATCGATTATTCACCCGAAAAGTGAATAAGTATCCAAAAAGGAATTGAATTCCTCACTTCTCACTTTTGAATTGGAAAGTTGGAGATTAAAACCCAAAATCCTCTTCATGAGGATTTACTATTTTATTTGTTGTGGGAGCTACGAGTGTGGGATCGTCGCGAGGTTGGGCTTGTTGGATCCAACTCGGGGAAACCTTGGATTGCCACAATTTTCAGCTACTTCTATGGGATATTTATTTTATGGTTCAGATTCCCATTTTGCCCTTTTGGCTGTGAGGTAGGTTTTTCCTATTTTATTGTTTCTGCTCTGTTTTTGCTTCTATTTTTGGTAGCTATTTGTTTGGAGGCTGAGAACTAGTGTTCCCCTCCATTTCTGTATTCTAGTTCTACCCGGTTGGGCAGGTATGAACATTTCCTTGTTCTTTGGGATGAGGGTTTGGAATTTTACGCCGTTATCTGGCCATTTTTGCATACGGTGTCTGATTCCATGGATTTTTCAATTTTTGGGGTTTTTGAACCCAAAGGCCAAATGGGTTTTAATTTTGAAGTTTTCCAAATTTTTGGGGTTTTTACCTTGTTTTGCATGTCACCCTATTTTCTTGAGTTTCCTTGGCACAATGTGGGTCGTGGACCTTGATGATCCATTTGGATATCAGTCAGACCACTTTTGCACTTTTATGTTGCATTGGGATGTGTGTTTCATCCGTACTCCTGACATTGTGTTCGGTTGAGTGATTTTACACTTGTTATGGTTTTTGTTGGACCTTTGCTTTTGTTTTGTGAACGCTAGGATTCGTGTAGAATCCATACTCTCGAATTGAGGCCAGTTGAGTGAGTTCATGATGTTTGGTCTTGTTACATCATTGGGATTTGTGTAGAATCCATGCTCTTGGATTGAGGCCAGTTGAGTGATTTCATGATGTATGATTTTATTGGCTTTGGGATTCATGTAGAATCCATCCTCTTGAGTTGCTTTCCGTTGGGTATTTTATTTTGCATTGTGTTCTCATTCCTGTCCTTGTGTTATGATCTTCATGATGGTGGTGCACCACACACGAGTATGTACACGTACATTTGTTGGGTGACTTGCGAGGCTCGATCTTCCGTGGATTTGCCAGAGGTTATGATCATTAGGGTTGGGATGGTAGTATGCATGCCCACAGGCACTTGTTGTAGGATGAGCTTGGGTAGGGTAGGGTTGCATATGGAGGGGGCTTCTATCTCGCAGCCTGGTGACCTTAGTCCCATAGGGTTGGCAGAGGAAGCTTTAAATAAGTGATAATTAAAGAAAATGTGTGACTGATAATAAAACTTAAGATAATAAAATGTGTGTGCAGGGCCCTCCATTGAGGAGTTGAAACGCATGATCCGAGATTGGGCTTTTCGATGCCAAGTGACTCTCCATGATGTTAGCCCCTACTTAGTAGCCTTTTGAGTGTCTGACCAGGACTTTTACTCCTTGCATTGTCTTAGGTTCTTGGTTCAGCCATCATACTGTCTAGCATGAGTGTTATCCTTGGTTGTTGTTTTGTGTGTTTGTGGTTGGTTCATTATCTCCATCAGCACGGTGAGTGTGGACCTACAGGTGCCACATGGTTGGGAGGCATAGCTACCTTCACCACTACTAGGGATTGGTGTACAAAGATGGTCTCTTATCCTAGTGTGACCATTGCTAGATGTTTTCACTTGGTACTTTGGGTTCCAGAGTATGCTTTCTTATGATTTATGCTTTCATTGGAATGCTTGGATATCATGTTTGGATGATGTTAGTTTATTTGATACATTCCCTTATCATGATGGTTAGCATATGATTAGATGATGTTATTTGATTTAGTAGTATATCTGTTGCTTACTACTGTCTAGCATGTGATAGGTGATGTTATCTACTGTAGGATTATCTTATGATTTTCTACTAGCATGCTAGATTTCCTTATGCTTTTATTGTTGCATATTTTTGTAGTGACATCCCTATTAGGACAGTACTGACGATCTAGTTAGTGGCTTGGGATGTTACACATAGGGGATGGCTAGGACCCACGATGGTCTTATGATGCTATTGACGGTTGGGAGGAACCACGCATTTATTTGATTGTTTAGTTCTGAAATGTATTTTATTCATTGTGATGTTTATTTTAGTATGTGCTTTGCTTTTATGTTTTAGATGGTTAGATGTTCCTCTTTCCTTGCTATTAGTGCTCTTGAGTGTTCATTCCTTGATTTATGTGGATCTGGTACTCCCCAGTGTGGAGGTTTCCTTGTTTGTTTAGCTTTTTGTTTGCATTTTGTGTCACGCTGATTTGTTTCCTTGCATGAAATTGTATTTCCCTCACGTGAGACTATTTCTTCCTCACGCGAAAGAATACACTTCCATCGTGAGAATGTTAATCTTCGTGCGGCGTGTAGGGAATCCTCACGCAAGAATGTGAATCCTCGCGCGAAGCTCGGTAGTCCTCGTGCAAAGTGCGCACTTTCTCATGTAAAGCAGTGAAAGATCTCGCGCAAAACTCGAGACCAGTTTTCTTTCTCACATGAGAAACAGGGGCTATCTAGGCTTGTCGGATGAAAGTTCGAAAGTTGGTTTTGGGCACCCTTTTGGTTTTTACACCTTCCTGGTTCAAAATAGTTTTCCTAGGGGTTTAAAATATATTGTTTAAGTATAAGTTGACATATATTTAATTCCTTATACTTAAGATATATTTTAATATATGTGACAAATCGTTTGAGATATGTTTCAGACCTCTCGGAGATAAGTTATGGATTCTAGGAAATTTTAGGGCTTTAGAAATCCAGACTTAGCCAATTTTTAGGGCTTCAAGATTTCAGGTTTAGCCAAATTTTGGGTTTCTACATTTTACCCCAGCTTGGTGTTTTGTTGATGAGTGGTTTTTTCTTGTGCCCTCATCATGTGCGTTGTCTTTGTTGGCTTTGTTTGTGTGTGTCAGTTTGGTAGTGGCATTCGAAGATTCGTTGGTTATCGAGATTGTGTTGAAGTCTTCCATTGCAATCTTTGTGATCCCTGTATGATATTGTCTTGTGCATTCATACTTGTAAAAAAAAAATATATCTTGGCTTGATTTGAATCCTTGTTTCCAAGGATCTCCAGGCGGGGCATTACAAAGATTTTATAGTCAGATATAGAAAATTGTCTAAGTCTTAGATAATTTCACTAGCATGTAGAGAGAATTTTTGGTATTAAAAAGGTTACAAAGATATTTGGATTGTGTGAAGTTAATGGAAGGTATATCAGAGTGTCATGATTACGTACCTAAGTGCACAGATTAGTATGAATAGTACAGACAAAGTTATCGGCTAAATACTAGTAAAGGCAATATGCATAGCAAAATAGAATACAACATAACAAAGCAATAAAGTGATAAGGAATTATTTCAATTACAAAATAATTACTTATTTATGTAGGTCCAACATCCTAGATGTCTACCCTGAGTTAGCCTAATGTGTAATTACACCAAGTCGACTGTATAAGATTTTTTTGAAAGAAAAGAGTACAAATAAAGAGTTATTTTATATGAAGTAAAAGATGTGTTTTGTACGTGATAAATGCAAATGCAAAGTATATGATGAGTGTGTAAACTATGTATATGAAATGTGAACTTGTATGAGAGACTTGTGATGTGAATTCTAATGTTAGATCAGGCTATGCAAAGTAAAACAATTAGTATTAAAGAGGTTTTTATATCTATATCTTTTGTATAAAGGCACCATATTGTATATTTGCATGTTAGGGCAGTGGGCTCTTCTTGCATACAGTTGTAATTGTAATACCAACTCCTAATAGGGTTATGGCTTTTAATAGGGCCTAGTCCTCTAAGAAGGACCAAGACACTATATGTAATTCATAGACTCCTAATAGGGTCAATATCCTTAATAGTCTTCTTTTGTTTAGTGGATCATCCTGTGTGTGCCATCCCCACTAGTGTTCTCCCTTGGCTAGGGTTTCCATAGTTAAAAAATAATAGTTTTATGAGTTCTATTTTTGTATGGTTTTATTTATTTTTTGGCATTGTTGGTTTACTTTCATATGCATGTTGTAAAGTAATTAACAATATCTAGTTGTGGGAAAAAGTTTGTGGAATACGGATTCACCCCCCACCCCCCCTAGTATTGTCTATTTCTAACAAGTTTTTCATACATTGATGGTACTAATTTTGAAATAGGTAAATTATAATGTCTTGATACCAGACATCTATAATTATCCCTCCATTAGTGTCCATATGAGATACCATGCTTTGTTCTTCATTTTTTGCTATCATATTAGTTAAAACTTGTCCTCTTACTAGTTTCATTGGTTGAATTTTTAAGTCAAATTCTTGTAAGATGGCCATCCATTTTTGTCTTCTTTCCCCAATCTCATTCTACATCAGTAATAATTTGACTGTAGCATCAAGTATAATGGCATATACCTTACTCAGGAGTATGTAATGGTGAAGCTTTTTTATTTCTTTCACTAAAGTCTATCTAATAAAGTGTCCATTGTAGCTTTGTTTTCATAACTCAACCTTTCCTTTAGATGTTATTGTTATGAGAAATTTCTCAATTCCTCTTTGTCAATCAAATAGATATGACATTTATATTAGGTAGCAATATGTCTCAATACATTTGACATCAAGGAGAAAACAACAATTTTTCCAATTGTAAATTTATAATAGTCTCCCTCTTTGGTATTGATGGCAACATCCCTATATTCCAAAAATCTCTACATCTTAATACTAGCAATATCTCAATGTATTAAATGTATCTCACTTGGTTTTGTAAGATATTCATGATCATCTTTAGGTAAGGGTTTTGTGATTATGTTAGCAATCTATTTTTTGGTGTTCACATATTCTAGCTTCACTTCTTTATCTTGTACTAGTTCCCTCAAGTAATGATACTTGATAGCAATGTGCTTTGTCTTGGCATGCATCATTGGATTCTTTGAAATGTTGATAGAACTTGTGTTATCACAATAGATAACCAGTGGATCTCTAATCTCTTCTTTCATACCTTTCAATAATTGTTTGATCCACATAATGTTTGATAGTTTACTATAGCTACCACATACTCAACTTTAGCTATTGATTGGGAAATAAAATTATATTTCTTGCTTTTCCATGACACCAATATCTTTCCTAGAAAGAATGCACTTCCACTAGTGATTTTTATGTCATCAATATTTCTTGTCCAATCTAAATCAATGCAAACCTTCAGTTTGAATATATCTAAGTATCCTTTTTACATCCATCATGTGATTCTCTTTAGGATTTTCTAAAAATCTAGCAACTATCCCAACTGCCAAAGTAATATCTAATCTTCTATGAACAACATACTGCAATTTTCCAATCATGGATCTATATAAGGTTTGGTTATATTAGTAGATTCATCATTCTTAGATATCTTATGTCTTGTTGACATAGGTGTACTCACTAGCCTTGAATCTTCCATTCCAAAAGTCATTATTATCTCTTTGATGTATTTGGATTATGCAATGAAAATACCAAAATTTATTTGACATACTTGTAATCCAACAAAGAATTTGATCTCACCAAATATAGATATTTAAATTTCCTTCTTCATTTCATCAGTAAATGATTTGCATAATGCTTCTCTTCCTCCAAATTTAATGTCATCAACAAATATTTTAGATATTAGTACTTCATTTTTCTTATCATTCTTCAAATATATATTACTTTTATCATTTGCCCTTTCAAAACCAATCTTTACCAAATAATTATGTAATCTTTCATATCATGCTCTTGGGGCTTGCTTCAATCCATAATGGGCTTTGTTTAGTTTACATACCATGTTCTTCTTGTTTAGATCTACAAATCTTTCAAGTTGATAAATGTATACTTCTTCCTCTAGTATACTGTTCAAAAATGAAAATTTGACATCCATATGATATACCTTAAAATTCTTGTAGGATGAATATAGAAGCAAAGTTCTGACTCCATCAAGTCTTCCCATAGGAGAAAAAATTTCTCCATAATTAAATCCTTCTTGTGCGTATCCTTTGCATACTAATCTTTCCTTGTTTCTTGTTATTTCACCATTCTCATTGATTTTGTTCCTAAAAACTCACTTTGTCCCAATAAAAATTTTGTATTTAGGTCTTGGCACCAAAGTCTAAATATTGTTGTGCTCAACCCAGTCAATTTCTTCATTCATTGCCTAAATCCAATCTTCACTCTCTGGAGCATCTTTCACTATTTTTGGCTCAAATTCATAGAGTAAGCATGTGTCATCTTTGATTCTATTTCTTGTTACAATGCTTGATTCAGCATCACCAATGATTTGATTAGGTTTGTGATGTCTTATGACATATATAGCTAGCATAGGTAGAGTCATTCTTTGTTCTTCTATAGGTTCATCTTGAAAATTAATCTCAAACTCATTTCTCTTCCTTGTTCAAGTTTTGGTTTGGCTTTTGTATGCCTAACATTTTTTATCTGATGTTTGGAATTCCCTATCTATGACTTGGCATCTTCAGCCTATTGCTTGTGTTTCTTTGCAACATTTCTTATCTGTTAAGAGACTACAACTTGGTTTTCTTGTTCATTAGGAGTTCTTGGAGCATCATCATCTACACAGATGAATGTACTATAGTTTGTAGGTTTCTCTTTGCATGCAGTGTCACTTCTTTTTGCAAACTTATCAATTCTCACATTTACACTTTCCACAACTTTGTTAGTGTTAGAGTTCAAACACTTATAGGATTTGCTCTTAGTGTAATATCCTAGGAATATTCCTTCCTCACTCTTTGCATCAAGTTTTCCATTCCTATTATCTCTATGTATATAGAGTCTACTTCTAAAATTTTTGAAGTATTTTACATTAGGAGCATATCCATACCACAGTTTAAAAGGTGTAGCATTTGTACCTTTCTTGACTTGTACTTTATTCAATGTATAGACAATAGTACTAATAGCTTTTGTCCAATATTTCTTTGATACATTATTCACCATCATTAATTTCCTAGCACAGTTAATTATTGATTTGTTCCTTCTTTTAGCTATTCCATTTTGAGGAGGGGTCCTTTTTGTTGACATTTGTCTTTTCATTCCTCTATCATTGTAGAATGTATTGAACTCATTTGAAATGAATTCACCACCTCTGTTAGATCTCAAGAACTTCAAACTATTCCCTTTTTCATTTTCAACTCTAGCTAAATACCACTTAAATAACTAAAAAGCATCAGATTTAGCTTTAAGAAATATTAGAGTCATCATCCTAGACTAATCATCAACAAATAGAATGAAATACTTATCTCCATGTAGTAACTTTGAACATCAATGGGTCCACATAGACCAGTATGAGCCAATTCCAAAATATCATTAGCAATGTATGTTTTACTCTTAAAAATAGACTTGGTCATTTTTCCCAATTGACATTATTTACACATAGCATTTTCAAGCTTCTTTAGTTTAGGAAACCCTCTTACTTTCTTCGTCTTACTGATATTCACCAAATTTTCAAAGTTCATGTGACATAATCTCTTGTGCCATAACCAAACATCTTGTTGTGTAAGAAAACATGTCTCATTAGATAAATCTAGATAGAACAAGTTACCTCTTATTTGTTCACAACTTCCAACTAGCTTAACATCAGTGTCATGTATCTTGGCCTTCCTATTGTGAAATTCAACTATGTAACCTAACTTGTTTAGCTATAAAGTACTCAATAAGTTATAGTTAAGTTCTTCAACCTAGTAAATATTATAACATGTTATCTTGTTAGCTAGTTGAATGGTACCTTTACCTTTCATAGCACATGGAATATCATTACCAAATTTAACACATCCACCATTGTATGGACCAATATCTTAAAATTTCTCTTTATCACTAGTCATATGATTTGAACATCCACTATCAATTATCCATTTGTCACTTTTGTTTACATATGAAATTTATGCAATTTCTCATCTTCATTAGACTCTTATTTCATAGCAACATATACTACTTCATCATAATTACTTTCAAATTCATTATTAGTTTCTTCTTTAGCAATATAACAAGATATATTACCTTTGTCATCCTTGTTTCTCTTAAAGTCTCAGTCATCTCTTCTTCCTTTATGCTTGCTTTCCTTCCTTTCATCCTTATCCTCTCTGTCAAGAAACCTAGTAGTAATATAACCAACTTTTTTGCATGAAAATTAAATAATAGGTAATTTACCTTTGTATTTATCTCTTCCTCTTCCAAATATTTTTTCAATAAGCGCTTCAAGTTCATCAATCTCATCATTAGAAATATCACTATCACTTCTCAATTTTTTCCTTTCTTTTTGCTAAGAACCAATTGTGACTTGAATGCAGATTCAATAGTGGCATGCATATAGTTACCAAATTTAGACATTTCAAATGCAATAAGTCTACCAATTGCACCTTCCAAGGTCAAAGTGTTACCGAGTGTGCATCTCAATTCTTGGATTGCAAAGACTCTAATGGCATAGATAGGGAGTAGAGTCCTCAATACCTTATGTATCATAGTTTCATCTTTAATTTCTCCATTTGCACCTCAAATAGCATTAGAAACTTCTTTAACTATTGTGTAGTATTGTAGTATATTCTCACCTTCCATAATTCTCATGTCATCAAATTTACCTCTGTGGCTTTCTGATTTGGCTCTCAAGACATTGTCATCACCTTCATATATGGTCTTTAGTTTGTCCCACATTTTCTATGCACTCTCACAATCTATTAGGTCATCAAACTTTTCATAGCTTAGGGCTGAGGCAATCTCCAACATTACTCTATTGTGCTCTTGCTTCTTCTTCAGTTGATCATCTATCAGAGGACTAGTTGTCACCTTTACATGCTCATTATCCACAAAGTTGATAGCAACATCACCAAAATTGGATACGTGCAACCTCATCAAGGTTTTCCATGTAGGAAAGTTCTCCTTATTCAGCTTGGGTACATCTCTTTTATGAGATATGATCTTTAGCTTTACATACCTTCAAACTTATCTTTGTAAGAACTGTGATCTGATACCAATTGTTAGAAATGTTTAGAATAACTAAAAGAGGGGTGAATTAGTTACTCAAGATCCTTAAGTACCATTTGAACTTTTGAACAATAAAACTCTTATTGTTCTACTTATCATGTTGTTTCTTAGTCTCTATTATTACTTGGTCTCTACTGTAAACTAAATTTATTGTTCCAAAATATAACATGCTTTATTGAATATAAAATGAAAAATACATAAAACATTCAACATAGATTTTTCACTAGGATTTTTACGTGGAAACTCAGTTTGGGAAAATCCACCAGCAACATGCCACCAATTTTTACTCTTTCAAAATGAGCTCTATTAGGAGCCATCCCTTTTAAAGGTCACACTATTAAATGTGACCTTGTTAAAGGATTTAATCACCCTTTTAGGAGTGGCCTTGTCAGAGGACTTTGATCATTCCATTTAGAATATCACCTTGTGAAAGGATTTACATAGAATGTCAAGTCTTCAAAATGATTCTTAGGTTAGCCTCTGTTAAAAGGATTTCACTACAAATTTTTTACAATGATTAGAAAGAAAATACTAGGTTTTGATCTGTGTGATTACAACTCACTTTGCAAGTTCATATCTCTATTCAGTTTAAGTGTTGATTCACTAATAAGCTCTTCATTTTCATCTCTATTCTTGATTCACTTGACAATCCTTCAAGAAATCAATTTTTTGAGTTAAAAAATGCATAAGACTTCTTACTCATATTCCACTTATCACTATCAATAATATCTCTATGAGCTTTCTCTTTTAGCTTCACATTCACTTACACATATGTACATTTCTTATCCACCTTTATCGGTATGTGCCTCTTGCATATACTTGCACTCCTTGATAATTTTTTTGGCTCTGTACCTCTTTAAATAGGAAATTCTTGATTTATCATTTTCCATCACCACTATAGATCTTAGGTTTTATGATCAGATTGAATTCAATTCATTGTATCTGTCCATCATCTTAATCATCCTCTAGAATCTATCTCTCAGGTCTTTACCTAATCCTTGCCTTGAATTTAATACTAGTACATTAGGCCCCTATTTTGACCAAAATTTTTGACCAAAGGCCTATTTGGGTTGTTAAATTCATTTTTTTTGAAAAAATGGGCCCAATATGGTCAAAATTTTGACCAAATTTTGACTATGGTAAAATTGTTTAAATTTTGATCTTCAGAACATAAGAAAAAAGGTCACGGTAGTGTTAATTTTATTTTGGGGCACACCGTGACTACAATGGGCAGGAGTTTGGTGCAGGGTCAATAGGAGAGGAGAAAGGAGATAAGAATCTAGTCATTAGATATCATTCCAAGTTTGTTATCTA
This sequence comes from Cupressus sempervirens, assembly GCA_028749045.1. Classification (NCBI taxonomy): domain Eukaryota; kingdom Viridiplantae; phylum Streptophyta; class Pinopsida; order Cupressales; family Cupressaceae; genus Cupressus; species Cupressus sempervirens. The sequence continues at coordinate 715,476,775 of CM053789.1, forward strand.
TCAAAAAGTTGTAGAGGGAGATTCCATAGCTATTCAATGCTTTTACATTCTCTTTCTCTTCTACTCATTGCAATTTAGAAAATAGAGCCACTGTTATTTCTTTCAGGTCACAAAGTTGTTTTATAGATGATGTTTAGTCTCAGGGTTAGCATATATTTAAGTGCAAGGATAAAGCTGTGGAAAATTTATATTTCTAATATAATGCACTATTCATTTTTAGTATTTCTTTTGCATGCAGGGAATCTCGAGATGTCTTGGTGTTGGAAAACTCTGAATTGGAAACAAAGAATGTAATATTCCATAGCTGCTCCCATTTTCTTTTTCACTCAAATTAGCAGCATTACCTCTGATAGAATTTGATCCAGACCCATTCACACATGTTTGTGGCCATTTTGATGTAGATTTCTTTGCAAGACATTAAACAAGAACTCAATCTTTCAGAGGATTGATATATTGTAGAACATTTGTATCTACATTCATTTCCTCTTCATTCTAGTAGTTTATTTTCATCTTTCTATATGGCTCGCATCCACAATATGACCTTGTTGAGTCAGGAGTCTTTTTCACTACTTTATTTAAAGAAGAAAGGAAGCTTAGCTTGCAAGTTTTCAAAAGAACCTCATTATAGAGTTTGGAGCCCCAACAATGTAAATGCTATGAGGAACCTATACAAGATGCATTGTTATAAGTTATACAAGCTTTCCTAGTGCAATCTAGAAGTACCATTTTAAGGAACTATTTCTCCAAAATAGAAAATGTAATGTAGTGATTCTAGCAGATGATGTCCAAATAGGTATGCTTGTGTGGGAGAAAAAAGAAGAAGAAAAGAAGCAATTTGCTTTATCATCTCTGGCTAAAGACACAGCCCATACTCTTGAAGCTACATTATATTCTCTCATAGATAGTCCTGCTATAAATAATTATTCATTTTTTCCCTCATGATTGTGCTTTGTATGATTAGGAGTAGCATGTATCTTGTTGGTGTTTCAAACTGCTAAAACTATCAAGCAACAAAATGCTTAATATCACAATGAAATGACTCACACAATCTAGGGATTAGCCAATTCCCAATATCAACTATATGAATGAATCACTATAGCCCAACTTCAACAAAACCAAATGATGGTTTCCTACTCTTTTGGCTCTGCTAAAATGTTCATGTTTGCCCTCCATGCAAACTACTGAAAAGCCCTAGATTTAAAAAACTGTCATCAGTCAAAATTTATGACTTGCCTACTCTAACACAGGGTCCAATTCCCTACCACTATAATCTGCTACAGTTAGATTCAAACTTGGGAGGGAAGGTTCTAGAGGGTTACCCTCATCTAATTCTACTTGAGTAATAAAAATACCTCCCTGTGATCCCATTTGTTCGATCTATTCATTAGTGAGATGTTCTTCTCCAATCCTCAGAGGGGATTGAGTGGGCGAATATTCCTCAACTTGAGGCCTTTCTTCTGTTATTACCTTCTGCCTCTTAGAACTAGGCTCATCAGGTCTCTCCTCCTCAGCTATACTAGTGGATCCTTTTATTTGTTTGCCCTTATCTATAGGAACCCTTTTATTCTGAATTATAGTATACCTAGGCCTCTTTTGTACAATTATTTTACTAGCTCCCACATTTGGGGTGAAAGCCAATCTCCTTATTACCTCTCTGGCCTTATCAAGATAGGAATCAATAAAAATTTGTTTCTTTTCATTCATGACTTCCATTATTTTAGGGAAGGTATTCATGAGTTTACTTATTTTGTTAGACTCTGTAACAGCATTATCTAAAGGATCATATTTATTATCAAAACAATGAATGAATTCTAAGACCCGAGAATAAACTCTCCACTTTTCCTTTTTAGTTTCTTGATCCTACAATGAGAATTCATTCCTTATAATTTCCTCTGGATAATAAGAATCGTGCTTGACTGGTCCCAACTTGATTCTATGCCTCAACATCTAATTGAAAAATCCCTCAGAATCACAAAAATGGGGATGAGAGATAGCCATCATATACTGCACCAAAATTTTATACAAAAAGAGCCATCCCCCTTTTGTAATCACAAATTGATGGGCCACTGTGCAGGTAGGGAAAATTGACCCTAATTGCCTTTTCAACAAAAATATTTCTTCAACTTCCCCTAACTGCCAAAAAACTTCAGCCACTCCTACCTTCAAAGGTACTTGGTAAGGTAAAACATGAGGACTCCCTTTAAAACCATTTATTCTAAAAATAGTAGAAACAGAGTAAGGGATGATATCTCCCCAATTATGTGAAACTTTCAAGTCATGGGGGTTATCCAGAGGCCTAATGAGACTCATTAGTGCTTTAGGGATTTTGGGATTGTCACTCAATATAAGGCACCTCAGCTTAGAAGAAAAATATCTATCAAACCTGACAAAACTAGCATTACTTGCATCCTAGGTCATATCTGCACTCCACAACTAGACTGGCAATATTTCCCAATTCTCCTCTTTGTTTAGTTCCATCTCATTACCAAAATATGTCACTCCTTTCAACAAAAAGATATGCATTAATAGAGAGTAGTGACCAAAAGTTTTTTCCACCTTGCCCTTCGCAATTCCAACTAAACCAATGTGAATTTCTTCAGCCAAAAAGGAAGAAAAATCAAAAATAACATCTACACCGAAGGAAGCAATCTGAACCATCATGTACATGGAACCAATGGGCATAAGTTCTTGCTCATCTTCATCAAAAACTTGGCATAAGGTCCTGTATATCTCTATAGCCCGGGAAGTAAAAAGACTCTTCTTAAAAGGCTCTCTAGAGGCTACAGTAATTACTGGAAAAGTTCCTATTATACCAATATGTGCCCTCAATGCACCTCCCTTGATTACATCCTTCTTTGCTTTATATTCATTCTCTAATTCTAGCAGATTGATTTGCACATAGTAATCTGATAATGGTTCCAAGTGAAAAACCTCTCTAATTTCTTCAGGAGTAATCAAGACTAGAGGCACACCATCCTTTCTTCTTGCAACCCTAATGGCTTGGTCATAATTCTTAGCAATGGCTTCAAGCAACTCATAATCCATGAAAACACTTGGGACTACTAACTTTCCCAAATCAAAATTCTAGACATTAGCATGCGGGGCAAACAACTTACTTTCTGAAAACCACTTTTTAATAAGGATAAGACCAATTTGAGTAGTTATTGCATCCCTTACCCAATTCCCCTTGTCATATAGGCCATCTGCAATTTTAAGCCCAGGGTTTAAGGAAATCAATTTTTTAACTTTTGCAGGCTCTACAGTAGACTCTGGGAGTAATTCTAATAAATCATCATCGACATTCCTATCCATATAGTTAATTTGCCCAGAAAATGGCTTCTTAGGAGGCATTTTGATAGTATTGAGAGAACTGGAATGCCACAAAGGTTATAGTGTGAGTACTTACTTGACTTGTTGAACTTGTTCTTCTCTGAACCTCTGTTATTGATCTTGAATAACTGAGGAATAGTTTTCACGTTCTTACCAAGCTTAACACGAAAAAATCAATAGGCTCTTGTGCTCAAAAAATCTACAATCTTTATTTGCATGGGACTGGAATTAATGAAAATCTCTTGTATTATACTCTATTTTTTCCACATGCGAAGCTTTCATTTATCATAAATGCACAGGACAGAAAAATAGAGTGATGTCGCATTTTCTTTTTTAAACTTGTGTCGTTGATCCATGAAAAATCCTACGACCTGGGAATGACAACTAGGCTAACTTAGCTTTCTTCTTAACACATTGGCAATCAAACCAATGAAATCCCTACATCTATACCTTTCCTTCAAGGCTAGCACTTCAAACTAGGCCCATGGATGACCATGGACACGTGTCATCAACTTGCTAACTCGTTATACATAACTCTCAAGCACCTTTCCACAGCGAGCTAGCGATAACCACTGATCTTACTTTAATCATGTGGCAGATAATTGAAACAACCTTTAAGAACACAATGGTGGGTCCCTTGCTCGTTAACTTGCTATACTTATTTATTGCACATCTCCTCATAGTGAGTTAACGGGCATCGTCAATCTAGATTTGATCTTGCAGTCAGCAATTTACTATAACAGTGGTGGCCCACCACTCACCAACTCGCTATACATAAATTCTAAGCACTTCTTCATAGTGAGCTGACGATGGCCTTTCATCCTGGCTCGATCTCATGATCAAAAATCTTTGTACTTTATACATGGGAAGTGGGTCCATGATATCGTTGTCGTTGAGTTGGCTCAACACACTGGCACACACACACACACACACACACACACACACACACACACACACACACATATATATCTCTTGATGACATCACATGTCTTGGGCCTCACCATGTTTATGACTTTCAGGTGGGTCTCTATGTCGCTACTGGCAAAAAAACCAACAATTTGGCTAGTGACATGGCGAGCTCCGACCAATCAAAGTTTTTTGGCTCAAAGATATTTCAACAGGATGCCAACATGTAATTTGATCTACACAGCTTAGCCTTATCTTGTCACTCATTCGGGGCCCACCTTTGAGGATTTTTTAGTTACATTACCATTTTTTGAGCAATCACTACATCGCTACTGGCATAAAAACCACAAACCTGGTTAGCGATATGGTGAGTTTTGATAAGAACTTTAAAAAAAATGCTCGAAAAAAGAAACTACAAAAGATAATAACCTACAGAGGGACAAAAGTGAAACGTGCACCATATCTTCCTCAAGATCCTCAAAATTACTTTTGATCTCAAAAAGATGTCATCTTTGGAAAATTTGGGCATTCACTATATCACCACCGGCAAGTCGCAAGTGTTTTTAGTGACTTGGTGAATTGCCAAATAAAATTAAACTCTAGTGACACCACTTGCAAATATTTCCACGTGCCCTTCTTCTTGAAACTGACTGGTCTGAGACATAGTATGTGGTCAATAGATCTTCTCGCCAACACATTTCATGGCACCGGACTCCACTTTTCAATATCACACATAATTCTCTGATGGTCGCTACCTCGCTATGCGTAACATATGAGCATCTTGCCATAGCAAACATGTGACAACCATAGATTCAAATTAGATTAGACGGTAAGATTAAAACCTCTTTTTCAAAAGACTTAACAACGACAATCAAGTAGGCGAGAAAAGAATATTCGCTCCTTGTTGGTTTTTTTTTTTTTTAAATAAAAATTTTGCACCAGGAAAAACTTAAAAGGACAAACCTAAGGCTTTTCAAAGATTTTTCAAAGGTATCAAAATATACTATGCCAAAACCTAAAGCCCTATGACTTATCAGAAACTTCTCATCTAATTTTTTTTATGATCCTAAGAAAATTTGATTCACAAAAAATCAGACCAACATATCAGATGTACTCATTAAAAGACACTTTCTCCTCAATTGAGGGATCATTTTTGTACAATTTAATGTGAATAGCACACAAATTGTATTACACATTTATCTACTAGATGTTGGGTACGTTGATTTGACATAATAAATTAGTGGCTGCTAGTTCTGATACATTCAAACTTGTGAAAAAAATTCTAGAAAACATTTTTACTATCCAACATAGTTAACCTGAGAAACCAGCAACTCCATGGATATATCCACACAACCTCTGTAAGTTTTTTATATGCATAGCTATGGGTATTCTGTTTAAATTTTCAAACTTAGTGCCATTGACTTAAGTAGTCCTTGATATGTTCTACTGATAAGTCAGTGAGTCACTATTGATATGTAAGACATGGAAACAAATAGATTCTTATTATGGGCTGGCGTATTTATTTCTTTTGGGCACTAACATACTATAGATCTTTACTTTTGCATTAGAAACCTTGTGACTATTAAGCAATACAAACTTAATAATTTTACTACTTGGATCAGTGGGATCAAGAATACTTTCGAGCACAGATCTAGGTCATTTCTTGATTTCCAACTCTTCAACTATTTTTTGTCAAATTTTCACATAACTCTTGTATCACTTCCAGTCCTCCAAGAAAATTCATTTTTACTTTGTGTTCTTGTGCTGTAACTTTTTAATCTAAGCCAAAGCTTTTTGATGTCTGGGTTTTAGGCTTGCATGCTTATCTGTTCAGTGAGATACATTATATGATCTTTTTCTTATTGACATGATGAATTTTGAAGAATGCATTGGCTTAGGTCTAGCCCTTTTTCGTACTTCATTCCTACATTTGTAGAAATGTTTCTTTCATACTGTTACTTGAATTTGTAATAGTTGCTTGGATAGTTATGGACATTTTAATCTATAAAATATATACCCCCACTTGGGTCTACTCACCATGTCATCATTCTAGAATGTTAATCTACAGCAAGGTAGTGCATTGTAACATTGTGAGGCCTTAGTTTTATTTGTTGTTTTAATATAGAATTGCAAATAGACAATAGCTTGGGAATAGCAAATAGTTTCTAGCTATTGCTTCCAAGTTCAATGACCCTTCTCATGTTTGTAGTTGTATCTAATTCCAAGCACTGCCCCATAAACTTACGAGTCAATAAAAAAACTCATCAAATCAAGCTCAATGTTATTCTCAATTATAACAACAACCATTTAGGCCAACTATTCATAAACTACATATTGATATTTGGTTCAAACTCAATAGTTTGGATGGTGAATCTGATAATGTTTTTACGGTTGAAGAAGAAGAATTCATTTTTACCATATCCTTTCTCAAAATAGTTTCCACAAAAATTAAGATCGACCAAATATTCTACACCTCAAAATAGAAAACAATCAAATGATGCTAGTTGTGCACACCATGTTTACTTTGGTTCTAATTATCTTCCTACCAAATAATAGTATAGGGCTTTTCTATAAAACAATGCTACTAGCTGCCACATTTCTAAAATGATCAACTGCATGCCACTATCGACTATACTCTTGCACCTATGCTTGGTGCAAGCACTAGTATATAGTACTTAAGATACCACTGAATATCTAAATCATTATTTTTCAAAGAAGTTGTAAGGCATAATTTGATTGAATTTAAATACTCGAGGCAATTCTTGAGTGCAGATGTTTCAATTCCTTAGTGTCAAAACTTGAATATATTTCATGCTTATCATTTCCTCTACTAATTCTTATGTAAAACATCATTAAAATAATTGTTCCCTTTGATAGCGTCAAAGAGTGTATATATACAATATTTTTGAAGTTGTTTTGTGCTAAATGGACCTTTTGTGATCAAGTCTTGTAAATATCTTGGTTGGTACAATTGCAGATTTCTTATTGGTTTTGTACTAGTACACAAGATTAACATTGATGACATTAGTAGAATTCCAAGTTTTGCTCTTGTATTCCTATTAATTGTACTTGATTGTTGAATATGTTAAAGAAGAAAAAAAAGCCAGTTAATCTATAGACTGGTAGTGACCTGAATTGCTTGATGTATTTTTTAAATGTTGAGATGCATATACTAAGAATTTTTTGTTGCTACAAGCCAAGCCACAGTTGACAGACAGGTCAAAGCTTCCAACTATTGTGCATCCTGTTATTAAAGAGTTGCTAAACTTGAAATATCTTCAGCAAGTAAGTTGCATGCAAAATATTTTTTTTGAAGGGAATTGACATTATTTTTAAAAATACATTCAGTTTATTTTTAAAAATACATTCAATTTATACAATTTTACTCATGTTTTGGTGGATAAAAACTTAATGTTCTTCCACATTTCTTGCCCATTTTATTTCATATCTAAAATAAGACATAATCTTGACATTTTCCAATAGCTAAATGTCTTTAACTGTGATTGGAATTTGGCATAAAATGTATTTTTAAGATTAGATTATCAGCTAGTTCTAGTTAATCGCCATTTGAAAATTAGAGGTGTTAATCCTTTCATTGAAGAGAAAATTTATAGTGCACTACATATCATCACACTTACCCAAAAAATTTGAGCCAAACATTTGATTATCTAGATTGAAAGTCATTGTCCACTTCATAATCTTAGCAAGAAGAACACCATAAGTGCTTGTGAACCAAGTATTTATGATGAAGCAAGAATGAAAGAAAAATGAAAAAATGTGTTGAGTCGAGAGATAGACATTGGAAAGAAAGCCATTGATTATAAAAATTATTAAGATCAAGTTTAAAAATAATGTTTTAATTGACAAGCACAAAGAAAGATTAGTAGCTAAAGAGCAACAAATTTTCCTTGTACATCTGTGCACTATCTCCATGATTCCATGTTTGGTCCTTAGCCTCTTTGCAATAACCACATGATCGATTATTGCCAAATAGTGCCAACATACTATGTGGAAAGGCCCTTTCTAGATCATATTTCAATGCAACAATTTATCAAACGATGGCACTTTGAGGGGATAATGATCATCTTCAACCGTGTGACTTTGGCTCATTGCTTAAAATTTCTTAGAGGATATAGAAACTTACTGACTATAAAAAATAGGTATGTTCTTAGAAAAAAAAAACCCATACTCATTGTAAACAATAGGTATGGACTTAATGCATATTTCATGAGTTGTGGTTCTTAAAAACCCATACTCATCAACTTGAATTGTTTGTTTAATACCCAATGCACTGAGGTGACGCTTACAATTTGAATTCATAACAACTATTTCTCATCAACTTAAATTGTTTGTTTAGTACCCATTGCATTGATGTGACACTTACAAGGTTTAAGTATTGCAACTTCCTAGAAGGTCTGTCTACTCAATTCCATGATGATCCAACTTTCCTTGATCCTTGGGAGAATGATGCAGGAGCATCAAGGTCAAGGTTGAAGGCATGAGAAGACATTAAGGTCTCAAGATAACCAACATGACCATGTTAGAACAGTTGATGTAATAAGACCTTGTGAAAGTCCTTTTTGATATGTTTGTAATCATTTTAGTTACATTTGAAAATATTAATTAACAAAAATCGTATTTGCAGATATAAACATTAATCACAACATGTCCAATTTATTTGTAGGTATATTTTCCTATGAAGAAAGACCATGCCTAACAATATGAACCTAGAAAAAAATAATGAGACAATGGCTGCATTATGGGCTCAGTTCCAAAAAAAACCTGATAAATGTTATTGTCCTTGCAAAAAGTGTAAGGGCTTACAGAATCGAATAATTCTAATCACAACAGCCCAGAATCATTGTAGGCAATATGGTCATGTTGAAGGGGGCCACGATTTTCATCCATTTTTGAATGTGGATTTCCTACTAGAGGAACATGGAGGTGTGAATATCCAAGCTAAGGATAACACTCCCATGGAAGAATATGATAATGTGCCAGAGGACATGATTGAAGAAGATGGTATTGAGGCAAGTGATGAAGAGGCTCACAATGATGGTGCTAGTGAATTTGATAATAATGATGAAGATGGTCTTGATATACCTTTACTTGAGAAGGCACATGAGCCCTTATACGAAAGCTCCCAAACAACTCTACTATCGGCTATAGTGTTGTTGGTGAACTTAAAGGTTATGAATAGTATATCCAATGTAGCAATGTCACATATGTAAGGTATGTCATTTTTGTCATCTTAAATGTTAGCATACAATTACTATTCATTATATTAACAATGCATATTTGTTGTTGTAGGTTGATTAGTGAGTTTTTGTTACCACCATCAAACATTTTTTCTCGTTTGTACCAAAAATTATCTAACATTATGGATCAGACTGGAATGAAGTATCAAACAATACATGCATGTCCCAATGATCACATTCTATATCATAAAAAACATGAATTTGCAATAGAATGCCCTGATTTTCATTTTAGTAGATATTGATTAGATCAAATAACAAAAAAAGTGCCTCACAAGGTTCTTCGGTACATTCCTATTATTCCACATCTTGAACAGTTATTCAAGTGCACTAGCTTGGCACAATTTATGGATTACCATGCACACAATAGAAGTTAGGATGACATTATGTGAATGCCTACCGATGGTTTTGCATTTAAAGAGATAGAAGAAACATGGTCACACTTTAAAGAAGAACCTCGTAATCTAAAACTTTCATTGGTGGTGGACGGTGTCAATCCATATGGAGATATGAGATCTGTTTACTCAGTGTGGCCTATTCTTGTTATTAACAATAACATTCCTCCTTAGATGTCCATAAAGAGGGAGCACATAATGTTGTCAATGATTGTGCTAGGTATTTTTTTATTTTATAGTTATCTAAATTAATTTATAAATAGTGCATGAAAATGGTTATAATAATTACGTAATGTTTATGTTCATTCAATTGCTAGGTAAATACCAAGTTAAAGATATGAACATGTATATTGAGCCCCTAATTGACAAGTTTTTGAAGTTATGGAATGGTATCACTATGTATGACATCTCTAGACCGATAGGACATTGACAATTTCAATTCTATGCAATGCTTGTATGGACAATACATGATGCCCCTAGGCTAACTCATTTTTGTGGTATGTTATATTGTTAAGATTATATATTTTGGTATGTTATAGTGCTTACACATTACTATCAAATGCTTAAGTTGTGCATGATCATTGTACATGATCCAATTATACATAATCTTTTAGGTCTTCTAACAAAAGGAAAATTTGCATGTCTAGTTTGTGGTCCGAAGATGAAATGTCGTCATTCGAGAAGTTTAGGAAAGCAGGTGTTTGATGAGTTTAGACACTTTCTCCACCATAATCATAATTATCGAATTGCCAAAAAACACCTTTTCAATGGGAAAGAAGAGACATCATCAACGCCACAAAGAATGACACCTCATTTATGGAAGTTGGAATACGATCGACTAAATTGTCGAAGTAATGTCCAATTTGTCGTTCAAAATTTACAATTTATATTTTAATATTGTCTTATATTTACTAATTTTGTAACTGATGCTCATGAAGGTCATCAATGCATCAATGGCTAACTTCCTTTCCTACTCAATTTAGTAGGTTACCATACTATAAGGATCTCCCAATCGCACATTTATTTGATGCTATGCATATTTGAAAGAATGTAACAGAGACACTATGGAAAATGTTGGATGAAAGGTGTGACAGAGAACAAATTGCTAAAATTTGTACTGACATTCATGAATCTAATCATGCACTAAAATTTTTCATTGAATCAAATAGGAATGTAGACCGCATAAATACAAGTGCCCTTCCTTGGTTATTAACGAAGCAACAAAGTGATGCATTAAAAGAATTCATAAAAAAAAAAATTCCCAACAGGATTTGTTGAAAATATAAGCACTCTTCTATCAAAGAAAGGTGATTTTGGGCCAGGGTTGAAGACACAATATTGGAATACCTTCCTCAGGGTAAGTCATGTTTTCTATTTATAGTATATTTGTAAGATTGAATGTAGTACCAATTGCATTATTTAATAATATATTGAAATGATCATTTTTTAATGATTGCAATTCATCCTACCTCTATCCCTTCCACAACAGTTTGACAATAGTATTAAACAAGTTATATATGATCTTGGAAAATACATGAGGTTAGAAGAGTGTTTTTTCTTAGATTTGTAGCTTTTTATTTGAAATCTAGTTTATAATTTTATTTGAAATATCCTCTATGTGTTTTTGCGTGTTGAATCTCTTTTAGGTGGTTATCATCTAAAGAAATTGATAAAAAAGATATAAAATATTGGAAGAGAAAAATTCCATAGCTTATGTGTGAAATGCAAAAGTGTTTACCTCCAACGTTTTTCAATGCTCAAGAACACTACCTCATACATCAAGTTGAGGAGATTGAATTGTGTGGACATGTACAAGCTAGATAAATGTGGATGGTTGAGAGGCACTTGAAATTTATGAAGGGCTTTGTTTGACAAAGAGCACATCATGGGGGTTCTATGATAGAGGGATATATGATATACCAGACCATGGTGTATATCAGTGAATATCTTCCAAAGTTTGCAGCAGGTATCCATGTAGATCGCATTTGGGATCCCAACTATAATGACAAATTCAAAGGGGAGTACCTGATAGGAAAAGGTAGATTGAGGAGGGTGAGAGGTAATTCTAAGTTTTTTTTTTGTAATTTAACAATTCTTATCCATCATCAATATATACAAGTTGTTTCTAACTGGTGTAATTGTCTTCTTTATAGTTGGTCATGAGTGGGATGCACTACACTTGTACATTGCAAATAATCTTGATTGGATGATAGTGTGGATTGAACAGTCTCAAGAAAATGGTTGCTCATTAACATGGGATGGTGTTGCGTCATTGGTTAAAGAAGCTCATCGTAATGGAGATCCTAATGTTATGCCAATGGTACTTGATCTAATATATGGCTTAAGAGATACAAAGGTATGCATAAGATTACTAATCATGAGACATAAGTTTAATATCAACTCACAAATCAATGAGAAGATTCTTGACATGATTGAATAATTTTAAGTCAAACACCGCAAAGCTATGTACTACCATGGCTATAAATTCTGCACAAAAAAGTTAGATGAAACGAAGAAAATATGTCATTTTGGGATAAGTGTTGTCTTCGTGGTCACCAATATTTCATCTAGAACTGACATACATCCTCAACAATCTAAAAATTGATACTATGGCATTTTGGATGATATACTTGAGTGTGACTTTGATTCATTCAAAATAGTTCTATTTTTTATCAAATGGTTTAGGTTACAACTGAATCGAAATGATCCTGATAGAACTGTTATTGGACATGATAGTGGATTTACTATGATTAATACAAGGTCATTTGAGCCAGTCGAAGATGAGCCCTATGTTCTTCCAAGTCAATGCGAAAAAGTTTTTTACTTTGGTGTTCCAAAAAAACCAGGTTGGTCATTTGTTGTTAGACATGACCCAAGAGGAAGGCCAGTAAAGTATAATGTGATCGAAGAAGAAGATATTGAAGAAGCACAAAAGGAAGTAAATGATTATCAGGAACGACAGTTACCCAGTGATGAAGAAAAAGAAGATGGTAATGATTTTGGTCATGCTAATGATAATGGTGATAATGATGATGATGATGCTGATGACGATCATGATCATGGTGATGAAGATGGTCATGGTCATGGCAATGATGGTCATGATGATGATAGTGATCAAGAGGATGATGATGGTGATGAAGATGGTGGTGGTGATGACGATGATCAAAGTGAGAAGTTCGATGATGATGATGATGACATGGATGAAGATCATGATGATCATGATGATCAATGAAATCTTCAAATACGATCAATGTCAACTATGATAGGGTCTTGTATGACCAAATATTTCTTTCCAAACCATATGTGCACATATAAACATTAAGTAGAACATGTCAAATATTTTTTTAGATATAAACATTAGTTACAATAAATTTTTAACTTAAGACAAATGATTTACATATAAAATCTACTTTATTATTAATATTTTTTTTGGTAAGTCTATTAGTTTAATTTTGCTGCTGATTTCTAAGACTTACTAATTTTTTTCATAGGGCGATATGGATGCACCATCTCAGACACCTTCAATAGAGGTAAACATTAATTATTGTAAATTTTAATGTTAATATAGAAACAAATTTCCTATTATTGTGTTCTTTTCTTTATGGCTTTGGAGTTATTTTGATGAAAGTATATGAATATTTGATGTCACAAATGATGGGAAAAAGCTACAATGATCATTGATCAAATGCAATCTGAAATACGGGCATCATATCTACATGACATTGGCCTTAGTACTGACCCTGTATTCATCACCCAACAATTTATGTAAAGATACACTAATGAGTTTGTTAAAATTATCATCAAGGGTGATAGAAGTGAGGAGAAAGAGGCACTGAGAATAGAATTGGATCGTAGAATCCAATCTTTGAAAGTAAGCAGTAATAGAAGTTCAATAGATATTAATCTTTTATAGTATCTTATGGATTATGATCTCTAATTTTATGTGTTCTTGTATAGACATATGTCCTAGTTGTGAGGTCACATGGTGAACATGGTCAGGATTGTTGCACAGTACCTTTGTGTAAGTAACACTTTGTTTGTTTTGATCAACATTATAACACTTACCTTTTTTTTTGTGGATGTTTCTCGCTAGTATCCCATTTGATATTTATCCATTGGAAATTTCTTTGCTAGCAATATTCTATTCTTCAACTCATGATGAAGTGTGGATTCCTCCTTTAGTTGGTGGTCCACTGTTGTCTGCTACATTGTCGACAACAAGGACCATGCAAACATCATTGTCTATGCCCAGTAGAACTGGTAAAACCTTGTTTTGAAATATTTTGTAATGTGTTATATTTTTTAATGTCTTTATACAAGTTTATGAACAACAAAGTAGCATATTAGTTCTTTAATGATGTCTACAAAAGCTTGCATACACACAAACACATGCATACACACACCACACATACATATATACATACATACATATATATATATATATATATATATATATATATAGCCACACATAGAGAGACATGGACATAGGCAGGGAGGTAGACCAATAGAGAACAGCACTAAAATTGTCATTTAATTGTATGATGCTTAAGTTGATAAAGCAACAGAGAGCAGTACTACTAAAGCTGATCCATTTCCTGGAGCAGTTCGTGTGATTAGTACTGGTTCGTATGGAGGGACATTGTTGTTGAATAAGAAAACTATGTTTACATTAAGAGAAGGAAAGCTTCCAGGTGCTTCAAAATTGATATTATTTAAAGTGTAAATTTAATTTACTTTTACATTACTCATTTTGGACTGATAAATCCTTTATGTTTTTTAGGTAATAATGCTTTCTTTGAACATCTTTTTCATATGACATTGAGACTATTTGGACCCACCATATGTAAAAGGTACGTAGTTTCATATCATTGCTACATAATTTTTATTTTCTTCTATTTATTGTAATATATTAAAGTTATTAATCTAACAATCTATTTGTTTTTAAAAAGGTCGAATTTACAAACTGTGGAATTAAAAAATCAGCTGATTGCATCCATTGAGGAGAAATTTGGAAAAAAACATTTTTGACACTGGCCTACTTCTGAAAAGAGAAGAAAAGCATATAAAGATTGTGAGGGATCAATATAGAAGGGCTCTTAAGGATAACCCAAAGTACGACCATCCTCCTATGATTCCACCGATGGAGTGGAATGAAATAATAGAAGATGCAAAGGATAAAAGGCTACGTGAAGATAGAGATAATGAAACAGCACAGGGCAAAAAGAGGTATGTCATTATAGTATTAAGTACATTGTAATCATGCACTAATTATTGATATTTGTAAATATATAATCTAAGATGTTTGAAATTGTTCATAGATTGCAGGACACATCCGTGGCTACAAAAGCGAGAATAGAAAAGGTTGGCCAACACAAACTTGGCTCTGGTGGCTATATGAATCTGTAGTCTCGACTTGTAAGTAGAACAATAAATTTTGTATTTTTTTTTTTAATATAATGTTGCAAACAATTTTTTTAATGAAACCATACATGGAAAACTGACATTATCAAGAAAAAAACACAGGGCACAGATTTCAATGTGGAGGTCACAGATGAAGATAGAAAAATTGCCTTGAAGGAAGGCTATAAAGTTGTGGTTGCACACCTACGTGAAGAATCTATAAGCCTTGCGCAAGAATCCAGTGCACCAAATGATATCTCACAGGTAAATTGGTCAGATGAAAAGTAAATGAAATTAAATAGTTGAGAAGATTCTTTTTTGGTATTAGTTTAAAATGTAAATTGACTACATAACAATGTGGATAACATTTTATTGCAGCCTTCATATCCTACCACAGAACCTACTCCTAACGAAGGCCATGATGTGCATTATAGTGGTGGAGATATTAATTTGCTATTGGAAATTAATTATGCAATTATGAATACAATTTAACATCTTCAATTGAAATTTGATATGTATCCTTTTTTTGAATATTTCAGAGCATGTTAAACATCATGCTGAAGCGGTGGACCATGTTCCAAGTGTTCAACATGTTGACACAGTGGAAGATCAAAATGTTAATGTAGATGATGTGGCATTATCAGGTAAGAAAAATGCATTTTATGTTGTACTCGTACTTAATTACAAACTTGTAACAGTTAGAAAAAGAGAAAGAGTATGCCAATTTATCACATCCACTTGTTCTTGCAACAGAGCCCCCTTTAGTGCAGCAACCTCCTGCTCCTCCAAAAAGAAAGAGCCATCATAATTTGACATTACACGTGCTAGAAGAGGATGAGAATGAAGCAAATATGGATGCTCCTATGAGCGCTTTTCTTAAGAGAGCTCAGAAAAACAAAAAAAAGAAATGATGTTTTAAAAACTTTCTTTGATAAACCTTGTTGGATAATGAAAGAACTTTGTTTTAAGTAATTTTGTATGAATGATGCATATTAATAGCAATTTTTAGTTTATGTTAATGAATATTGTTATGTGTTAATGAATTTTTGATTAGTATTGTGTATTAATGAATTTTATATCATATTAATGAATGTTATGTGATTGTATTGATTGAATGTTATAGTTCATAAATGGATGAATGAATGAATGAAGTATGTAATTAAATGATAACGTGTACTTTAGATTGGTGTTAGGGGGAGTTGGATGAGGCCAGATGAGCTTCCACCTTCACATGGTTGGCCTTGTTAAGTAGAGAATATTATAGTATTCTTGAAACCAAGTGAAGCTCAAATTTGTTAAGTCTTCAAACACACATCCCAATTCTCTTTAATGAGACTGAAGTTTTTTTTCTTGTAATAGTCTCATTGTAGTCATCTTTTGGTTCCTTGAACATATAGTTCTTTCTTAGTTTAAATCCCAATTATTAGATATTTTTCCACATTGGAGTTAGTTTAGCATAGAAACTTGCATATTTTATTATATATATATATAGTCAATTGAAAGCAATGTAGAAAGAATTCACATAGTTGATGTCTAACAAAAGAAGACAAGATGCATATACTATTTAGCATGGAAATCCTTGTAGGTGAATTTTGTGTGTATGTACACACACACACACATATATGTATGTATGTATATAACTTCAAACAAATGTGTAGACTCAATTAGCAAGAGACACCAACCTCAAATCCTATAATGCAGAAGGAACTGACCTTTGAAATGCAAAATGTTTATAATGTAGGTAGATTTTCCTTAGATCTCCTTCGAGGTCTTCAAAAAATTTGCCTTGTACTTATGAATAGTCCACCAAGATTTGAAATAGTGTTTTTCAATAAATGCTCTAAACTTGGAATATACCTTCATAAAAATTATGCCTTAGATCTGCTCATCATATTCAAAATAAGCCTTCACATGTTTGTTCACTTAGGTCTGATTTAGGTCTTCCACAAATTTGGCTTATAATTATGCTCTTGAATCTCTTAAAATCTTCTTTGTATTCAAATGATATTTAATGAATTGATTGATACAAATTTCCTCATACTTGAATCCAAATATCATTATCATTGTCAAACATAACACAGACATAAAATCATTTTGGTTATTCGCTTGTTATACAAGTTAGTCTTATCTTTTTGGTTTTCACAAGTCATGCACTTATGCATCTTTGGGATATCCACAAGCTATTAGAGATTTTTGGATGGTTCATGTCATTATTTTTTTTGTGTTGTTTGTAGGGTTCTTGCCATGAAGTCTAAGGACAAACATGTTGGATGTTTGTGATAGACATGTCCACCTATGAAAAAAGTATCAAATGTAGAAAAAATGCAAAGAAAAGCTTGTAAGGGTTTTAGGTGTCTTTAGGCCTAGTATAGCTTGTAAGGGTTTTAGGTGTCTTTGGAAGGGTTAGTGAAGTTATAAAACCTTTGAAAAGGTTAGTGAAACATATTAAAGGTATATATGATTGTAAGTTTTTGAAGTTGACACTTTGTGTCAACTTAGACAACAAATTTTAGTTTATAATTAACTGGTAACAGTCTGATAGTTAGACAGAAGTGGTTGTTTAGTGTTGTTTGGTTATTTGGAAGGGATTTGTTGAGTTTTTTGGGGGAGAAGTAGAGTTGGGGTGGTGAGACAAGGCATTGTAAAAAAAATTTAATCAATAAAATAATCATGTTCTCTGCAATTCAGCCTCTGTCCCATGGAACAGTGAGTTCCTATGATGTATCAAATGCATTTTGACTAATATTTAATGTGAGAACATTTTATTATTTTTGTTATCTTTTCCATTCATTCTTTTAATTTTCATTGAGGGTTGAGTAAGGAATAACAGACAAGTGCATTCAAACCAGTGACTGGTTAGGCACAGTCAACTGTACTTATTCTAAAGTTTCCAATTTAGATTCTCTCCTACCACCTGTAGTCACTGTTATTGGTGGCAGACAATGAGGTTGTGATAATTTATTTTTAATATATTAACCAAATGCAAGAGAGTGGGAAAACTTGGTGTAAGTGCAGTGTTGGATGGTAATTGCCAATGGAGGTTTAGCCTAGATTAGACACCAGTCTAATAAACAGTGGATCATTTCATGTTTGAAGATGTTTGGGGGGTGTCTCTATTACCAAAAATGAGACAGTAGAGTAGTACTAGTGTTATGATGGGAAAAATATGTCTTTCATTGTGATAGACTATTTCTAAGTCATCTGTGTTGTTTCTTGCTATTGTTAAGTAGTCTTTGTTTTCCTTGAGACCATGAACAAAATTATCTACCATTTTTTCTAATGATAAAATTTTGACTTGAACAATGATAAAGTTTATTATTAATCATTATAGTGCAACAACTTTTGAGTTGTTCAAAAATTTTAGTCGAAGGCGTTGGAATTGATAGTGAACCCCAAGCTCCTAGAAATCACTTGCAACCAAAATGCATGTTACATCTATGTCTAAGAGAGAATATGATCCAAAAAATATGCCTACTTTGGTTATTTGGCTATTATTGCAGCACTACAAAGTGTCTTATAGTGTTTCTCATTTTCTTAAATAACAGGCAATTAGTTCATGATTTCATCATATCTTATAGTGGAACAACTCCAAGAATCTTGGGTAAATTGCTTGCTATAAGACTTTCTTGTATATGACACTCAATAATGTGGGCTAAGTGGTGGGCACAAAGAGGAACAAGAAAGGATCTCTACAAGTGCATGGTACAGTAGAATTCAAAAATGAAATTGAAGTGCTCTCATATATTCATTGTAAGAATCTAGTCAGGAAAATTGGCTTTCATCTACATTCATGATGGAACTTACAATGATGCATATCCACAACAATCTTTAACTTCCAACAAACAAGTTAAACCTGAAGATAAGCTGTTTGAAGACCTGGTTGACTTTGCCAAGGCAAAAAGTAAAACTTCACATAGTAAAAGCAAAAGTTTTCAAAAATTAGAGGTTGTTCTCTAGGATGGTTTGTACTACATATCTTCAAGTAGCTTGCTACAAGTGATGGTTTAGGTGTAGCATCAGTTTTATTGAAGCCACTATATAGTCTTTTGTTCAATTGAGGTTTAGTATTCATTATGTGTTATATTATTCCTAGTGCACTGCAATTTAATTTATTTCTTGTTACTTTTTTTTTCTGATATGAAATTCCTTTTGAAGATTTGTATATTGAAACAAACTTATGTTCTTACCCAGAAGGTAAACGATTTTAGTAACAGTACCAAAAGATCCATAAATATATATATATATATATATATATATATATATATATATATATATATTGCAATGTATTGCCGAAGCTTGTTCTATTTCAGATCTCAAGTAGTGTGGGAGCTGTTGGTGTTTCAAATTGTTGAAACTATCAAGCAACAAAATGCTTAATATCACAGTGAAATGACTCACACAATCTAGGGATTAGCCAATTCCCAATATAAACTATATGAATGAATCACTATAACCCAACTTCAACAAAACCAAATGATGGTTTCCTACTCTTCTGGCTCTGCTAAACCAAGGCAGGTATACCTAGGGATAATTCTAATGCAACTGTGTATGAAATTATCTTAGTTTCATTCTGATTCTCATCTGTTACCCTTACATACATACACAGCTCACTTCAGTTCTTCAATGCTCTCAAACTTATACACATCCCTTATCAGTAGATCTGGTCATAATTCTCCTAAAATTTACAAATATTCCTAGAAATAGTAGCTACCTAAGACTCAAGAATTAGATATAAATGAGTTGAGACTAGCATTTATAATTCTTGAACAAGATTAAAAATAATTTTGATTTTGTAAGATGATTTGATATGTAGCAACAGAATTCATCCTTGTTACTTCTGATTTATAAGACCAGTGCCTTATCCATTGGGCAAGAAATTGACTATTGGTAGGAGATCTAATTCAATTAACTTGTATAAGAATTAATCAACTATAATCACCCATCTCCATTCTTATGCAATATCCCTTTAATGAACTCATAAACCCTACTGATTTACTGAAGCATTTATATAATTGCTTGAATTAAAAGCAACAATAAAACCAGCATACAACCCATCCAGACTGCATTTAGCCAAATAAACCTTATTTAAATGACTTCAAAGTAAACAAACCCATAAACTAGAGATAGAAATTGATGACATAGATATAGTGTAAATACCCCTTTGTATTATCCTTTTCATATGATTAATACAATAACCAATAGAAAACCAATTGAATGCCCAGAATAGATTGCCATTTTTGTCATTTCAATTTGCTTATTAGAAAGTACAATGGAAGCAAACTCAAAACCTCTACATACTATTGGACCAATTGAATATGTACTCTTCTTGAAAGAAACAAAAAATTGCACAAGTCTTGGACCATCACAATGCCTTGAAATCTCATTTATATAGCATGAGTTGCAACAAGAAAAGGGCAATTGTGATTTGACAAGTGTCCAAGGAACAAAGCATCATACAAAAGACAAATACAATCACAACAAAATGCCAGGCATATCAAATATTCCTTCAGGTAGGCCCATTCCAATTTTTGTTGTGAATCATCAACTTCTAATTTGTCTCTCATTATTATGACTCCTCAAAATACATGGCTACCAAGCTGGCCAAAGAAGGATGATCTTGTGATACCTCCAAATCAGTTTTCTCCAATGGGTTCTCATTGCTTTCACCCTAAGAAGGCATTATTACCTTTTCTGCTTCTTCTTTTTTTAGTTTTGGTGCTAAGGTGTCAATAACCTGCACCTCACCTTCTTTTTTCTCATCATCATCTAAATTGTCCTCCTCTAACTGCTTGTCCAAGAGAAGATCTACCATCCAAGTTTCAAATTGTATATCATCTAGCTAGCTGAACTGTAGGATATTATTTTGTTTTTTTAAAATATAAATAGCCTCCTTTTCAAAACCAAAAAATTCTTGCTTCAAAGAATCAAAAAATAATTGGACTTTAACCAATTCCTCTGTCATGGTGGCCCACTAGGCATGCCCCTTTTCATTAATAACTTTATTTATCCTTGTGCAAAAAAGGTCATCCAATTCTTTACTCCACTCTTCCTTATTTTTCAATTTCTTCTTTCTATCCAAGGCGCAAGGAAATAGATAAAAATTTTGATTCTTTTACTTATTCAAATAAGAAACAATTTTTAGTTGCAAAGCAACTCTCCTGTTATCAAAATCTGACAGGTCATTAGCAATATCATACAATTTTTCAACATGGTCATTGGAAGACTTTATAACTGAATAACATAGAAGGGTGATTTCCTTTTCCCTTCTTCCCCATTTATTAACAATAGGCTTGAGGGTATCATCATGAGTTTTCAATTCCTCCCATATATCTATTACTTTTACCAACTGATCAAAGAATAAGGGCCACTCAATTTTGTCCACTAAATACATTAGAGCCTTTCTAAGCTTATCCTCATATTGCATATTTAACTCTACTTGTAAGCCCATAGTTTGCTCTTCTCTTCTTCAAATTCCTCAGCTATATAATATTCAGGCCTTTGAGGTGTGTCTGGTATCTCTACAAGGGGGGTGGATTTAAAAGGTTCCACTGGAGGATGGGGGTATGTTATTCTTGGCCTTGTGGATTTCCCCATTACCTTGTTTTCAAGTTCAATTCTCCTTTTTACCTCCCTATTATTGGCCTCAAGAAGTGTTTCATATTTATTCTATAACTCAGACATAACCTATTCCTCCTTCTTAGCAGTGGCCAATAGAAACTTAGAAGAATCCACATTCCAATATGCTGCGTGTACATGTGAAGTGTCAGCAACCCTTCTTACAAGTATATTTCCCATCAACCCAGACTCATCTGATTGTGATGGTGTGGCTCTAGATCCCTTTCTCAATGACCAAATAACCAATGTAGCTTGATCTTCAATGAATAAAGTGCCTTGGAAGTCTCTTCTATTTGGGTCTTGTAACTCCAATCTACTTGAAACAGAATTGAAAATTAATGCATCTGCAATATCCCAATTGGGCAATAATAAAATGTTAGATGCCTTTATCATTTTCGTCCCCTCCTTAGGGCTTATATTTTGCAATTCCTTCATCATTTCTTCTTTAATTTGGTTTTGCATGGAAGTTTCATCCATTTTTGGATGCTCTATTTTCATCCTTTTACATTTCTCCTCAAAAACGTTCATTTTTTTCCTCCATGCAAACTATTGAAAAGCCCTTGATTTCACAAAACTATCATCAGTCAAAAATTTATGACTTGTCTACTCTAATACAGGGTACAACTCCCTACCTCTATAATCGGCTATTGTTAGATCCAAACTTGGGAGAGGAAGTTCTAGAGGGTTACCCTCACCTAATTGTGCTTGAGTAATAAAAATATCTCCCTGTGATCCCATTTGTTCAACCTGTTCACCGGTGAGCTGCTCTTCTCCAATCCTCAAAGGGTACTGGGTAGGTGAATATTCCTCATCTTGGGGCCTTTCTTCTATCATTACCTTTTACCTCTTAGGACTAGGCTCTTCAGGTCTCTCCTCTTGGGCTATACTAGTAGATCCTATTATTTGTTTGCCCTTGTCTATAGGAACCCTTTTATTCTAAATTATAGTATATTCAGGCCTCTTTTGTACAATTATTTTATCAGTTCTCACATTTGGAGTGAAATCCAACCTGCTCATCACCTCTCTGGCCTTATCAGGATATGAATCAATAAAAAAAAAATTCTTTTCATTCATGACCTCCATTATTTCAGGGAAGTTATTCATGAGCTTACTTATTTTGTCAGCCTCTATAATAGCATTATCCAAAGGATCATATTTATTATCAAAACAATGAATGAATTCTAAGAATCAAGAATAAACTCTCCATTTTTCCTTTTTAGTTTCCTGCTCCTACAATGAGAATTCATTCCTTATAATATCCTCTGGATAATAAGAATCATGATTGACCAGTCCCAACTTGATTCTATGCCTCAACATCTGATTGAAAAATCCCTCAGAATCACAAAAATGAGGATGAGAGACAGCCATCATATATTGCTCCAAAATTTTATGCAAAAAGATCCATCTGCCTTTTGTAATCACAGACTGATGGGCCATTGTGTAGGTAGGGAAAATTGACCCTAACTACCTTTTCAACAAAAACATTTCTTCCACTCCCACTAACTGCCATAAAACTTTAGCCATTCCCACCTTCAAAGGAACTTGGTAAGGCAAAACATGAGGGTTCCCCTTGAAACCATAGATTCTACAAATAGTAGAAACAAGGTAGGGGATGATATCTCCCCAATTATGTGAAACTTTCATGTCATGGGGGTTATCCATAGGCCTGATGAGACTCATTAGTACCCTAGGGATTTTGGAATTGTTGCTCAATATGAGACATCTCAATTTAGCAGCAAAATATCTATCAAATTTGACAAAACTAGCATTACTTGCATCCTAGGTCATATCTGCACTCCACAACTGGATTGGTAGTATTTCTCCATTCTCCTCTCTGTTTAGTTCCATCTCATTACCAAAATATGTCACTCCTTTGAACAAAAAAATATGCATTAATAGAGAGTAGTGACCAAAAAAAATTTCCACCTTGCCCTTCGCAATCCCAACTAAACCAATGTGAATTTCTTCAGCCAAAAAGGAAGGAAAATCAAAAATAACATCTACACCGAAGGAAGCAATCAAAACCATCATGTACATGAAACCAATGGGCATAAATTCTTGCTCACCTTCACCAAAAACTCAGCATAAGGTCCTATATATCTCTACAACTCAGGAAGTGAAAAGACTCTTCTTAAAAGGCTCTCTAAAGGCTACAGTAATTAGTGGCAAAGTTTCTATTGTACCAATATGTGCCCTTAGTGCACCTCCCCTAATTACATCCTTCTTTGCTTTATATTCATTCTCTAATTCTAGCAGATTGATTTGCACATGGTAGTCTGATAATGGTTCCAGGTGAAAAACCTCTCTAATTTCTTCAAGAGTAATTGAAACTAGAGGCACACCATCCTTTATTCTTACAACCCTAATGGCTTAGTCATAATTCTTAGCAATGGCTTCAAGAAAATTATAATCCATGAAAACACTTGGGACTACTAACTTTGCCAAATCAAAATTCCAAACATTAGCATGCGGGGCAAACAACTTTCTTTTCGAAAACCACTTTTTAAACAAGATAAGGCTAGTTTGAGTAGTTGTTGCATCTCAAACCTAGTTCCCCTTATCATATAGGCCATCAGCAATTTTAAGCCTAGGGTTTAAGGAAATTAACTTTTTAACTTGTGCAGGCTCTACAGTAGATTCTGGGAGTAATTCTAATAAATCATCGTGGGTATTCCTATCCATATAATTAATTTTTCCAGAGTATGGTTTCTAAGGAGGCATTTTGATAGTATTGAGAGAATTAGAATGCCATAGAGGTTATAGTATTAGTACTTACTTGACTTGTTGAACTTGTTCTTCTCTGAACTTTTAAAATTTCTCTCGAATGACAGAAGAATAGTTTCACGTCTTTACCATGCTTAACATGACACAATCAATCAGGCTCTTGTGCTCATAAAATTTGCAATCTTTGTTTGTGTGGGACTGGAATTAATGAAAATATTTGTGTTATACTCTATTTCTCCCACAGACAAAGCTTTCACTTATCATAAATGCACTGAACAGAAAAATAGAGTGGCGTTGCACTTTCTTTTTTAAACTTGTGTCATTGATCCTTTAAAAATCCTAGGATCTGGGAATGACAACTAAGCTAACTCAGCTTTCTTCTTAACACATTGGCAGTCAAGCCAATAAATCACCTCCACCTGTACCTTTCCTTCAAGGCTGGTGCTTCAAACTAGGCCCATGGATGACTACGGACACATGTCATCAACTCGCTAACTCGTTATACATAATTCTCGAGCACCTTTCCACAACGAGTTAGCAATGATCACTAATCTTACTTTAATCATGTGGTAGACAATTGAAATAACCTTTAAGAACACAATGGTGGGTCCATTGCTTGTTAACTCACTATACCTAATTTTCGCACATCTCTTTATAGAGAGTCAAAGAGCGTCATCGATCCAAACTTGATCTTGTGGATAGTAATTTTACTTCAACAGTGGTGGGCCACACTTGCTAACTCACTATACTTAACTTTCAAGCACTTCTTCATAGTGATTCAATGCCACCCTTTGATCTTGGCTTGATCTCACGATCAAAAAATCTTCGTACCTAGTACACGAGAAGTGGGTCCATGATATCGTTGTCGCTAAGCTGGCTCAACACGTTGGAAAATATTTTTTTTTTTTAATATCTACATGACATCACATGTGTCTTGGGCCTCACCACGTCTGTGACTTTCAGGTGGTTCGCTATATCGCTACTGGCATAAAAACCAACGATTCGGCTAACGATATGGTGAGTTTCGATGAATCAAAATCTTCCTGCTCAAAGATGCTCAATGGGATGCCACCGTGTAACTCGATCTGCACAACTCAGCCTTATCACGTCACTCATTCAAGGCCCACCTTTGAGGATTTTCAGTTACATTACCATTTTTTGAGCAATCGCTACATTGCTACCAGCATAAAAATCCCAAATCCGGCTAGTGATATGGTGAGTTTCAGTAACCACTTTAAAAAAAATGCTCAAAAAAAGAAACTACAAAAGACATTAACCTGCAGAGGGACTAAAGTAAAATGTGCACCATATCTTCATTAAGATCCTCCAAAATTACTTCTTACCTCAGAAGGACACCGTCTTTGGAAAATTTGAGCATTCGCTATATCACCACCGACAAATCGCAAATATTTCCCATTAGTGACTTGGCAAATCATCGGATAAATTTGAACTCCAATGACACCACTTGCAAGTTTTTTCCCACATGCATTCCTTCTTGAAACTGATAGGTCTGGGATGTATCACGTGGTCATAAGATCATCCCGTGAACACATTTCGCAGCATCGGATTCCATTTTTCAGTATCACAGGTAATTTTCTATTGATCACTATCTCGCTATGTGTAACATATTACCATCTTGCCATAAAGAGTATGTGACAACCATGGATTCAAAGTGGATCTGATGGTAGGACTAAAACCCTTTTTCATAAGACTCAACCATGACTTCCAAATAGGCGGGAGAAGAATATCTATTCTTCGCCCCTTTTTTCAAAAAGAATTTGTGCCAAGGTAAATTTAAAAGCCAAACCTAGGGTTTTTCACAGACTTTCAAAGGTATCAAAATACACTAGACAAAAACCTAAAACCCTATGACTTACCAGAGGATTCTCATCTAATTTTTTTTATGATTCAAAGAAAATTTGATACGCAAAAAATCAGACCAACATGAGCATTATCTTTTGTTATCATAGTATTTATGGGAAGTAATTGCCTGTGTGGCCTTCCACTATTCTCTAGTTCACAATTTGATTGTGGCATTTTATTCGAAGCAAAGCTTTATAATTACAAATCTAGGATATTTTAATAGATCATTTACTTGTGTGATGGGATAAAACCCATTTTGGTGCCCTAAAATAAGATAACTATATATAGAAACTCAATCATTGAGACATTTTGTATGGACTTGAGCTATCTTGATCTAGGCTCAGATCTGTTTCTATGCATTTTCTATAACTATTTATGGACTTTAATCTGCAATGTGAGATGCTTATTTTGTTGGCACATAATTTAAATAGGAAGCATTTTCTACTGCTAATGTCTGAGAGTTTGTTTTATAAATGATATCTAAGTTTATTATTAGTAATAGGCATGAAATCTTATAATAGGATAATATTATCAATATGCATGAAATCTTTAAGATCATACAATATTTTCTTTCATCTAGAGTTGTATACGTGTTGAAACTCCTTTATTATATATAGGTTGTTGCTGGGACTAACTGTTTGAAAACATCATAATGTGGGTTATTTTCAGATTGCAACACTATTAGCCAATCAGAAAAGATGTAGATTTGAAATCTATTTCACTTTTTTTTCATCCTAAACTAAAATACATCTACATTATTAATAGTCATTTTTTGTGTTTTAGGTGCAATTTATTAGATAACCCCCTTTTTGATATGTCTTTTGAGTTAGTCATTTTCTCAAACAATAAATTAAAAGATCATTTTATTATAGGGCCCTAAAGTTAGAAATGGAGATCTACCACAGCCTATCATGCTCACAGATGGCCAAGATTTTACTTTCACAATCAAAAGAGGAGTGGGCTCTGAAGACTATGCAAGTGTGAATTATGATGATTTTGTGAATGATGTGGAGAAAGGAGACACACTACTTGTTGATGGTACGTTCTCTTGTGCTAGCTTGAAAATTCATGTATTAGCTGAAAAGAACACAGTTACTAATGTTATTCGCAACATTTTCATAGCTTTCTATTTCTTATCGTCATTTGAATTTCTCTAGGGGGGATGATGTCACTACAAGTGAAGTCAAAAACATTAGATTCTATAATTTGTGAAGTAATTGATGGAGGAGAGTTTAAATCATGATGACACTTAAATGTGCGTGGAAAAAGTGCTACCCTGCCTTCCATTACAGGTTAAGACCATTTTATCAACTCTCAAGCATGCATAGAAAATTAGATTTTTTTTGCTTATTGACATGTACATCTCAATCTGCTTCTTTCTTAGGAACTTTGATTTCATTGTGACTTCCCTTTTTTGTACCTAATATTGATTGATTGAAGTTACCTAGAATATAATTGAATGATATGTTTATCAATCTTGAAATATGTGTAATATTTGTATTTTGTTTTTACTTGTATATGTGATGAGTTGTTTTGACGAACACAACATCTGAGATAGCTTAATTTGGTATTTGATAAAATCTATTTCTTGTCTTTTTTTTGCAGATAAAGATTGGGATGATATTAAATTTGGAGTTGAGAATGGCATAGAATATTATGTTGTTTCCTTTGTTAAAGATGCTAAGGTGGTGCATGAGTTGAAATATTACCTTAAAATTAAACCTTTGAAGCAAAATTTTAACTTTCCAGTGTAATATAATCCTTTGCAGACAGTATTCGGCTTGTTATAGCATGTTCCCTTAATTTATATTTTAAATCAAAATTTAAAATCTGATCAAATATCAATGCATTTGTATTTGCAATTATGTGAAGGTTGTGGTGTGGATATCCATGTGACTGTGAAGATTGAAAGTGCTAATTCAATACCAAATCCTCATTCAATTCTTTCTACATCAGATCGGGTAAGTACAGTCTCCCTAGATCAAAGGTTTTAGTTGGATAAGTTGTTACTTTATGATTGGTGATATTGCTTTGAATGGGGTTAATAAATTATGTGAAGTCATGCTTGTCAAGCATTATATAGAAAGTTAAATGCACATGCTACTTTGTTTACTATTTAGTCATGCATGTATTTTTTTGGATGTTGGTGCTTTTCCATTGTTGGTTTTTGATGGTTTTTGTACAGCTTTGATGTAAAATACAAAATATAAAAGCTTTACTTGTGAATATGTTATAATCTTCTTTAAATTGTTGGTAAGGACTATGAGCTTCAATAAAGATGTTTTTAAATCAATTTTTTTGATTGTCTGTCATTTAGTGAAGTTAACTAGAATGAGACCATCATTTAGCTGCCTGACTAATTCCTAGCTATTGAGTTTTCAAATTGTAGTTTCCTCATAGAGCTCAAGATGGTTCTGTCAAGAAATGAGAGAGAAAAACTTAAATGTGGACAGTAATATCTAAATTGACACTTTGAAAGGAGGGATAGATATATTCTTTATGCTATAATTTTCACATGAAATAAATTAATGTGATTTTTTTCCTGTGTGAGTAAAATCTATGAGTCCATATAGCCTTTTGAGATTTTTGTAAATGCGACATAAGTTGGTTAAAATGGCATAACTCTCAACTGTGAAAATCTTGACATCTTCCTCATTCTGAGACTGTTTGCTTCTAATGGGCATTTTCATGTCATCACAACTTCTCATAATTGATTGTACTAGGTACATTCCCATGCAAGACTTTTTGTTATCTTATGCTTATGAAATTTTAGTGTATGTATTTAAACATGGCATTCTCTTCAAATTCTACTGTCATAATTCATAAATTTGACATTAGTTCAATCTCATAAATTATGCCTTTGTTATCTTTGTCCTCTCCATCTTTTAGCTTCACAAAAAAGGTCTTAGAAGTTGTGAACTGTCAAGAAATATTTTTCTACAAGAGGAAATGCACTTTTTGAATTCCTAGTAGAGATGTTGTGGCATGCAAGGGCTATGGGTATTTTTGTGCAGTTGTCATACCATGCATGGGAAAAGATCTTCTATTTGCCATAATTTTTGTCAGTGTTGCCTTGAGAAGAATTTAGGGTTAGCTTTAGGTTCATTCTAGCTTTGATTCCATCTTGTTACCTTTTGTTTGGGTATGAGATGCTAGATTTTGAATACATAGGATACAAGCTAGGTTTTAAAAGCTAAGAAACATTGTCTTACAAGTTAGATTTCAATAGCTAAGAAACAATGATCTTATTATTTTGTTAATTTTTACCTTATTTTGAACTTGGTATCCAAGATTTGTTGTTTTTTCCCTCGTAAACACCACTTAATAGTATTTGGCTAGTCTCTAGCATATCTCACACACCCAAATATTCAATTGGCTCAGTTGAGGTTGAAAGATACCACCTAGAGGACAGACCAGGACAGTCTCCCAAACAACAAAACCCTTTTCTTTTGTCCCTATTCAGGTAAATATTTAGCTTTCCAGATGTCCAGAGTCCATATAGTAGTTTATATGTCAATCTGATTAAACTGTGAATGATCATGCATCTCTTAGTATTCAGGGCTCTACTATTTGTCTAGACACCGGTGTTAGAGTGTAGAATTGTCGTGGAGTAGTGGTTTTGCAAAATAGTTTGTGTTCTCAGTCTATAGGATCTCCATTCTTTAGTACATGTGTCTAGTTTTGTGATTTGCAGAAGGAAGGGCACCATTCTTTAATGCAAGTGTCCATTTCTAATGGCCATACAAGGTTGGAGCACCTAGATATTGTGCAAGTGACCTATAGTGGTGAATATAAGTTGTGTGTCTTTGTCCTAGTCTCTATCCTATAGAAGCATCCATCTTGAATGCTAGTCCTCCATTTGATTCTCCAAAATAACAAAATTTCTTGGATCCTTGTTCTTGTGTTTCTATTCCCTTTTCTTCTATCTACTACTACCTACAATATATAGTTGTATAAGCTTACAATTTTATGAAAGTACTTCGTTTGAGGTTTTTTTATGTTTATATGCTAGTGGTCTCTTGGACATTATTGAATGTTTTCTTTCATTTAGTTTATTTATGACAAGCATTTACACACTGCTTGCATGCAAATGGTCATAGCCACCTTCATTTTTAGCCACATTTATTCAAGTTATGCATGTATTGATTTTTTTATGGTATTTGTATGTTGTTTAGGATTCTAATAGTTGTCTCTTCCTTCCTCTCCTTTAGGCTATGGTAGCTCAAGGGGATCTTGGAGCAGAGCTTCCTATCGAGGAAGTTCCTTTACTCCTAGTAATTTTATAGAGTTTTTTATCATAAGTTAAAATGTTACACATATCAATGAAATTCATTTCTTGAATTCTGTGTCTGCAACCATTCTTATTGAATTCCCTATTTACTACCTAAGATTAGGCTAATATTTCAAATCACACTGAGTATGATGCAATCTTTCATGTTGACACAAGCAATGTTAACTTGGAAGGGCTTTCTATGCTTCCCTTATCACAAGGTGCACCTTCTTTTGCCATGGAAGTCCAACTAGATGCTCTTGGGCTTGGAATTCAATTAAGCTTCTTGACATTATTCATCTTACTTTTTAATTATTTGCAAGCCAAAAAAGAAAAGATGGAGGCTAGTTTCAAAATGCCCTCTAATTTGTCATCTTGCTTGGTTTTTTAAGAATTTTTTTATCCTTCATTGTACTCATAATGCAATTTCCTAAATAGAATTTAGTTTTCACTTTCTTGATTCGATAGAAGAGCAAAATTGGGTCTAGAAGAATAGAATTTAGTGTTAAATTATTAATTCAGCCAACTGAAGAGAACTACAGATTACTTAGTAATTAGGTTTGGAAGCCTATCATTAGATCCATGATGCAACATGCAAGAGTGAATGGCAGATTTAGCATTTAGACTTTGATCTATATTTTAATTTATTTTTTATAATTTCTAAAATAAAAACTACTTTTATCTATTTAGTATGTAAAGTTTTGATATTTTTTCATAGCAAGTTAAATTATGATACTTCTAGAACTAGAATTTAGTTGTGTAGTTTTTTAGTTAAATTTGTTGGTCTATTTTTCATAAGTAATCAGTGATAAGAACCCACTTAATTGATCCATAATAATTTGTCCATTTATCACCTTCCTATTTATTTATCTTTTTATTGCATCCATCTACTACCATCATTCTCATGAGAGAGATTCTTGTATACAACTACTCATGAGAAATGAGTTCATAAATTCAACTAAAAAGTCATAGATTTTTATATACAGCCGATCATTTATTCATGTAAATGAATCAATAGATTGGATTTCAAAATTATATAATTGAATCCTAATAATTGTCTTATAGTTGGAATATATTTATACATAAGTAGAAAACATCAGTCCATAGTAAATTGGTACATATGAAACTGAGTTTAACTATGAAAAGCTTTGTGATGCACAATTTTTTTTTAAAATTAATATGTACTAAGAATTGTTCTTTTTATTTCTTATCAAGCCAGACTTTGCTTGAGAGTGGTAGCGGAGGTGGAGGAAAAGCTCATGGAGAACATCAATAAGCTAAAGGTAGAAATGGTGAAATTGGAGGAAGCGGGACACATGGAAAGAGTAAGAGATTGTAGAAACAGATGTGTGAGGATGAAGATTGTATACTATGATGCCTTCAAAGAAGTGATTTTCAAGTAAGCAAAAGAGAAGCTAGATTTTCATGCCAACCTTAGCAGGCTTAACCTTGTTTCCATTTATGATAAGTTAGAAGATATGGTGGAAACCCATGATCGAATGGGGATTATGAGTTAGACCAACCGGGATAAATATGATGGGCAATGGCTTGATGGGTTGAAGCATGGCCATGGAGTCTACAGATGGGTAGATGGGAGTTGTTATATGGGGACTTGGAGTAAGGGGCTCAAAGATGGGAAAGGTACATTTTATCCTGCATGTGGCAATCAGACTAGGCTATGCCACCTTTTGGAATCCTCGCCTTCCAATGTGGATCAGAATGACAATCTCTCCGTTGATGAGCAATCTTGCTGGAAGGAGAGAAGCTCTTCTATGTCTAATTTTGAGGTTTATTTGAATACTTCTTATGCCACTAGCTCTGAAACAACATCATCAAAAACCCTTGAATCTAGAATAGTAAGAACCTTTTCCTTTGATGGGATAAGAAGCTCAAGTAGTGAGGAATTTGATGATAATGACAAGGGTGTTAGAACTTGTGATCTCAAAATTTTTCCTATGCAATCTGTTGTCAAGAGAGAATATGTTCAAGGAGTTTTGATTAATGAGGTATCCAGAATAAATGTGCCTTCCAAGGCTGTGAAAAGAGGGCATAAATTATAGCCAAATGAAAGTAAGAGACCGGGTGAAATTATCTATAAAGGGCACAGAAATTATGACTTAATGCTCAATTTGCAATTGGGAATTAGGTTCGCATATTTATTTGCATATCCACGCATATGACTAGCAACTTGCTCAATAGTTTACATTTATATGGATATGCCTTGTAATGTTTATTGATTTTGCTAACAAGAAATTCAGAGTCAAACTAACAAGAGAATGAAAAATGTATATGTGTAATATTTGAATGATGAAAACAATATGATTTTAAAATGTGTATTTATTTTTAGTTAATTTTTTGTTATTGAAGAAGATTGTATTGAAATATACTGTTGAGTTTGTGTGTTTGTCCCTAAACATATTGGATTCACAAAATTTTGAATTTGTGACACTTGGTTTTGGGTGCACAAGAGATTTACATTTTAAACACCATGCATACTAATTTAGTTTCATCTATGCAATTTTTGCAATTAGTCGAAGAAAGTGGGAGTTATTGTTCTTAGTTTATTTGGCAATTTTTGTCAGCATCTTTTGAAATTGATGCATCTTTGTATCTTAAGATGCTAGCTATAACTAAATGAGTCCTTTAAGCTATACATTTAGGTGTGGTAGCCAACTAATGCTAGTTGTAAGGTACAAAAAATTTATATTGTGGGATTCCTCAGTTTGCCTTAATGTTCCACAGGATTTCAACATCCTATTGTTTTTCTTTTCTTCATTGTTTATTAGTGTGACCATTTTTACAGGTACTTCTTCGTATGCTACCAAATTACTATAATCATGTTCATACTTATGAAAGCACATTGATCACTAAATTTTTTGGTCTACATAGTATCAAAGCAGTAGGAGGACAAAAGGTATTTTCTATATCTTCTTACTCTATTTTCCATTTAATCGTTGACATAATATGTCAATTTTTGGTAACTAGATGTTATTTTCAAAATTAAACATGGTGAGTGGGCTTAAAGTGGCAACTTGGTGGGGCAAGTTGGCAAGTCAACTTAGCAAGGCCACTTAGAGACATGACATGGCGAGCTGACTTGGTGAGAAAGCTCGATGAGCAGACCTAAAGACTGACCTTGATGAGGCACTGTGGTGGGGTGACTTGATGACCAAACTCAAAGAGTCAACTTGGCAAGCATACTTGCACGAGTACATTTGGGTTCAATTTTTTACCTTTATTGGTCAAATTTTTGACCCAAATTTTAACCAAATTTGACCAACCCATTGGTGAAAATTTTTTTTCTTGACATTTCAACCAACTCACTAGTACATGATTTTTCTCAATTTTATAACTAATTATATATTCTTCATATTAGTTATTGTTGATGTTTTTGTAGCATTCTATAAAATAGTTCACATGTCTTGCCTATTGTACAACATTTTACATGCATCCTACTCTCTCTCATTCGGCTAATGATGGATTACCCAGAGTGATCTGAAACCATGATGCTAAAAAACACACAATCAAATCTAAAATGAACTTGCACTACAAATGGATTATGGAAATATGATATTGGTAAAATTTCGTGCATGTCTATTTTGACAATCACAACTTAAACATATATTTTTCTTGGTAGACATGCATGTAAAATTAACAATATCAGATTTCAATAATCCATTTGTAGTGCAAGTTCAATTTGGAATTGATTGTGTGTGTTTTTTAGAATCATGGTTTCAAATCACTTTGCATAATCCATCATCATCCAAATGAGAGAGTGTAGGATGCATGTAAAATGTTGTATCATAGGCAAGACATGTGAACTATTTTATAGAATGCCTGAAAAAAAAATACACCTTCTTGTTGGTGGAAATTTCCACCTTCATTGGCTGAAATTTTCACCAACGCTTGGGTTTTTTCAACCGT
This sequence comes from Cupressus sempervirens, assembly GCA_028749045.1. Lineage (NCBI taxonomy): Eukaryota > Viridiplantae > Streptophyta > Pinopsida > Cupressales > Cupressaceae > Cupressus > Cupressus sempervirens. The sequence continues at coordinate 715,511,457 of CM053789.1, forward strand.
TGTTGGTGGAAATTTCCACCAATGCTTAAATTTTTTTCGACCTTTGTTGGTGGAAATTTCCACCAACACCTAAATTTTTTTCTACCTTTGTTGGTCGAAATTTCCACAATCATTGGTAAAAATTTCCACCAACACTTAAATTTTTTTCTACCTTTTTTGGTCAAAATTTCCACCAATGCCTAAAATTTTTTCCACCTTTGTTGGTCAAAATTTCCACCTTCATTGATCAAAATTTCCAACAACACCTAAAAATTTTTCTGCATTTGTTGGTCAAAATTTCCACGAACGTGCAAATTTTTTTCTACCTTTTTAATTCCTGCATGACCTTAGACAATGGCTTGTTGGGTTTTCAACCAATAGTTTGGTCAAAATTTTGACCAACTAGTGAGTTGGTTGAAATTTCAACTAGAAAAATATCGACCAATGGGTTGGTCAAATTTGGTCAAAAATTGGGTCAAAAATTCAACCAATAAAGGTCAAAAATTGAACCCAAATGTACTAGTGTAATTATCCAACTCATCAATCTTCTCTTCAACATAGTTTATATCTCCCAAGAAATCAATTGAGTTATATGGGAATCATGATTTCCTCAAATTCATCTTCAACAATGTTACTCAGCAATCATTAAGTACTGACACTCAGTCATCACTTAATACTCAACTATTGTAAGACTTCTTGGCTCAACATCAACTAGCTTGCTCGATTGACACTAGATGCTTGGTCAACACTAGATTTTCTCAACGCTAATTATAGCTTGTCTGACACTAGCATCACTCAATATTTGTTTATCATTTACTCTATTTCTCAACTTTTCTTAACTTTCTTGACATAAACAATCACTTTTCTTTATCAAAGTCTATCTAATCAAATGTCCATTGTAGCTTGCTTTTTATAACTCAACCCTTCCTCTAGGTGCTATTGTTATGACAAATTTCTCAAATCCTCTTCATCAATAAAATAGATATTACATTTATATTAGGTAGCAATATGTCTCATCAAGTAGATTTGACATCAATGAAAAAATAACAATTGTCCCAATTGTAATTTTCCAACATAATATTTTCCCCTTTCTTTAGTAAATCATTAAGGGGGAAAACTATCTTAGTGAACCCACTGATGAATTTTTGTACAAAGTTAACCTTCATGAAGAAAGACATAAGCTCTTTGTAACTATGATGAGCTAATTGTTTGGATCAATTGAAATGCCAACTTTAGAGATGATGTGTCCCATGAGTTTCCCTTTTGTAACTCTGAATGAACATTTCTTCAAGTTAAGAGATATGTAATATTTTCTACATCGATTGAAGACTTGCTTCAGGTTAGCAATATGGGTGCTTCTCTCTTTTGAAAAATGTATGAGGTCATCCATATAAATGACTATGCATTTGTTTACCAATCTCTTAAATTCTTCATCCATTGCTCTTTGAAATGTATCTCCTACATTAATTAGGACAAAGGGCATCCTTCTATATGCAAATGTTATCCACTTGGTAGTGAATGTTGTCTTCAATATGTCATCTTTTTCTACCATCACTTGGTTGTATCTTGAGTATCCATCTAAAAAAGACATCATCTTAGATCCATTTACAATCTATAATACTTTATCAAGTGAAGACAATGGGTAATTATCTTTTTGAGATGCTTTATTTAGATTCTACAAGTACACACAAAGGTGAATCTCTCCAATTCTTTTCCATATAGGTACTAAATTGTCAACATAGGTAGACAGTTGAATCAAAAGAAATATCTTGTTGTCCAACAACTTCTAGACTTCTCTCAATTTTTTAGGCTTTAATAATGGGGTTTACCAACCTCTGTCTCTGCAAAAAAGATTTGTGTCAAGTTTCAGGAGAATATCATTAATAATATTATTGGGATCATATGTATTGAGCTCCTCATAACTCCAAGTGATGACATCTCTATATTCTATGAGTAGCTACAGCATGTCTTCTCTTTCCTAGGAGTTAAAAGCCCTACCATCTTTACCATATAAGGGACATCTTCAATGCCAAGGTTGTAAGAGCCACATTCATCAATTCTCTTCTCTTCAGAGGTCATCCTATGGCATGCTAAATTTTTTCGACCAGAGATGTGTTCCAACTCCACCATCCCCTTAGGAATGTTGATATTGTTCAAATTTATGACCTCATCTTACATCTTCTAGTTCATCCTCTTTGAGTACATTATCAAGTGTGTTTTTGATTTCTTGTCCTTCGAATAGACCATTGCATGTGATAAATTCCAAGATGTGTTGGTCATCTTGGAAAAATTGAAAGTTGGTAATATTATCAAGAATAGATGGGGCATCTATGAGTTCTACTAAGAAGCTCTTGAGTTTAGTCCTTTCCATGGGCTATATTGCACTAGCCTAGATTTTGAGTGCTACATTCCTTCTTCTTGGGATATATTTGATATTTAGTACTTCAAAATTCTCCAACAAGCCCCAAACTCTTTTTTGAAAATCCATCAACCTTTTTTCATTGCAAGAATAAATTTCTTTGATTTTTCAAATCCCTAAATAGGAATCTCCTTCAATTATAAGAGATTTTACATTTTATAGAGAAAAAAGGAGTCCTTGAACCAAGGCTTTGTATTCTACTACATTGTTAGTACATATGACTCGTAAATGATATTCAACATAGAAATACTTACCTTTGGGATTAACCAACTCAATTCCAACTCTGGCTCCTAGTTTGCATTAAGCACCATAAAATCTAAGTTCCAAATTGGTTCTTCTTTCAATTTCCTTGACTTTTGTGTTTTTTTTGAACTTTTCCTTCACTTGGTCTTTGAAATATCATTTCTTGGGGACCCACTACATCTTTCTGCATGTTGGAATTGATGGGCCCCTTGTAATTTCTCTTGACATAGGGATTTCTTGTTCCCTTTGTTTATCCTCGATCTCTTCAATCAATTATATGATTTGGGAAGTTTGAGGTTTAGGATGGATGACCACTGAGGCCCAACCTTGATCTTTCACAAAGCATCTTATTCTATGAAATTTGATCATTCCTTTGGGAAGGGATGATAAATATCTACCATCCAAGGAGGTATCATTGTATGAAGAATTCAAATCTTCTTCAATTTTCTCTATAAGGACAATGTTCATGACTTCGAGCTCACCTAGATGAACCAAATTATCTTTGGGTGTGTCACTTGTAACTTTGTAGGTTACAAACTATGGTATCTAAGTAAAAACTTGAGAAATAATATCTTGATAATTTAAGCATTCAAACTCTAAGTGACTTGCACAATTCAACCTACAAAATCCTAGGCATAAGATATTTGGATCTATGTCTTCTCCCAAGTATTGCAATTTTGCAACCATACCACCCATGAATTGAGTAACAATTTCTTCCTATGGAGAAGGCTCTTGTGATCCTATAGTAGCCTTGTCATTGGATTTTTTGATCTAGGATATATTAAATGCCATCACTCTATAGGAGCCTAGGTATGATTGAAGAAATGACACTTCATTAGGAGCATTATATTCCATGACCGTTGTCTTTAATTTTGGTATAGTGTCTATTTAGATCTAGTTGTTCTATCCCTTCCAAGATAGCCATAATTGAGTGAAATACCTTGAGAACCATCCTCTCAAACACCTGGTCCATTCTCTACTTAGAAGCAGGTTGTATGTTTCTAGGATGTCCAACACATGAATGGCAATGACATATTGGATTCTAGGATCTGTAGTCAACTGTATGCGAACATCCTTTTGCACTGTGATGAATTTTACCTCCATTTTATTGATTTGGATTATAATTTGATCCGTAGATTGTGAAGTAACCCCTAACCTTTGAGATATAAAACGTAGCATGATATTGTATGAAATGCCTGAATCGATGAGGCGATTGTCAAGATTTTTCCCAAAAAATTGGAGACTTATAAAAAAGGGGGTGCCTCTACTTTTTCTTTATACATAGTGGGAATATCCTTGGTGATATTAATCTATGGAGTAACCATCTTCTAAATTATAGTGTCGGTTGTTGATTTTGTATGAACAAAGATCTTCAACAATGCTTCCCTTTGGCTAGGAAAACTTTGTAACATATCATACATCAAGATATTGACCTTAGTCCTTTTTAATTCTTCAATTACACTTTACTTCTCTATTGAGCAAGAAAGATTCTTTAGTATAGTTTTGTGTTTGATTTTTTTGTCCTGAGAAGGGTGCTCTTGTAGGTGTCAAATTATTACTCTTCCTTTGATCAAGTTGTGTTCATTGTAATCCTAGAGGAATTCCATTAGTCATGGGTTCCCTTTGATTAGATTAGTTATAATTCTTTCGATTATCATTCTAGAAGTTGAACATCTCAGATAGCTCAGGATTAGATTCTTGATTGAATGAAAATAGGAATTCTTCATTGGCTAGGTATATCATTTTAGTATTTTATGGAGAATCATAAGATTCTACAACATGGAATTGAACTAAATAGGGGACTTGTTGTTGGAATTCTATGAATTCTAATTCATCTCTTAATTTCTATCAAAGAACATGTCACCATCATTTGGTACACTTTTCTTTGTATTGAGTTTGTTGATATTAACAAATTGGGTTTTATTATTGGTGTCTCTAGGGATACTCCTATTATTCAGACGAGTATTCCATTATTGATTATGCCTTTGAAAGTCATTATTTCATTCTGATGGGTTGAAATTATTTCCCATAGCATTATTTCTACTAAAATCATGTTGTAATTTTGATCATAACCATTTTTTTCAGGGCTGCATTATCTCTTTAAAAAAAATTATTGTTCCCTTGTAATAACCAAAGATAGGTTAGCTCATTGGTTATCTAAGACATGGTCTTTTTAATTTGGTCAAGCTCAATTGTAATGTTTCTTTCCACCTTGGTGGATGGTGTAACCTTTTTCTCAAGGAAAGTTTCTTTTTGAGGTTTGTACCCTAGGTAGGTTATAGCAGGAGTTGAGGTAGCAGGTGCTTGTTGTATTGGGATTGGATTCAAGGGAATGAATGGATTAAGCATCACTTGTGCTCCTATGGGGTAAAGTGGTACCAACTTACCGATGTTAGCTAGAATCAGCATGCCTCCTCCATTGGGGTCAGCCTATTTGGTGAAGGTGGCTACTTCTTTGAAGACCTTTTCTAGAGTATCAATGTCTACAACTGGTTGTCTCCTTAGGAAGATAGCAGTGAGGTGATCCTTAGAATATAAATAGATCTTAATTTAAGCCCCCACTAGTATGATGCAAGGGGTTTCCAACTTTTGGTATGCCATGTGAAAATGATGATTGAAGCGGGAGATAGACTATGTTGGATCCCTCTTGATAGATATGAATTGCTGATTTAAAATAATCAGATCGATGAATGGCTTGAAATGATCCAACTTCTCAAAAGATGCCTAGTTTGGAATGGATCCCAGCATCAAATTCATATATTATTTAAATGCAACCTCTCCCAAGGTGTATGGAAACAAATGATGGACCCTATTTTCCTATTGATTTTATTTTTTATTACATATTTCCTTGAAAACCTTGATGTGATTTTTTGTTGTCTATGTTTCTCTGTAGATGCATCTATTGGAAATATTCAAGACTAAGCTAAGTTACTGAGAGTGGAGGGGTGAATCAATAACTTCTAAAACTTCAACAATTTCAATCTTTAATCCAACCATTCAATTAGCATTTATCCATTATATAAATTATGATCTAATTTCATGCATAAGAAACTAAAAGCATTCATAATACTGAAACAAAAAGATTTGGTGACCCAAAAACCTTCCAAATAGAAAGTAAAACTAGGGTGGGGATGATACCCACAACTTTAGTATTGTAGTATAAAGTTAACCTTTTAAAGCTTACATTGACCACTTCTGATGATCTGCCTTATTAGAAGCAATAAGGACTACTAGGTCCACCTTGGGAAAGGATTTTCAAACATACAATTAAGTATGCACTCGGTAAAGAGATTTAAAAAAGACTATTAGCTCTACCTTGTGAAAGGATTTGACTGATCCACCTATTAGGATGAAATAGTAGATGATCTCTAATCTACAACTTAATTTGATGAATGAGATTCCTTTGTGTACTGATCACCTTTTCATGATAGATATGTCTCTTTTGCTCCTTATGTTGTTATGGCCTTTACAATTTTCTCCTTTTTCTTTTCTCTAATGTAATTGGTATTCACATCTTCATATTTTTCACACACTATATTACATCCATGCATTGGATATGATACAATGCATTACATGAGGACATTTGGGTTCTGAAGAATGACTTGGTGAGGTTCTAATACTTAGCATCATCATGCACTTAGTAGACATAGAAGCTCAATCCATATTGATCACTTCTAAGTAGCCCTGAACTCGGTTTGTACTAGTGACTTGGTAGAAATTATGAAACTCATCATATAAATTGAGTCTCTTGATTTACATTGTATGACTCAGTAAAAATTCTCACCTTGAGCTCGGTATAAACTGAGTCTCTTGGTTAACACTGGAAAGTTTGGTTAACACTGGACTGTCATCACATACATTATGAACTTGATGAACACTACACTACTCAGTAACCACTAATAAACTCGGAATCATCTAAAATGCACAGTTTACACTACTAGACTTCACATTAACTGAATCTACTCAGTAACCACTGGGATGTGTCCAAAGGACTAGGTAGCAACTGTAGAACTTAGTGACAACTAAATTACATGGAAAACACCAAGAACTCTACAATGAGCTTGGTAGCTATATACAATCTAAATAAGTGTGTGTCACTAATAAAAAACTTGACTGATATGTCAACAATCTCCCCATTTGGCATTAGTGGCAAAAACACCCATCAGCCAAAACTAAATATCTTATATCCATCACCATGTGATACTAGCTCGGTAGAGTGTTCTTTTTTTGGGATTTTTCAAAATTGATTTTGTAAAGTATATATAGTATATTCTACATCTCCTTGCTATATACAACATGTCTTACTTATTGCAAGTTCTCCCCCATAGCATATTTTTCCCATACTGTGTGTCTCTTTGTACATGTCTTACTCCCCATAACATATGGCTTTCTTCAATATATCTTTTCTCAACAATAATCTCCCCCTTTCTGAAATTAATGCCAAAGATTTATCCCAATTTTCCTACAAGACCTTACATGTATGAAGTGAAATTTGTACTTCTACTAACAATTCTATCATATGGTCCACAATAGAGAAGTTATTGTCATGAATTAGGGTTTTTTGAATATGCAATATGTTTTTGCAGTGCATCCATGTTGGGAAGGATCATGTTTGTATGTCAATCAATGTGGATTTGATCCTTGCTTCTTCCCTTAGCAATTCTGCTTGCATTTCTAACAAGAAACTTATTTTCTTGAAGTGTGCAAAGCTTGAATTGGGGTCAAGTTGTAGTTGTTGAGCACTAGCCTTTAGATCTTCATCTATTTTAGACAATTTTTCCTTTATTTTCTTTGTAAAACCAAAAACATCGCATAGCTTCCCAAAAAGTGATGACACATTTGAACATGATGTTTCTAAATTGCCAAAAAATTTAGAGAGCTCTACTTGATGAATGGCAATCTGCTGAGCAGTGTGCTCCAACACTTTATTTTTAAACTTCTTTTCAGCCTTCTCCACTAGCTTATCTTGTCCATTGGTGTTTTCATTGAATTTCTAGACTGCTTCTACTAGCTGATACAAAATAGACTAAGAAGAATCAATCTCAATTCCTATAGCCTCTGCCAAAATGTTTTTGGCATCTTCAATTATCTTATACTCTTTATGTCTTTCCTCTCTTAGCCTTTGTTTTTTATCCTTCTTTTGGAGGAGTTCACCAAATGTTTGCATCTCATTTGGAGTAAGCTTATAAATATCCCAATTGGGGATTACTACTTCTTCATCTAAATCAATGTATTCCTATATCTCCTTTCCTTTTCCCAAAAAAATTGTGCTCAGTTGAACCTTGGGCTCAACTATCCTTACACTTATTACTTTTGTATCTAGAATATTAACAATGGTAGAGATACTAGGGCTTGTAGTAAAAATTGATACTATACTAACTGAAGGAATACTTATAAAAATGCTTGAGGAACCCAAAATTGGTGTGCTCAAAATTGTAGAACCCAAAACTAGTGTAGTCAAAATTGGAGAAGTCAAAACTAAAGTACTTAACTCAGTAGATGAAGAAAGAATTTGCAGCTTGGTGGATGAAGTGGAAGTTACTTCTGTCATTGATGTGCTGATCTAAGTAGGAACAATGAGCGATTGGACATTTGATATATCACTAGTGGTCACAATCAAACTTGTTGATGCTATCTTGACACTTCATGTTGATACTGGTGTGCTTGGAGAGTGAGGAAGTGAGATAATGATTGTTGTAGATATCTTGACTAGATTAGTCTCCTCATCATCTTGCTTTTCTTCCTTAGCAACCTCTTATCCTTGATCCTCTTCATCTTCTTCATTGTCAAAGTGTGTTAGTTCTTCAACATTCTCTTCTACATCTTTCTCCTTATCTTCTTCTTCATCATCATCTTTGACGTTGATTGGAAAATCACTTGATTTATGTAACAAATATATATTCTTCCAAGTGTTTGTTGCATTCCTAACAACATTCTCAATGTCTTTGATCAAAACTAGACAAGCCTTAAACTTTAGAGTCAATTTTTCTCAATTATTCTTTAATGACTCTTTCACCTCGGTATTTAATATGCTCGGTATCAACTACCTTAGGGTTTTTCCATATATGTCCTTGACAATATGCATAGCAAAATCCCATCTTGGCTTTATCTTTTCCAATAATTCACTAGGAACTTGAGAAGCAAGATGATCTAGTGAGTATTTCCACTTACCCATTTTATTTAATACTAGGTCTTCAACTTACTTCTACTCCTATGTTGTCCTAATCTCATATTTCAATGATTTAAAATTTGTTATCCCTGCTCCTTCTTTTAATTTCTTTAACATGTCCTGGAAGGTGGGTGGAGGTTTTCTAAATATGATGTCTCCTCCTTCTTTGTTAGCTTTCTTTCTTGACCTCCTAGTGAATACTGTAGTAGATGGTTTTGTTGGCTTGGTGATGATCACCTTGCCTTTCTTCTTTAAAGGTTCTTCTTCCTTAGACTCTTCATTAGCCTCTACTTATTCACCTCGGTCATCCTCACCTTTACCCTCAATTCACAAAAGGGGTGAACTTGATTTTAGTTTTGCAATCTTTCTTTTCCCTTTGTTGACTACCTAAGGGAGCTTTATTTCAAGTTTAATCCTGGCCTTTGCTTCATCATACATTCCAAAGTATGTAGCCTTAGGATCAATTGGTTCATTGATAAGAGCTTTAATGATATCCTTTGCTTCATCAATATTGACCTCATACCCAAGAGGTTTTACCCTTTAAATTCTAGGCTTAACTACATGAATATACACCTTATCCCTATCCACCATGAAACATATATCATCTTTGTAGTCCTCAACTAGCTTCTTGGGGAATCTGAACCTGTTTTTCATTTTCTCCTTAAATACATCAAAATAATTGTCCATGGTACTATTATAATTTTCACCCATCTCTACAATATACTCATTGATTTTATAGAGCACAAGTACACATTTTCTCTATACTACAGTGGCTTTGGAAGGAAATAATTATTGTGCATAAAAGAATAGGCAAGTCAACAAGGAACCAAACTTACATGGATTTTACTTTGAAGTTCTTATGCTTTCCATGTTCTTGTTGAACTATCTCAGCAATAGCTTAGCAAGGTTGTATGACAAATTTTTCGTAACCACCTTGTAAGCTAAGTCTATAGCTTCACATGACACACTATTCAGTCTACTTGAACTATATATCTTGTGTGCAATGATGTGAATACCAAACTTCAATTTTGCATCAGTGACACTACTAATTTTCATTCCTCTACCATCCCATTCAGCTAGGATTTTCTTTTCCAATTTTACTCTACCTAGAGTTTTTCTCATTTTGGCTTTGGCTAGCATAAGGAGGCTAGTGATTTGATGAATCATCTTCTTGGTTATCAAAATTGATTGTTCTAGCCATAGCTACCCATTATGTACCTAGTTGAGGATAAATGTAATCCATTTGATTTGAAATTATTGGGGCATGTGAGGGATGTGTGCCAACCCTTTGGTTTCCAGATATTGATGTTCAAGTTTTAGGACTCCATTCACACATAACTTACCTAGGGCATCATCCATTTCTAGTGTACCAATTTCTTGGATAATGCATTTGAAATGAGTGTGAATATCATTGATAAGAAGTACCTTAGGAGGAATTGGAGATTGTGCACCACTTAGATCTAGGGTTTTAGCAACCACAAGAGTGAGCTTGAAAATTGCACCTTCCACTCAACTCCATGAACCAACATGTTAGATCCTTGCTTAACCTTGCTACTGCTAAATTCCATTTTCACTCAATAGTGTTGTAGAGAATTTGAAAGACATTCACTAGAAATTCTCTCAAATCACTTTGATTACACTAAAAATCACTCTTCGCAATAGCACTCAAAATTTCATGATAAGAAATGATTTTGATTCCATGCCTTTTTTTGAAATTTTTCCATTAATGCTCAATATGAAGGTAGATTGATTGACATCACATTGATAGACTATCATCCACTACTTGGCATTATACACTCAATGAGGTCTTTATGACTTGTTAACCATAGGAATCTTTATTACTCCTGACCTCACTTGGTAGAGTCCATGACCTGACCTCACTTGGTAGAGAAGTAACTTAGTAGTAACTGATACCGATCTCACTTAGTGATCCCTTTGTATCCTAAATACATATTTGGATCTTTTCCACCTTTCAATTGGAACTGATTTAGATGTTATCTTTGATAGCCTAGTTCTAGTTCTTCCTTTAGAACTTAATTAGAAATGGTAGAGTCACCCATTTTTTGAGTGACTTGACCATAATTGCTTAGACTTGTATCCTTGGTAGACTTAGGAATCCATTTTTGTCTTACTTGTTTTTAGATATTATTAGCTTTTACCTTTTTCTCATCTTCAATTCTACTAGTATTCATGCAGTTTGTGGCAAGATGACCAAGTTCTATACAAATAAAACATCTTTTGGTAGTATCTATTTTCCTCATATGATGTTTAACACAATTCATACCATTGTGTCCAAATTCTCTATAGTAATGACATCTGCACCAAGTGTCGTAGTCCCAGCTAAATATTGCTTCCACAATTTTCTTTGCTAGATTCAATACCTTGGTTTTGCATTCTAATGACTTGTGTCCATGTTTCTTGCATTTGTGACATTTTCCTTCAAATCTTGGTTTCTCTTTGCATTAATTAGCTCTATGACCATGTTGATTGCAATTGTAGTATTTTCCATTGAATTTTTCTTTTCCATTACTCCAACACTTTTTTGATGTATGCCCTATCTTACCATAGTGATTGCAAGTAAGTCTTTGGTTCTTTTGAGCTCCTTGTTTGGATGATTCTCCTTTTTCTATATATCTAATTCTTACTTTTCTTTTTTTTCTATAGATATTTTTCTCATTCAATTGATTCATGTATGCTTGAGATTTCATCATTCTTTCATTGATTTGTTTCTCAGAGTTTAGTTTTGTAAGAATTTGGTATAGCTCTGATACCATGTAAGAATTTTCCTTAGGGAAAAATTCACCCAAGATCATAGAACTCAAACACAAGCACAACTATAGACCAAAAAGGAGTATGATCAATATATTAGAGTATCTCCTCATACATTGCTTTATATTGTATGTGATGATTGTACACACTAGAAGAGCCTATCTATTAAGGCCTCTCAGGAAGCACCTAGAATGTCTCTAGAAAGCATGACAACTAAGCACACATCTTATCCATCATTCTAGATGAGAGGATAAGAATGACAAGGTGTATCTCAAGTGGAGATATTGTAGACGCCAATGTTCTTAATTAGTGTGCTAACTCCTATGTTGTAGACACCATGTGCACAAAAGAGGTGTGAACTCCTATGTTTTTAACATGACAACTCAAAAGAGTGCACATACTCCTAGGTGGCTAATAAATAAATATTAAAATAATGCATTAACCTAAGTAAACTTAAGTAAGTTTAAATAGTAAATAATTATTTACACCAACACCTCCCCTTAAGTGCAACTTAGGGGAATGCCCTTAAGCTTACAAAAAACTAGGATGAAATGCATAATAGGTCCTGGCTTCTAGGCTATGTTAGGTACCCATGTACATAATGAAATTTTAGTCTCTCATAAAGTGGAGAAAGAGGGAAAACCTCATATGAAAAATGATCTCCCAAAAAGAGAGAATAAAAAGGGATGCATGGATGGATGGAGTAATTAAGACCCCCCCCCAATTATGACATACATCCAATATATACAAAAGAGAAGTGGAAGGACAAAACTCCTTAATAGGAAAAAGTCCCCCCATAAAAGAGAAGAAGAAGGAGACAAAGTGTACCTTGTTGTGCTGAAGTACATGAATCTATCACTGTTGCAATAGATGAAGAAATCACCTCAAAGAGAAAACGAATATCATTGATAGTGTCTCCCACATCTTCAATGTGAGACTACACAAATAGGTCTGTAATGGTAAAAAGGAAGTAGTCACATGAAGGTAAAGTAGGAAGACATAAAGGGTCATGTTGCACTAAATTTGAAGCATCTGTGGCTAAAATAGGATCAGTAGGAGCAACAAGAGCATATGGAGGTGTGATCTCATCTAGAGAGGATGCAGCTGCAACTGGAGGTATAATGTCTTTTGGGAATGGAGGAATGTTCGGATCTCCATACATCTCCCAAAGATGCATCTAATGAACATATGGATCAATTGCCTTGAGGTCAATAAGTGAATCCAAAACCTCCATATCCGTATGTAGAAAGAGAACACTATTAATGAAGGAAAAAGTCTAAATATCATATGTAAGTCCTCTTGCATATGATAGTGTATTGTGCTAACTGAGATATTTGATAGCCAATTGACTCCATTCTTGATAGTTTTCTAGTGTCAAGTAAATCAAATCTTCCTCTTCCATTATGAACTAATCAATCTAACCCCCAAAGATGCAAAAAAAATGAAAGAACCCCCCTAATGTATGATTTAGGTACTTTACCACTTGCCAATTTAGGGCTTATTTTTTAAAATAGTATTTCCATCCACAAAACCTATAATATGATAACAGATCTAGAAAGTAGACAAAAAAAATGCACTTTCAAAAAAAATGGAACCTAATTTGGAGTCCAGATGAGCCCATACTAAAAATTTTAAGTGGCAAAAATTGGGATTTGCAAGCTGTAGAAAATTTTTGGAATAGAGATCTCAAACCACCTACACCAATGAGTAGGTCATGAAATTCTACCCCAAAACAAAAAAAAATTGTTTGCAAAATGGAGTCTGTATGAGGGAGATATTGTTGTTTGAAAATCACTGCTATTGCTATTTTTTCTAAATCACCACCGTCACGCCTCCAAAAATCAAATGGCTCTAGATTTTACCTCAAATGTCTGATTTGGATGAAAAAAAATCTGATTTGGGGGTTTTTTGACCTTCTGAACGTGATGCAAATATCTGATTTACACCAACAAGCACCAATCTTAACTTGCAAAAAATCTCTCCTATGGCCCGATGGCCAAAAAAATTCCTAAAAATAATACAAATCTGAAAAAAATGGTAGAGATATAGATGAAAAAAAATATAGATTTGAAAATTGAATTTATAGATCTAAAATGATCATACCAATTTTGCAAATTGATCCTTCGGGTGCTAGTTTGCAAAAAAAATTGCCTCACAATTGACTTTGGCCTAGGGTAGGCAATTTTATAGCTAATTTTCACTGAATTGAGATTTTGAATGCAATGGCAAGGTCAAATCTAGTTCTAGACACTCCCAATTTTTGTGATACTCCAGATTTGGGCTAAGGTGCTGAAGCAAGAAGATGGTCTCGAATGACTATGTGAAGAGAGATTCTCCAGAAGCTCTAGTACCATTTAAGAATTTGGTATAGCTCTGAAACCATGTAAGAATTTTCCTTAGGGAAAAATTCACCCAAGATCATAGAACTCGAACGCAAGCACAACTATAGACCAAAAAGGAGTATGATCAATATATCAGAGTATCTCCTCATACATTGCTCTATATTATATGTGATGATTGTACACACTAGGAGAGCCTGTATATTAAGGCCTCTCAGGAAGCACCTAGAATATCTCTATAAAGAACCAGGAGATAAGATAAGCATGAAAACTAAGCACAAGTCTTATCCATCATTCTAGATGAGAGGATAAGAATGACAAGGTGTATCTCAAGTGGAGATGTTGTAGACATCATGTGCTTAATTAGTGTGCCAACTCCTATGTTGTAGACACCATGTGCACAAAAGAGGTGTGAACTCCTATGTTGTCAATATGACAACTCACAAGAGTGCACATACTCCTAGGTGGCTAATAAATAAATATTAAAATAATTTATTAACCTAAGTAAACTTAAGTAAGTGTAAATAGTAAATAATTATTTATAATAACAAGATCATTTCTCAATCTTTCATTGATTTATCTTTCAGATTTCAAATTATTTTTCATTCTTTCATTGATTTGCCTTTCAGAATTTAGATCATTCTTCATTCTTTAATTTTAAAATCTTAGGCTCATGGTTTCTTCATTTATATTGGAGAGCTAACAATAAGGTCTACTTGTTGAAGGGATTGGTTCTAGATTTCATTGTTCCTTCCATCTATCTCTTCTTTTATCTTGTTTCTCCACTCCAAGACTTCACATAACCTTTCTGACTAAATTTCTTGTTCTCTTCTTAGCTTTCTTACTTCTTGTAGGGAACCAGTCTTTTTTAGGATTTCTTTGATGGCTTTATTGGCTTCATCTGAATTGCTTGAATGAGGGTCTTCAATTCTTTCTTCAATGTAGAGTTGATCATTCATTTGAATGGCAAGTTCTTTTATTCTTTTCAAGGATTGAGAGAGTTGCTCCTTTTCTTTCTTCAGTTCGGTAATGGCTATTTCTAAATCAAACTTTTTATTGTCAGTGGCTTTTTCAAGTCTAAATATATCCATGGCCTTGATCTTTACTCAAGTTGTTAAACTTTCTCCTGAGAACCAAAAAGATCTGATACCAATTGTTTGCAATATTCAAGACTAAGCTAAGTTACTGAGAGGGGAGGTGTAAATTAGTAACTTCTAAAACTTTAACAATTTCAATCTTTAATCCAACCATTCAATTAGCATTTATTCATCATATAAATTATGATCTAATTGCATGCATAAGAAACTAAAAGCATTCATAACACTAAAACACAATGATTTGGTGACCCAAAAACCTTCCAACTAGAAAGTAAAATTGGAGCGAGGATGATACCCACAACTTTAGTACTGCAGTATAAAGCTAGCCTGTTAAAGCTTACATTGACCACTTATGATGATCTACCCTGTTAGGAGCAATAAGGACTACTAGGTCCACCTTGTGAAAGGATTTACAAACATACAATTAAGTATGCACTTGGTAAAGAGATTTACAAAAGATTGTTAGGTCTACCTTGTGAAATGTTTTGACTAATCCACCTGTTAGGATGAAATAGTAGATGATCTCTGATCCACAACTTAGTTTGTTGAATGAAATTCCTTTGTGTACTAATCACATTTTTTTGATAGATATGTCTCTTCCACTCCTTATGTTGTTATGGCCTTTACAATTTGCTCCTTCTATTTTTCTCTGATGTAATTCACATTCACATCTTCATATTTTTCACACACTACATTAAATCCATGCATTGGATATGATACAATGCATTACATATATATCAATCTAATTATACAAATTAAAAAGTCGGCCATCATTCAAGTTACCATAAATGTTACAATGTTGGCCCACGTGAAGACATTTAAGTTCTAAATACTGACTTGGTGAGGTTCTGATACTCAACATCCACTATTGACACTTGACATCACCATGCACTTGGTAGACATAGAAGCTCAATCCATACTGATCACTTCTAAG
Source organism: Cupressus sempervirens (assembly GCA_028749045.1). Classification (NCBI taxonomy): domain Eukaryota; kingdom Viridiplantae; phylum Streptophyta; class Pinopsida; order Cupressales; family Cupressaceae; genus Cupressus; species Cupressus sempervirens. The sequence goes on from CM053789.1 coordinate 715,527,406, forward strand.
TAGTCCTGAACTCATTCTACACTTGTGACTTGGTAGACATTGTGAAACTCATCATATAAACTGAGTCTCTTGATTTATATTGTATGACTTGGTAAACATTCTCACCTCAAGCTTGGTATAAATAGAGCATCTTGGTTAACACTAAAAAGCTTAGTTAACACTAGACTCTCATCACATACACTATGAACTCACTGAACATTGCACTACTTAGTAACCACTGATAAACTTAACATGAACTGAAATGTATGGTTTACATTGTTGGACTTCACATTAATTGAATCTACTCAATAACCACTGGGATGTGTCGAAAGGACTCGGTAGCAATTGTAGAACTTAGTGACAATTGAATTACATGGAAAAAATTGAGAATTGTACAATGAGCTCGGTAGCTATATACAATTTGAATAAGTGTGTGTCACTAATAACAAACTTGACCAATATGTCAATAGAATCTTGGGGAAAAAATCATAGGGTTCTTGGGAAGATCATTAAATGGACCTTGTAGGTTGATTGGTGAATCTATTGCATTCACAAATAAATCCATAGGTGGAGAATTAGTTGGAATGATAGGTGGGGGTGAAGTAGAATGCAAAATAGATGAAGATAATGAAATTTTTAATGTGAGTGGATAGAACTTGGGTGTGCCTTTTTAACTGTGAGGCTTGCAAAAGTGACTATGTTCTATGAACTCATGTTTGTTGGGCAAAGACCCCAATGCTAATTGAAAGGGAGATAGTGGGTCAAGATCCTCTAGTTTTCAAACCTTTGGGGAAGCATACTATGGATCCTTGCACGCCTTGATGAAAAAGACACCTTGGTGAAAAGAACACCTTCTGATAGGTGCACTAAAAAGTGCACCTTCTAATAGGAACACCTTGGAAATTTAATAGACTGTTAAAAAATAAAATTGGAAAATTTGCATAACTATCAAATAGAAACTTTTATTTTGGGTAGAATAGTTCTTAGGACCTCCTTCTAGTGTCACTTCTATTTTGTGATATTTGGCAAGATGCTAAAAGTAGAAATTCTCACAAATCTCTCTCTTGAAAAGTTGATCAATAACCAACTCCAAGGTTCTAAATACCTATTTTTCAACCCACTCAGTAGCTCAATCAAAGATAAATGTAAATTTTCACAAGGGGGTCTTTACTAGTATCTGTCAATTGTGCATAACTTTGAGGAAATATCACCACAAAAATAATGTATTTTTCTATTTTTCTATTTATGATGAATGCAATTTCAAATCAATGCAACTATATGAATTCCTATTTAACCATGTATTTAAAAATAAAATAATGAACATAGAGTAACCAAAGATTGAAATAAATTATTCAAAGGGAAATTCCTAATAGACCTAACCAGAGTAATAACATGTTTGTGAATTAAATTATCAAAAGTATCTAGTGGGAAAATAATGAAATTAGGAGAAGTGCTTCCTCAACTCCACTGATGTGATTGTCAATGGGAACTTTAATCAAAAACTTAAAGATATTTCATGATTCATGAAATTGTATAGACATAAAAAGTGCATGCACATGAGATAAATTCCCATGCAAGAACAATAGTGATCCTTTCTCCAATTCATCGCAATAGAAAAATGTGTTAACATAAGAAAAATACCAAAACTAAAAGATCACACAATTATCATAACACAATAAAACCATTCACTCTATTATGATTCATGAATATAATTCATAAAAAATAACATACTTTGGCAAGATTTACTACACTCAAAATGAGAGAACCAATAGAATTTATTATTGCATCAAAATATTCGCCTAAATACATAATACATTTACATTTTTATAAGAGACCTTTTCCTTGTTTTATGTTAGGAGTGAGAGCTCTTCTAATGAAAACCCAATGCTAAAAACTAATAAAATAAAGCTAACTATATACAAAGTAACTTTTTGAATCATGCTAAGTAGGTCTCCACCCTTATTTATATCCATTAATGGGTGCATGAGCCTTTACATGACTAAAAACAATAAAAGAAGAAGATAAAAAAGGGAATCCATGATGATATAGCAGTCATTGGAGCTTCAAAGAATGCAACTTTGGCCTTCCCTGTGTGTTTCTAGGTGTTGATTTTGTTGGAAATGTATGTGGCCCCAGGTGACTGCAATGGGGGTGAATCAAGAACCAATAAAACTTCAAATTCTATTCAAGAATTAATCATTCGTAAGCTATTGTGATCTAATTGTATGCATGAAAGACTAAAACCAATAAACATTAATATTTGGTAACCCAGAAACCTTCCAAATAGAAAGTAAAATTGGGTTGGGGATGATACCCACAAGCTTTATGACTACAGTATAAAGTTGGCCTATTAAGGCTTACAATTGATCACTTATGGTGATTTGCCCTGGTAGGAGCAATAAGGATTGTTAGGCCCACCTTGTGAAAGGATTTATACAATTTAATTAGGTATGCACTCAGTTAGGAGATTTAAAATAAGACTATTAAGTCCACGTTGTTAGAGGATTTGACTGATGCACCTGTTAGGATAAACTAGTAGTTGATCTTTTCTCTACAACTTGATTTGTTGTATGAGATTCCTTTGATGTAAACTGATCATCTTTATGTGATGGATGAGACTCTATTTTTCCTTATACTTCTTGTAGCCTTTGTCTTCTAATTCACATTCATTCTACTTCTTACTTATTACACATTAACACCTGGATATGATAAAATGTATTACATATATACCAATCCAATTAATTACCTTCTTGAGTCATCTACAACACCAAATTCAAAAAATCTTCACTAAGTCATCTCACTACTGATACTTGGGTTCTAAAGACCACTTGGGTGATATTCTAACACTTGACAACACTGTCAACTCAGTAAACTCTAGCACTCAATTGACACTAGTGCTTGGTCCACATTGATCTCTCGGAAGTAGGCATGAACTTGGTTAATATTGAAGACTCGAAAAATTTTGGAGAACTTGGTTGACACTATAGCTCGTTCACCTCTACCTTCCTTCTTCTTGGTTAATGTGACTAGATCGGTATACAATTATAAGCTTGGTAAACACTACTTTCTTGATAGACTCTATGAAGCTTGGTAGAAATGTAACCAATATAAGTCAAAACTCCCCCTATCAATATGCTTGGGTCTACAACTTAGTTTTGACTGATGTGCTAACAAATTGGGTAACACTAACTCTATTTTTGAATTTTCAAAATTGTTTTTGTAGCTCTACTATATAGATTATTTTTAAATAATCATATTTCCCCCCTATATATATATATATATATATATATATATATATATATATATATATATTCTATATTCCCCCTTATTTTTGACACAAATTCCAAAAAAAATATCTACAAGGTAATATCAAAATGTGAGAGGAAATCACTATGTACCTTTAAGATTATTCTTGAGTTTCAAACTCTCATCCACACATAACGTCTCATATGCTTGATTCATCTCAAAAGTACCCAATTCCTAAATTGAACAATGATAGAATTACCTAATGTCATAAAGTAAGAGTACCTCCAAAAGAATTTGTGAATGAAATCTGATAGGCTGTAGTTCCTCTATGATCATTGGACATAGTTTGAACATTGTGGTTCTACATTCAACACCTCTGATCAAGATTTTAGAACCATCCATCACTTTATTATTGGATGAAGATGTCATTATGCTCAATAAATAATTGATAAAACCTTCAAAAACTTCTCACTAAATCACTCTAGATCTCTCGAGGGCTCAAGAATGCTCTTCTTTGTTTTCTCTAAAATTTCTAGTGAAAAATAAACCTTTCGATTTCACTTTTTAACCAAAAAAATTCTTCAAGATGTCATTAATGCATCATACAATAGATAGCTTAGTGACAACCTACTCAACTTGGATGAATCTTCAACTTGGTAGATACACTTAACTCGGTTAGCTTCAAACATGTCATCTATATCCAAGGTCAGTTAGGTCTTGTAACTTGACCTTGCTCAGTAAGCTCTAAGACATTACTTCAACTGTTATTTAACTCGGTGATCCCAATGCATCTATAATTTTGATTTGGATATTCTTTCTTGTTGACTAGAATTGATATGAGATGATTCCTTTGAATCATAGTTCCAATGATCTCCATGGGTAACTCATTTTAAATGGTTGAGTCACCCAAATCATTGACTTGGGTGTCAACACTTTCAAGACTTTAATTTGTATTCTCTGGAGATTTCTTTATCCATTACTGCCTCATTTGAATTTCTTTTTTGGCAAAAATTTATATTTATATTAATTATCATTTGGTTTAAAGGGCTTCCAATGAAAGAACCAAGAAAGAAAACTTTGTTCATAACCCATTACAAAAAAGAATAAAGTTTATCTAATCCAAACCTAAAACTACCCAAAATTTCTAGCTAGAGAGAAGCCAAGGAACCAATTTACAAAATGGTAGAGAACAAATTGCCAATATAATATGAGCCTTATAAGAGAGGCAAAGATATCCTCATATGATACAAAAATAAGAACACCCATACCCAAATTTCATTAGAAGTATGATTGTGCAAGTGCTAATCCACATAGAAAAACCATCATGAAGAAAATGGAAAGTTGCTTGTAGACATCCAAAAAATTGTAGCCAGCCAATACAAGTAGGAGCAGCAAGTAGAACAAGTATAGTATATCAATAAGCAGTAGGCCACAAAGGCCAATGATGATATAAAGTGAAAGGAGTAGACCAAAGAACCTACAAGTTAGTCAAACAAAAAAAGAACAACATAGAAAACAATACTAAAACTCATGAGTTGCCATCCCCAAAACCACACTAGGAGGAAGGGGAAAAGAAAAATGAACTCCATAAAATAATAGCATGTTCATGGATGGGATCAACAAGAAAAAGAAGGGGAGAGGATATAGTGGGAGAGGATGGGGAAGCTGCAATAGAGGGAAGATTTGTAGAATGACACAAAGGAGAAAGAGTCATGGGAGAAACAACACAAACCTCATTTGACTTTTGATATTGCCATCCTTTTCTTTCTTTTCATCTTCAACTTTACCTTAGTTCATACAGTTTCTAGCTAGATGTCCAAGTTCTATACATACAAAACATCTCTTTTTAGGGTCTCTCTTCCTTGTGTGAGTTCTTATGCAATTTGGTCCAATATGACCATGCTCACCACATAAGTGGCATTTGCACCATGTGTTATAATCCCAACCAAAGATAGCTTTCACAATCTGTTCTATTGGATTCCATTTCTTGGTCTTGCATTCTAAAAATTTCTACCCTTGTTTATTGCAATTGAAACACTTTCCTTCAAACTTAGATTTCTATGTACATTCACTTGCTCTATGTCCTGGCTTGTTACAACTATAATACTTTCCATTGAATTTTTATTTCCCATTACTCCAATAGTTGTTTGATGTATGCATGTTTTTCCAAATTGATTACAATTAGGTCTTTTTTTTCTTTTCAGCTCCTTGTTGAGATGATTCACCTTTATCTTTATAGCCTAATCCTTCTTTACCTTTTTGTCTAAATTAAGTTTTCTTGTCCAATTGATTCATGATTTCTTGAGATTTTATTATCCTCTCATTGGTTTTCTTTTCTATGTTGAGATCATTATGCAATCTTTCATTCTATGTCCTAAAGTTGATAAGCTCTTGATTTTCACAATTGATTTGATTCATCAAATTTTCTTGTTGAAGAGACAGGTGTTGGATTTCATTGTCTTTTTCTTCTATCCTTTTAGATAGAAATTTTTTGTCTTCTTTGGCTATATCCTTTTGTTCCATGTCTTCACACATTCTGACTGATTGAATTTCTTGTTCTCTTATTAGCTTTTTGACTTCTTTGTGAAGGGTAAGATTCTTTTCAAGTAGATCATTGATTGTTGCACCAACTTCATCTGAATTTTTTTCTTGGAAAATATCTTCAATTCTTTCTTTGGTGTAGATATTGTCATTCAATTGTGTTGCTAGATCTTTCCTTCTTTTCAAGGATTGAGAGAGTTTCTCCTTTATTTTCTTGAATTTTTTAATGGGCATCTCTAGACCTAACTTTTCATTTTCAATAGCTTTCTCAAGTCTATACACTTCCATTGCCTCTAATCTTTTCTCAAGCTACTAAACTTTTGATGTGAGAACCAAATGCTCTGATACCAATTGTTGGAAATGTATGTGGGCCTAGGTGGCTAAGTGGGGGGTGAATCAAGAACCAATAAAACTTTAACTTCTATTCATGAATTAATCCTTCATAAGCTATTCTGATCTAATTGCATGCATGAAAGAATGAAAGAAATAAGACATTCATAACACTTGACATGATATTTGATAACCATGAAACCTTCCAAATAGAAAGTAAAACTAGGGTGGGGATTATACCCACAAGATTTATGACTACAATATAAAGTTGGCCTGTTAAAGCTTATAATTGATCACTTCTGGTGATCTGCCCTATTAGGAGCAATAAGGACTATTAGTTCCACCTTGTGAAAGGAATTATACAATACAATAAGTTATGCACTTGGTTAGGAGATCCGGTATAAGACTGTTAAGCCCACCTTGTTAGAGGATTTGACCAATGCACCTATTAGGATGAACCATTAGTTGATCTCTTCTCTATAACTTGATTTGTTGTATGAGATTCCTTTGATATAAATGGATCACCTTTATGTGATGGATGAGACTCTACTTTTCCTTATACTTCTTGTAGCCTTTGTCTTCTAATTTTCATTCACTTTGTTTCTTACTTGTTACATATTCACATTAGGATATGATAAGATATATTACATATATATCAATCCAATTAATTACCTTCTTGAGTTGGCTACAACACCAAATTCAAACAATCTTCACTAACTTGGCTCACTATTGATACTCAAGTGATATTATGACACTCAAAAACACTATCAACTCAAGAAGCTCTAGCACTCAATTGGTACTGGTGCTTAGTCCATACTGATTACTTAGGAGTAGGCACGAACTTGGTTAGCATTGAAGAGTTGGTGAACATTGGAGAACTTGGTTGATACTAAAGGGCTCTATTGAAACTATAGCTCTTTCAACACTACCTCCCTTCTTCTTGGTTAATGTGACTAGATCAGTATACAATGATAAGTTCATTTAAGACTACAAAGCTCAACTAACACTACTTTTTGCTTGGTTTGCACTGATGATCTCAATAGACTCTGTGAAGCTTGATACCAATGTAACCAATCAAACTGATTAAGTGTTTAGTTACTACTAGACAAATGATTTGACCATAAGGTCAATAGCTTTGTCATCAAAATGTACTTTAACTTCATGGAATGCTCAAAAATGGCAACTAATAGTTAACTTTCAATGCCACCACAACCAATCAAAATTGTTGGTGCACCTTTGTTTTTGGCACACCTATGTGTTTTGTGCACCTTCACACTATAACACCTTTAGGTGGCAAGACCAAAATTGACAAAGATTTTTTAAGTGTCAAAACTTTGATTTCCAACATCTAGTTTTTGTGACCCTTCCACCAAAATGATGTTTGGATGTGCTACTTTAAAATTTTGAATTGTGGAATTGATTTCCTTAGTGCTTGGAAAATCCAAAGACTCGTACTTAGTGCATACTTCTTGATGATAGTCATTTATTTCCTATCTTATTTTTGCAAAATCTTCCAACTTGGAATCTACCTCCTTAAGTGCCTCCTCAATCCTAAATACATGACAACCATCATATTTAGAAGAATTTGTTTCAAATAAATCATGGAATTGTTGCACAACTATTTCAATTGAGGCTAGTTGATTTCTTGAGTCATCTCAAAAAAATTCCAAGTTGGGAGTATGTAATACTTATTTTCCTCTAAAAATAGTTCCAAATCTTTTTCTTTCATTTCTTGAATATCCTCATAGAGTCTCATCATAACCTTATTTCCCATTGTTATCTTCCTATCTTATCTAACTCTTCTTCTGGATAGACATCTAGTATCATCCAATATCTTTGACCATTTATGCTCCTCATTGCTTCTAAATCATTGGTCCAAGTGGCTACTATTGGAAGAATGAACGCATATGATATTCCTATGGGGGAGTATTGTAGATATGTTACTAAAAATGATATGTTACATTCATGACTAAGTTTTTCATTGATGTCAACATAGCAGTTTTCTATGGTATCTGATAGAAGAACGGTAGAAAGATCAAGTTGGTACAGATGGCTAGTTGATTATTCTTCGTATCTAAAGTTATGGGAGATATGTCTAAGTATCTAGTATATGTAGTTAACATCAAATAAAGAAATGATAAGTCTGGAAGAAGTTATGTAAGTTTTGGGTATGTTTGTTCTGAGATAGAGTTTACAGAGGCATGTTTTGGTAAACTTTGTATATCTCTTAACATAGTTGTTATTCTAAGAATCAAGGTTGAGGATATGTAGAAGACATTTTGGTGATGATGTGGCTAAGTTTATTCATCATGACAACACTGTACAGAAGGTTATTCAAGTTGCAAGATGAAAGATTAATGTTATCACTAAGTGTAATGTGTTCCTAATGTAGTCCTATAATGATTAATTGAGAAGGTCTAATAGCCGACTTAGGAAAAAAATTTATGGACTTGGTATAAAGGAAGGAAATTTTCCTATATCATGAACTATAGAATTATATCGATCAAAAATGATTGTAAGCAATAGAGAGAATGGAATGTTAAGTTGAGAAGAGTAGAGTGGAAGTGAAGGAAACTTCATTGTTGAGGTTTTGTTGAGTGATCCAAGGTTTGATATTTTGATCCAAGGTTTGTGACCTAGTATATAAGGTTTGATAGTGTTTGGTTCAGTTAATAGATCAGAGGAAAGAGGAACATAATAGTAAATTGCATGTTTGAGTAGTGAGCTCTTCTTGTAGTTGAAATTGCATGTTTGGGCAGTGGGCTCATTTTGCATACATTGTACTATGACTCCTAACAGGGTTGGCACAACTCCTAATAGGGTTGGAATCTCCTAATGGGAATTTAAAATCTCCTAATAGGGACTCATATGTGCTCAATTTTTTAATAGACTCCTAACAGGGTCCATTCTCTAACAAGTAATATTTATATTAGTGTATCATCTTGTGGGCATCATTTCCACCGAGGTTTTCCCTCTGATCAAGGGTCTCCCTAGTTAACATATCTAGTGCAATTGTCTATGTGCATCTTATTATGGTTGTTTTCTAGTTTGGTTGAATGGTTAAGTTTATTTAGGGAAGATAAATGTTTTAATTGTTGGATAGTTGATTCACCCCCCCTTCCCCCCTCTAAGTTATCTTGGTGGACTATTGTTTTTGTTAGAGTAATATTTTTTTTTCTTACTACTTAAATCATTTTTATTTAATTAGTTAAGTTATCACTCTTTAGTACTTAAGCTTTCTCTTAGGTGCATTAATAATTAATTCTTTTATTAATTATTAATGTGCAACCTAGCTTTCTTAGGCTTTAGAGTTCCATTCACCTTTAAGATTGAACTCTTGTATTTTCTTTTTCATTATCTTCGAGTACATTTTTCTCTCACTCCATTGAGATTTCCAAACTGCACTTTTTCCCTCTTTGTTTCCTTTCAGCAACAAGTTATTTGCATGCAAGTGTTCTTCATGAACTGTGAAGTTGGTTTTTCTCAACTTCTACATGGTATCAAAGCTTCCCTATAGCTGCTTGGTCTGCAGATCTTGAAGTCGTCATTTGAAGATGAAAAACCTAGTTTTTCATGGTTTTTTCTCTTCAATTTGGAGGAGGTTCCTTTGTCTAGTGTACTTTGGGAAAAAATGGATGTTGGAATTGTGGTTAGAAGGCCTAGTATAGTCAAAATTAATATAAAATTTGTCAATTTTGGCCATAGTAGGCTCTAAAAAAAAATGTGGCTTCCCGAGATTGTACGGATTCCAAAAATATCAAAAAACATTATTTTTTGGTGCACCACCCAGTGGCCACCAATATGCCACCTCACTACCACCAGCATGTCACCCATACCCAACCTACACCCCACCTCAACCAGTATGCCATCATAGCCTAGCCCGTGCCCTACCACTATCAATGCACTGCCAACCCGCCACCACTACCGGCATAGCACCACCTAGCAACCATTGCCACTACTGTCCAGCGGCTTGATAGCCACCACCACATGATGTCACTTTCTAGTCAAGTGATATTAATTTTTTGATAGGTGATGTCATCATTCCATCACCTGAAAAAAATTTGATAGGGACTTTTTGCAAGTGCTGACATCATACTTCTGGTAGTGATGTCATCTTTTCGATGACTAGATTTTTTTCAGTGACAAAATTTTTTCTAGCAAATGGCCATTTGATAGCCATATAGTTGTAAAAAATTTTCTAGTGTTTGTAATTTTCTAGAGAGCTCATTCTTTGGAGGAGTAGTTTGTTTTGTGTCATAACTTGAGCACATGGAGGTCTTTTTTTGATCCAAAAGAAGTGTCAAAAGCTGGTTTCAAGACATAGATGATGATGTTGGTTTCATTTTATAACTCAAACATTTGAGCTCCTATTTTTGTCATTGAAGTAGAGGCTCTAGTTTCCTCCCTCTCTGCATTTGGCATCCAAGTTTTTCTTCTCAATTTTTGTGCTTTCCTTAGTTGTTTCTTTCGTTTATGAGGGATAAATTTATACATTGTGGGTGGTGTATTTTTCTTTCTATAATTTAATTCAAAAATGACCTTTCTACTTTTTTCTACTTTCTCTCAATGGCAGACTCTTCTATCACTTGCCTTACACCTCAAAACTACCATACTTGGAAAGGATAGATGACCAGATTGCTTATGGTAAAGGGGTTATGGTCATGCCTCGACGTGGCTCTACCAGTTCTACAAAGGCCTTATGAGGTTCTTATGCAATGAAATAAGATGGATGAGGCAATGGGCCTCATTGCACTAAATATTTTACATGGGTTACTATTTCACCTTGATGGTTTGACTACACCCAGGGCTATGTGGGACAAATTTTCTACCTTATTTGGAACAATGAATCAATTCAAGGTTCTACAGATAGATGCAAAGTTCACTTCCTTAGTACCTAAATCATTCACTAGCATTGAGGATTTCTTGATGAATTTTAAGTCTCTTCTATCTATTTTATATGTTGTTGTAAAGACAAAGTCAAATGATGAGTGTAGCTTTCTAATACTCTCAAAGCTTCAAGGTCCTTATCATATTTTCACTTCTACCTTCTACTCCATTATGAATGCACAAGGTGCATGATATGTTATGCCCTCTTTTGAGACATTCTATGATAGGTTAACTCATGAGAAGTCCAATATCACTCAGATGGATTCACTTATAGGTTCATAGTCACAGGAATTTCTTGCCAAGACACCTTAGGGTACACAGAAGTAGAAGTTGAAGTAGTTATTAGATTCCTCTTCTCAGCACTCTACTAGCCCATCTTCTTCTTCTAAGAAGGAGAAACACAAGACTAGGATTACTACATGTTCCTACTATCAAAAGGGACCTCATGATGAGTCACATCATTTTTAGAAGAGATTTGATGGCTATGAGAAACATATTATAGATTTGCAAGCCCTTCTTCAAAATAGCATTATTTCCTCTCCATCCTCTTCTACCTTATAGGGGTCTGCTTTTCAGTCTTCCTCCACATCTTTGACATCTACATAAGATTATGGATAGGTTCATTCATTATAAGCATCCATTGCATCCCCTTCCTAGGTCCCTTAGATACTGGATTCAAGTGCTTCTCACCATATGGCATCTTTTCAAGGAGTCTTCTCTACTATTGAGGCTTCTCTGATTCCTCATATTCTTATGGGGAATAACACTACTCTAATAATATATGGGAAAGGTTTAGCTTTCATTTAGGATGGCACATTTAATCATGTATTTTATGTTTCATCTCTATTTTCAAACCTTCTCTCAATGTATCAGATTACACATGATGGATTAAGAAAGATAGTTGAGTTCACTACAGATTTAGTCTTCATTTGGGATAGTGCAACAAGAGGCCTTATTTCTATAGGGATAGTTGATCATACCACCCATCTCTACACCTTCTCACACTTTGGTCCATCATCTTCATTTTTGGAGCATATTTCTTCTCTTCTACAAGAGCATCATGTGGTCTAGTCAAGACACTCAAACCTTTGTATGGTTCCTGAGATCACTATTTTGACTACCACACCACATCCTATTAAGGTTTTTTCTCTTCATCTAGATTCTTATCTAGCTCCATTCATCAAACCTCCAAGTCTACTTATTGAGGATTCTATAGAGGAAATTCATCTCCTCTTTCATGATAGTGTCAGTGCACTTATCAACCCACCTACATTGGGGATTCCCTTTTAGGATCCTCATGTGTTCTCCTTTGAGCATCATTTAGGCCTTCCAGTTTCACCTCTCATTCAGGGGTTTCCTTGTTCTATGCCTTTTTTTCTTCTACATTGGAGTTCCATTGGTTCGATCATTTCTATAGGGCCTCCATCATTCTAAGGGGCCTTTGGTGTCTCTACTCTCTCCCATGGGGGGCTATTTGTACTTATGGTTTTGAGAGAGTCTCTTGAGCCATTTCTTATTTTTGTTGGATTTTTTCTATGTCTTTTTGGAGAGGATTTTTTCTCAATGGGTTTTCTCCTTTGTCTCTAGTTTATAGATATTTCCTTTTATTTGCTACCTAATCAAGCCTTGTTGTTGGGACCCATTTCTTGCTTTCATAGTTGTGCTAGGTAGGTTTTCCCCTACGCTTAGCTTAAGGAGGGGTGTTAGAGTAATATATTCTTTTCTTACTACTTAAATCATTTTGATTTAATTAGTTCAGTTATTACTCTTTAGTGCTTAAGCTTTCTCTCAAGTGCATTAATAATTAATTCTTTTATTAATTATTAATGTGCAACCTAGCTTTCTTAGGCTTTAGAGTTTTGTTCACCTTTAAGGTTGAACTCTTGTATTTTCTTTTTCATTATCTTGGTATACATTTTTGTTCTCACTCTATTGAGATTTCCAAGCTATGCTTTTACCCTCTTTGGTTTCCTTTCAGCAATAGGTTATTTTCATGTAGGTATTCATGGTGAACTGTGAAGTTGGTTTTTCTCATACCATTTCTAGAAATTGGTATCAGAGCATCAAGTCCTTAAAAATAAATTTTAACAACTTTGGGAGATCCATGGCAAGCATATTCAATAAAGAAATTTTGAAGTTTGATGGAACAAATTATGACAGCTAGAAGGAAAAGATGAAGACACATCTACTGTGTATGGGTCCAAGATATTAGATCTTAGCAAAATCAGCGAACACAGTCATTGCTAAAAAGGATTTGCAAAATTATACCTAGCATGAAAGACATCTATTTATGTGTGACATGAGAGCTAGAGAAGCCCTATTGATAGTACTTCTTGAAATTGAATACAATCAAGTAAATTCACTTGCTACTTCACATTTGATTTGGAAAGCTTTAGAAACTAATTTTGAAGGTGATGAACATTCTAAGAAATTAAGGATACATGGATTTGTGTATTTCAAGATGCTAAGATAATGGAAGATGAATCTATAAGAACATATGTAGGTAGGATGTTAGAAATTACTATAGGTATTAAATCTCGAGGAGGAACCAAAAAAGATGATGAGGTTATATGAAAGATATTGAAGACTTTAACACCACCATTTAAGCCAGCAATTCAAATGATACAGTTGTTGATATCTTGTACCAAATATTTCACAAAGGAGACATTTCTTGGAAGACTTGAAGCAGTTGAGAATGAGCTTAGACATTCCAGAGAATTGACTAGAATAGAGACAACTTTTAGTGCTTTGAATATTTGACCTAGTTTATCAAGAAGCACAAGTCCTAGAGGAGATATTTCTAGTAGCAGTAGATCAGATGAGGATAGAAATATTGAAGGAATGGCCCTTCTGGTAAGAAGAGAAAAAGGCGGTAAGAAAATATCTAGATGTTGGACTTGTGATGAATATGGTCATTATGCATCTAAGTTTCCTAAAAGAGAGAAAAAGGTATAAAGGAAATTACAAACCTAGAAGAGATAGAGGGTGTTTGTATGCAAATGAAGAAAATGATTTTGATGAACAAGTAGTAAGTGCTAGTGATGATAAAATAGGATTTATGGCAATTAAAGAAGAAAGTCCAGAGAAAGTAGCTTTGGTGTCATAGGTTGAAAAGAAATCTAATTGGATAATTGATAGTGGTAGTTCACATCATATGACTGGTGATATGAACAAATTTATTGACTTCAAAAGTCAGGATGGAGGCTTTGTCAGAGTTGGAAACAATGCAGCATGCCAAGTTAAAGGTATTAGATCCATAATTCTTGATGGTAAATCTAATATTGAGGATGTATATTTTTTTGATGGTTTAAAGCACAATATTTTGAGTGTTGGACAACTAGTGGAAAAAGGTTATCAGTTGTAGTTCATAGAGAAGACATACATGATCAGAGATAAAGATGGAAAGATAATTGGAATAGGAACCAGCTCTAGGGGTAATTTATTTTAGTTAAATCCTATTGAAATGGCATGTTTGGTTGCAAAGGTAGATGACAGTTGGTTATGGCATAAGAGATTTTCTCATATAAACTTTGATAGTAATGTCAAGACTAGTAGTATGTTTGCAGTTAGAGATTTGCCTAAGATTGTAAATCCTACTAACACAATTTGCAAGGAGTGTGTTTTGGCAAAGCATAACAGGACTTCTTTTTCAAACAAGAAGTTTACTAGTACAGTAAAATTGGCGATTGTACACATAGATCTTTGTAGTCCTATGAAGATTAAAGGATTCTATGGTGAAAGGTATTTTATGTTTCTAGTTGATGACTTTTCTAAAATGATGTGGGTTGCATTTCTTAAAGAGAAATTTGAGGCATTTGATAAGTTCAAGATATTCAACAATAGAGTTGAGAATAAATCTGGTATGAAGATTAAATGTTTAAGATTAGATAAAGGAGGAGAATTTACCTCAAGTGAGTTTAAAATGTTTTGTGAAGAAAATGGAACCAAAAGACAGTTATTAGCTCCAAGAACCCATGAATAAAATGGCATTGTAGAGAGAAGGAACAGGTCAGTTATTGAAGCAGCAAGAGCTATGTTAGCTAATAATGATGTATCCAAGATGCTTTGGAGAGAAGCTGTGAATATAGAAGTCTACATTATGAACAAAGTGCAAGTTAGGAAAGACACAAATAAGACCCCTTATGAATTGTGGTTTGGTCAATCACCTATGGTTAAGTATTTTAGAATTTTTGGTACTATGTGTTATATCAAAAGAGATGATGATATTGGTAAGTTTCTTGGTTATTCATTGAAAATCAAGGCTTATAGATGTTATAATCTAAGAACTAAGACTATTATGGAAAGTGTAAATGTAAGAATTGATGAGAAATTCAAGATAGAAAAGAGAATAATTGATTACAATTCAGATGATGATGTTGTTACTAAGCCAAGGAATGATGAATTATTTCTTGAGACTAACAATAATTTTTATAATGAAGGAGAGCTAAGGTAGGAAAAAATCTTGGAACCTTTAGTAGAGCTAAGAGTTGAGATAGGAACATCTACTTTAGGTAAGAATATGACAAAGAATCATCTACCCAAACAAACCATCAAAAACAAAGATAAAGGTGTGATGAGAAGAAGCAGAGTTAATGAAGAACTATGTTTGATATCTCAAGTTGAACCTAAGAATTTAGATGAAGCATGTAAAGATGATTATTGGAAATAAGCTATCAAAGAGGAATTGGATCAAATAGTAAAGAATGAGACATGGGAATTGGTTCCTAGATCAAAAGACAAGAATGTTATAGGAACTAAATGGGTATTTAGGAACAAGATGAATGAGCAAGGAAAATTTCTAAGGAATAAGGCAAGATTGGTATGTAAAGTTTACTCATAGGAAGAAGGAATAGACTATGAAGAGACCTATGCTCCTATGGCTACAATTGAAGTAGTAAGATAATTCTTAGCATATGTAGCACATAAGAAATTCAAAGTTTATCAAATGGATGTCAAGTCAGCATTTCTAAATGGACAACTTGAAGAAGTGTAGATAGAGAAACATGAAGGTTTTCCTTTGACAGATGATAAGGACATAGTATGCAAAGTGAAGAAAGCAATGTATGGCTTGAAGCAAGCACCCAGAACCTAGTATGCAAGGTTGGATAAGTATTTGACAAATCTTGATATAGAAAAGGTATGGTAGATATTAATCTATATTGGAAAGAAATTGATGATGGTTTGATGATTTTGGTAATATTTTTTGATGATATCATATTTGGAGGAAATGACGATGAAAGTGACAAGTTTTTTTAACAGATGAAGAAAGAATTTGAGATGAGTATGATAGGAGAAATAAAATATTTTCTAGGATTATAGATTGTACAGAATAAAAAAGAAATCTTTATTTCTTAGACTAATTATTTGAAGGATTTACTAAAAAGGTTTGATTTGGAAACATGTAAACCTATTGGAACATCTTTGATAACTAGACACAAGTTATCTACAAAGGATGAGACACCTACAGTTGAGAAGAAGAAGTACATATCTATGATTGAAGGATTGTAATATCTGACTCACACAAGGCCAGATATAGAAAATGTAGTTGGAATTGTTGCTAATCTCAAAGAAGCACATTATGTAGTACTCAAAAGGATATTTAGATATATAAAAGGAACACCAAAGTTTGGATTGTGGTATGAATGATCTAATGATTTTACTCTAAGTGCTTATACTGATGTTGATTGGGAAGGTAGTATGGACGACAAAAAGAGCACTAGTGGCGAAGCCTTCTTTCTTAGAGGAAGATCGATTTCTTGGCTAAGAAAAAAGTGGGATTGTACCTTACAAAGTATAGTGGAAGTAGAATATGTTACAGTAGCAAACAATTGCAATCAAGTTGTTTGGATGAAGCAGATCCTGAAGGATATAAGGATAGAATTTAGAGAACATGTTATCATATATTGTGACAATACAAGCACTGTAAATATGTCTAAGAATCTTGTGTTGCATTCTAAGACCAAGCACATTTGTATCAAGTATTACATGTTCAGAGAAAAATTTGTAGAAAAAGAAATTAGATTGGAGTATGTGAGCATTAAAGAGAAGATTACAGACATTTTCATTAAGCCTCTTCCTAAAGAGACTTTTAAATATTTGTGAGGTATGCTAGGGGTTATGCCCCTTCCTACATCAGAGTAGAAGATGCAAGAGTGCATTAGTCCAGTGTAACAGAGCACTATTGTTTGTCTAGACTAAGTGCTAATGCTTCCTATATGGGGGAGTATCTATGATGGATAGAGTCATCTAGAACTCTTGTTGGATGTTTTTTTGAACAGTTTCTTTGGAAAATTGAGCTAGTAAGAATCATTCGTTGCAGATTTGATGGTTTTTGAAACTTTTGACATTGATTTCAATGGGGGAGAAGTTCAATGTGAAAAACATCATGAGAAGATCATGAGAAAGAACATCATGGGGAGAAGCAAAGAAAAGAAAGAATAAGTATAGCATGTCTGGAAGAAGTACAACATGGAATGACAGTTTGATAGAAAGCACATTGAGGTATATCAATGGGGGGGAATGATTGATAAAGAGGATTTGAAAAGAAAGATTAATAGTCTTTTGCAGTTGGTATTCTTGGAACTAGATGTTTTTCATCTATGTTGCCATCAATGCCAAAGGGGGAGATTGTTGGAAGCATGAATGTTGATGATATTCCTATGGGGAAGTATTATAGATATGTTACTAAAATGATATGTTACATTCATGACTAAGTTTTTTATTGATATCAATGTAGCATTTTTATGTGGTATCTGACAAAATAACAATGGAAAGATCAAGTTTGTACAAATGGTTAGTTGAGTATTCTCACTATCCAAAGTTATGGGAGATATGTCTAAGTATCTAGTATATGAATTTAATGTCGGATAAAGAAATGATAAGTCTAAAAGAAGTTATGTAAGTTTTCGTGACGTCTATTCTAAGATAGAATTTACAAAGGAATGTTCTGCTAAACTTTTCATATCTCTTAGTAGAGTTTTTATTCTAAGAATTGAGGTTGAGGATATGTAGAAGAGATGTTGGTGATGATGTGGCTAAGTTCTCTCATCATGATGACACATTTATGGAAGGTTATTCAAGTTGCAAGACAAAAGATTAATGTTATTGCTAAGTGTAACATGTTCTTAATGTGGTCCTATAATGATTAATTGAGAATGTTTGACAGTCAATTCAAGGAATTATTTTATGGACTTGGTGTAAAGGAAGGACATTTTCCTTTATCGTGAAGTATGGAATTGTATCGATTAGAAGTGATTGTAAGTAGTAGAGAGAACAGAATGTGAAGTTCAACAAAGCAAAGTAGAAGTGAAGGAAAGTTCATTACCGAGGTGTTGCTGAGTGATCCAAGGTTTGATAGTTGGATATGAGGTTCATGAACTAGTCTACAAGGTCTGACAATGTTTGGTTCAGTTGACAAAACAAAGGAAAGAGGAACATGATAGTAAAAAATTGCATGTTTGAGCATTGAGCTCTTCTTGTAGTTGAAATTGCATGTTTGGGTAGTGGGCTCATCTTGCATACATTGTACTACAACTCCTAACAAGCTTGGAATCTCCTAACAGAGATTCAAAGTCTCCTAATAGGGACCCATATGTACTAAATCTTGTAATAGACTCCTAACAGGCTCTATCCTCTAACAAGAAATATTTATATTAGTACATCATCTTGTGGGAATCATTACCACATGGGTTCTTTTTAGAATTCAACCATGGATAGAAATAATAATTGCATGCAAATATAAACAATATTATTAAAATCTAGTGATTATAACATGATTACAATCTGTAATCCCTTACAGCTCAATACCATCACAAGAAGCAATTTTTGCATCACCTTATCAAACAATCGCTAATCCTAAGCCCTTTTACACAAGTATTTTTTCCACTTTAGGGTTAAAATTAGTTGCAACATGTTAGCCATCAAATGTTGATAAAATAACCCCATTGAAGAATTATGGAGTATGTATAGTACTTCCTTGATCAGTTACCACAATCTAACAGCCTCCTACCTGGGGACTGATCAAGCTCCACACTAAACAACAATCTCCCACTTAGAGACTGATTCTATAGCTATGTTGCTACTTTGTGAGGCTCCCACTAGATCAAAACCCTAGACTATATTGTTCTTTTATTCCTATTGATTCCAGAAGACCAATAAAAGTTGAAGAGGAATTCAACTTCTCCCTTGTCACTACCTTTGTAAACATATCCACTAGATTATCATCTGTATGTATCTTGTCCATCTTAAACTTACCATCATCCAAAACTAACTAAATGAAATGGTACCGCAACTGAATGTTTTTTGTTTTTTTAATGCAAAGTAGAATTCTTCACAAGATGAATCGCACTCTAGCTATTTGTAAATAAATAATTATCCCTCTAAGGGTGTCTCAATTCTTCCAATAAAAACTATAGCCATATCATCTCCTTAGTTGCCTTGATAGTAGCAACATACTCTATCTCTATAGTGGATAAAGCATTAACCTTCTGTAACCTAGAAACCCATCTCATAGCAGCCCCACCAACAATAAATACATAACTTATAGTACTCTACCTGGTATCAATATCCCTTGCCAAATTTGAGTCAACATATCCCTATAAATTATTAGTAGAGACCCCAAAGTGTAAACACTTACTGGATTTCCTCTTAGATATCTGAGAATCCATTTTACTGCATTCCAATGCTCAATTCCTAGATGACTCATATACCTACTAATAACTCCCAATATCTAGCCTAGTACATACCATAACATACATCAAGCTTCCTATAGCTGAAGTATAAGGTACCTTGGACATCTTATCCTCCTCTTCATGTGTCTTGGGACACATCTCCTTAGTCAACTTCAAATGACCAGGGAAAGGTGTGCTGACAGCTTTAGCATTCTATATAGAGAAATGTTGCAACAACTTTTCCATATAATCAGCCTGAGATAAAGTCAATTTCTTGTTCTTCCTATCTCTGCAAATCTTCATACCAAGAATTTGTTTTGCTACCTCCAAATCCTTCATAGAAATTCCATGCGCTAACTGGTGTTTTAGCCTCTTAATGTGATCCATGTTAGACCTAGCTACAAGCATATCATCAACATATAAACATAAAATATTGTATCTCTCATCATCCAACCTCTTAGAGTAAACACAATGATCTAAATGACACCTACTATATCCATGCTCATGCATAAACCTGTCAAATTTTAGATACCATTTTTGAGGTGTTTACTTGAAGCCATATAAACTTTTCTTCAATCTGCACACTAATTTTTCCTTACCTTTGACCTCAAATCCCTATGGCTATGCCATATATATCTCTTCATCCAAATCACCATGAAGGATGATTTTTTTAACATCAAGCTACTCTAAATGCAAACCTTTAGTAGCCATAATACTTAAAATAGTGTGAATAGAATTCATTTTAAAAATAGAAGAAATTATCTCTTCAAAATCAATGCCTTTTTCTATGAAAATCCTTTTACAACTAACCAAGCTTTAAATCTTTCCTTACCTCCATCCTCTTCTTTTAAATAATAAACCCATTAATTCTATAAAGCCTTTTTACCTATAGGCAACTTGCATAAATCCCATGTCTTATTTTTTAGCAAAGAGTCCATTTCTTCTTTCATTGCAGACTCCCTTTGAATATTTTTATCCACCTGCACAGCTTCATCATCACATTCAGGTTCACCAACATCAGTAAGTAAAATAGAATACAAGGAAGGAAAAAATATTTCTAGAGGTCTACTTAGCCTAGTTGACCATCTAAAATTCACTGCTGTGTGTGGTGTTTTTTGTTACAATTATTGTACATAATGAGGAATGGCTACAATATCACCTTTTGGATTATCATCCAGCACTACATAATCATCTTCTTTCTTCTAATGTTTTTGCAATAGATCTTTATACAACACTTTCTCATTGAATATGACATCCCTACTTCTTGTTATTTTATGATTTTCAAAATCTCAAAGCCTATAACCAAATCCATCGATTCCATATCCAAGAAATACACATTTCTTTTACTTAGCTTCCAGCTTGGTTCTATTTTCAGAATCTATATGAGCAAATGCTTCATAACCAAAGGTTCTAAGAAAAGAATAACTCACCTTCTTACCAATCCATGCTTCCTCCAAAATACCACAATCCAAAGAAGTAGAGGGACTTCCATTAATCAAATATATAGTAGTATTAACAACCTTCACACACATTTTTAAGGGAAACCCTACATGTAACCTCATGCTCCTTGCACACTCCATTATAGTCATGTTCATGTGTTCAGCCAATCTATTTTCCTGCGGAATCCTTGGCAAAGTTTTTTTGTCTGTGAATACCATTAGTGGAGAAATAATCTTCAAATTCATGATTGTAATACTCACCATCATTATCAAATCTGAGACATTTTGATTTCTTACCAGTCTTATTTTCAACCAAGCATTTCCATTTCTTAAAAGTTTGAAATACATCAGATTCTTGTCTAAGGAAATAAACCCATACTTCTCTAGTTGCATCATCAATAAATGTAACATAATGATGAGAGCCACCAAGGAAAGATTCCTGAGCTAGTCCCCATACATCTGTATGTACAAGCTCTAATTTTTCCCTTTTATTTTCCTTCCCAATCTTCACAAAACTCACTTTCTTTTATTTTCCATACACACAACTTTCACAGAAATCCATATTACCACATTTTAGGCCTAGTAAAAATTCTTTGAATGAAGTACTTTCATACCTTTCTCACTCATGTGCCCTAGTTTTTTGTGTCATAGCCCTGTATTAGAATCTACAGTAGCTATTTTTCCTCCTTGCTCAACTACAGCAACTATTCCTAAACATTCATTTTCTCTAAAACAATCAAAGTAGACGGAATAGTATGAGTTGTAGAAAGATATAAGGTGCCTACTTTCACACCTTTTTCTACTACAAGAGAAACTTTTGAAACCTTCCATTTTTTATCATTAAGAGTAACTACACAACCCTCATCACGAAGTTTCCCTATTGAAATTAATTTCTACTCAGCCTTGGAACATGTCTTACCTCATTTAGTAGCCAATGATTCCCATTCTGCAACTTAATCTTAACTTTTCCCTTCCCAACAATTTGGTAGAGTTCATTATCCCCCATATAAACAAGCCCAAAATCCCCTTGGACATAATCAATAAAATAAACTCTATGAGGTGTAGCATGAAATGAAGCACTAAAATCTAAAACCCATGAATGATCAACACTTTCTAAAGATAGAAGCAAAGCATCCTCTTTGGAATTTTATATTCACCACATTTGCCTCCTTATCTCCATCTTGCTTTTCCCCTTCAGTTTTCTTTTGAGTCCAACAATATTTTTTCTTATGCCCTGGGTTCTCATAGTACTAGTAGTCATTTGGTCCTCTCGATTAAGACCTCTTCCCTTTTGACTTTCCTCTTGATTTTCCATAATTTCCAAAATAATATCCTCTCTCAGTAATTTTTCCTCTACTTTGTATGTTCAAAGCACTTCCTAATGTACATCCACCTAAGGTTTTCCTACAATTTTCCTCACTAAAAACAACATTGATCACATCATCATATTTTAGGGTTTTAGATCCAGAAATAGAATTTCTCATAGTCATTACCAAGCCATTCCAACTTTTAGGAAAAGTACACAAAATCAAGAGAGCCTTAATGTCTTCATCAAAATTAATACCCATAGAAGATAACTAACTAGTAATAGTATTAAACACATTCAAATGATCTACAATATATCCACCTTCTTGCATTTTCATATTACATAAATACTTCATAAGAAATACCTTGTTTTAAGTGGAGGGCTTTTCATACAATTTCACTAGGGTTTCCATCAACTTTTCTATCATCTTTGCTTTTGTAATATTAAATACCAATGATAGTGCCAGACATAATCAAATGCTTCCAAGTACCTTTCTATCAAAAATATCCTAGTCATCATTTGTCATAGATCCCTAATTCTTGATTTTTCCTTCCAACAACATTCATAAATCCTTCTGATAAAGATAGTCTTCCATTTACATCTTCCATAACTAAAAGTTCTTCCCATTAAAGTTTTCAACCCTTGGCTTACCCTCATCTACCATTGCTCCCACTCAACTATGAGACTTTCCTGCAAATGATAACTGAAAAATAACCTCACTCTTATACCACTTGTTAGAATTTAATCACGAACAAAAATAACAATTACATGCAAATATAAACAATAACAAAAAATAATAGATCACACAAAAGAGAACACAAGACAGAAAGATTTAATGTGGCTCAACTAATCCCTAGGCTACGTCCACCAAATAGTAAGTCCAATATTATTACAATCCAATGATTACAACTTGATTACAATCTATAATCCCTTATAGCTTAATACTGCTACAAGAAGCAATTTTTGCATCATGTTATGAAACAATCCCTAAACCTAAGCCCTTTTATACAAGTATTTTTTCCACTGTAGGGTTAAAATTAGTATAGTACTTCCCTGATTAGTCACCACATTCTAATAGTTTTTCCTCTGATCAAGGGTTTTTGTAGTTAACATATCTAGTGTAATTGTCTATGTGCATCTTATTATGGTTGTTGTTTACTTTTGTTGAATGGTTAAGTTTATTTAAGGAAGATAAATGTTTTAATTGTTGGATAACTAATTCAACCCCCCCTAGTTATCTTGGTGGACTATTGTTTCTAATAGCTACTTCATCCATCAATCCAAAATCTTGTTTCACTAATATATCTAGTTTATTATCATTATTTCAGATACTATGCAACAGGTTCATGTTACCAAGTCAAACATTTTTACACATCTATCCTCAAAACTATGGTGTCATCTCTGACACTAATTAAAAAATAAGCTTGTGGGTGTCAGGGTCAGAGCTCTTTTTTTCTAGAGAAGTTGTTAGGGTGACCTCAAGATGGTTGGGGTCTGATGGACTAACTACCTCCTTTTCATACTCCTAAAGTAGATCATTCAACTTTTTGAATTCCAAAATCTTAGCCTTGTCTTCATCCAACTACCAAAACACTTGTTTAAGGCTCGTTATAGTCAAAAGTTTGGTTGTGTCCTAAATAGCCTTCCCTAGAAAAACTTCTTACATATGGTATTCCTTAGGGGAAATGAATTTAATATATACATAGGGAGGAGGAATAGTTATGTGTTCTATGAAGTCAATACTCTAATTCCTCATGGAAAAAGCTAGCTACTTTAGATCACCCTAAATAAGTGTTGGTGTCTTCACTACCATTATCAATGCCTCCAATCCCTTAGCCTATGTATATTCCACATACCTTCTTTGGTGATTCAAGACTTCTTGATTCATCCATGTCATAATAGTACCTATGGGAGACATATAATGGCCTAATAATGAGTTCATATCTAAAGCTAGCCACTTTCCCCTGTCACTCCTTTCTAGGGTCTTTTCCACTAGTGATGGCTTGACTAAAAGAGTGGCTATTATTGTCCATAGAGGGGAGGTTTCTGATCCTTCTATGAGTGGTGTCTACTCTCTCTCACCAACAATTTTCCCTCCTTTAAAATTTCATTAGTTTGTAAATATTAAAAATCATCCCTACCAGTTGTTTGACTGTATAATCTAGTGATTGGTAGTTTCATAGGGGTGGTTTCTTGCTCTAGTGGAGGAGGAGGAGGTGAAGGTAGCTTTCCTAGTGGTAGAGATAGTATACACACTAGTCCTTATGGAAGTAGAGGCAATTGATTCCAATCTTCACCCAAAGATTCTCTCTATGGCATGTCCTTTATTATGTTGCCCTTCAAATGCATCCCAACCAGCATAAAATCAAACTTTGAGAGGTTAATTACTTCAAATTCATCTCCTTGTATTTAATTTTTCCATCCCTCCTGGTCAGAGGACTCCTCAAGTCAATCTGGTTGTTCTAGAATGGAAGGAGGCATATGGATTTCACTCCTTTCTCTTTCCTCTTATGCGGCCCTAGCTAACTAGCTTCTCCTATTAAGAGGGAGATATTTGATCTCATTCCCTTTCTCTTCCTCTTCTACCCCAGGTATTGTCTCCAAGATTCAAGGAGATGAGGTGTTCTTCTTCTTCTTTATCTTCCTCCTCTTCTCCCCTATTACCACTATATCAGTTCTAACCCTCCTTGGTACTGATGAAGAGGATTTTTTTTGGGTTGGGTTTTCTATAGGTAGAGCCTAAGATTATTTTCCTCAAACCAATACTTCTTCACTCTAAGCCTTCTCTTATTGGGATTCATCTTCCTACACTTCTTTTTTTCTTTTCTTCCCCTTGACCTTGCCACTACAAAAGTAGGCCACTTCTGACTCATTCTTATAAACTATCTTTGATTGTAGTAGGGACTTTTCTTGGTAAGTCAAAATAGTGACTTTGGTACATTTTCCTATCTTGAGCCTAGTCATAGCCTATAGTGTGGGTGTAATATGAATTAGCTCTAAGTGAAAAGGTTTCCTCACCCAATATCTAGTCAATTGAATGACATGTTTGGTCATATGGTGTATATCCTCATTATCTTCTCAACCAATCTTAGCATTCATTATAGGCCTCCCAAATATATTTTCCCTATTGTATAATGGGTCCAAAACATCTGGGGAATCTTTACTCTATACCTTCAACGATATTTTCAAATTAAGGACTCTCTTTTTATCTATAGAATCATCCTACAATAGTTCCTAATCCAAACATCATATTCATCTACATATTTCATCCAGTGATTTTCAATAGTGGCATTAGGTATGAACTATTTCCCTATGAGATGTTGAACCATCCCAATATTGTCAAAGTAGGAATGAGCTACTAGATAATCATCCAAGGGATACTAATCCCATTTGAGCTCATATGTGGTTATATCCTACTTCTATTTGACCTTGAAATCTCTAATGGTGATGGGTTATACCCATGTATTCTTGTGTTTCTTTCTGACCCTATCATAGGTTCAGGCCCATTAATTAGATATCTCCAGTAATATCACTATGTCTAATGAATAGCAGGGAAGCTTCTTTGGACATATGAGGTTTTCTATCACCTAGATATATGTGAATGTGTTTAAATAATTGAAGTAAGCACCCACTTGTGTTACTTGGGTGGAAACCTCTACAAAGAATATCTTTGCATAGTCCTCTTCAATGAACCAAATTATAGAAAAGATGAAGTCATCATTCACTATTTTATACTCTAGGATATTAAATGGGAGCTTCTTCCATACCAACTAATGGTACACTATATATGGCCAAGCATTGGCTTCTTGCATGCTTCCTCTTTTTACCAACCCTAGATAATCATTTGCCTAGCTGCCAAAAGGTAGACCACATAGGAAGTCATTTTAAAATGGGGGTCAGACTTCATCAAAATGAGTTGTTCATCTAGGTTATTGTTGATGATGGTGGCCCAGTCAATTAGCATCCCCCTCCTCTTGATGATTTCAATTAAATTAACCATCCAAGTTTTAAGACGACTATCCTCTAAGAGTCCCATGACTCTTCTCAATAGCACTATAATGTAGTCAATATCATCTATCACATACCTTGAGATCATGTAGACCTTTCTATATCTTATGGTAGTCGAAGGTTGGGCAATAAGGTGCTTCTCTTTCACTATGGCATTCACCTCTTGTTTGTACTCCTTGTACCACCTATTTGTTATGTCATATGTTATCTTCTAGAATTGGTCTATTGATGGTAAGTGGAAAACCTTCTCCATATTATTGGGGCATATGTCTAGAATCATCTCCCTTATGTTATTTCTTAAAACCTTATCTTGAAGCATGTAATGATGATCTAGTTCCATGATCAACTCTAAATATTGGATAGACATGAGATGGAAAGGCGTGTTCACTAGGTTGCTTAGGATTACTGATGGAGTCAAGTCTAACCACTCTCTCAATTTTTTGCACAAAACCATGAATGTATTTCAAAAAATATGTCCCATCTCTATGTCCTAAACTTTCCAAAGCTTATCAACAAATCATGATCTCTTTGGCACACCTTGGAACTTGAAGGTCACTGGTTTAGGTGTTCCCTTCACCACCATAGATAATGATGATGATTCAATTTTAACTTGAATGAAAGACACATTTTAGTATACCCATGCTGAAATATTTAAAATACACTAATGGACACCACCTAACCACCAAAAACTTAAAAAAACTCTCAAAAGAATAGAAAAAAATGAAAGACTTGACCAAAAGGGCCATAAAGTGCACATTATACACTAGGTATACCTATACATGTGTGTATAGTGTGCATCATGGAATATTGTTGCCTTAATAAATGCATATTGTGCACATTAGTAGGTGCACATGTGTGGTGTCTTCAAGGTGTTTTTCATTTATGTGCATGCTATACACATAGAGCATAATTCCCATCATTGTTTTGTATGCATGTGCACACCATGATTTACCTTAGGTGGTAGTAGAAGCTAATGATGGGCTACAAGGATGAGGGTGTTCGATGGTATGTAGGTGCATCAATGGGGTCTCCAAGATGTGAAATGAGTATAGTGCAGGGGGGAATCCTATATTTATAGGAATTTGGTGTAAGAATTTTCCTTAGAGAAAAATTCACCCAAGACCAAGAAGCATAATAACTAGCACAAAATAGACCAATAGAGTATGATCAGAATAAAAATATGATATTCAAAGCATTGTATAGTACACTAGAGGTGCATGTATATAAAGGCCTCTATGATGCATCTAGAGTTTCTAGGAGTTAGGAATATGATAAGCTTCACAACTAAGCACATATCCACCAGGTTATCCTCCATTAAGCATAGGAGTTAGTGCAATGATGATAGGATAAGCCTACAAAGGTGTGTCATGTAAAATTATGTTGTAGACACCATGTGCTAAATTGAGAGTGCAAACAATTGTGTTGTTGACATGACAACTCGATTGATTATGCAAACTCCAATGATGTAAACACCATGTGCTAAATTAGAGTTGCTTACTCTTGTGTTGTCAACAAGACAACTCATATGAGTATGCAAACTCCTAGGTGTCTAACCTAATAAATAATAAAATAATGCATTTATCCTAAGTAAAGTGTAAATAGTTATTATTTACACTAACACCCCCCCCCCCCCTTAAGTGCAACTTAGGGAATGCACTTAAGCTCAAAAACTGTATGATGAAATGCATAATGGGTCTTGGCTACTAGGCCATGTTAGGTACACAAGTACAATTGCAATGAAACCTCTTTGCAATTGGAGAAAGAGGGAAAACCTCATGGGAAAAACCCTCCCCCATAATAGAGAAGAGAAGTATCATGTGACCCCCTTGGTGAAAAATACCTCACCCCCAAGAGATCTTGCAAATGTAGATACTTGACCTCTATGAAGGGCTTGGTGAAGATGTTAACTACCTGTTGCTTAGTAGGAAAACACTGCAATGTGATGACCTACTCATGAATCAGCTCTCTGATGTCATGCATATGAACCTTAATATGTTTAGTGTGTTGATGTTGCACTAGATTTTTGAGATCTCAATAGCACTCTAGTTATCAAAATAGATGATTGTGGGTCAAGTTAGATCAAAATCAAACTCCTTTAGGATCTATTGTAGCCAAATAGCCTCTATTGTTGCATTCATAGCACCTTAATACTCAACCTTAATTGATGGAAGAGCAATGGTGTTTTTCTTTTTAATCTATCAACAAATGGGACTAGAACCAAGATGAAACATATATCCTAAAGTAGACTTGTGAGAATTAAGGTCCCCTACATAGTTTGAGTCTGTATATCCCACTAATTGAAGTCTTGTACCAGCTACATAATGTATCCCACGTGTATGTGTACCCTAGATATAGTGCAAGATTATTTTGACTACCTTCCAATTAAGTTCATGTGGCTCTTGCATGAAGTGAGAAACCATGCCAATTTTAAATGAGATGTCAGGGCATGTATGTGTCAAGTAGATAATGCTTCCAACCAACTATCTATACAAAGTCACATCAACAAGTGGAGTAGAACAATTTTTTTCTAACTTAACACCTAAAATAAATGGAGTAGTTGTAACCTTGCAGTCACTCATGTGAAACTAAGCAAGAAGATCAAGAGAATACTTGGTTTGTGATAATGTTATCCCTAATGAAGATTGATGTATCTCTATACCAAGGAAATAGTGTAGTAGACCCAAGTCCTTCATCAAAAACCTATCTTGCAAAGTTGCCTTAAAATTGTCGATGATGGATGCAGTACTTCTTGCAATGATCAAGTCATCTACATAAGGTTCAAGGAGAAAATGTGAATCATCCTTCTAAAGAATGTCAACATTCAAATCAAAATGACATTTGGTGAACCCTTTGGAGAGAAGGAAAGAATCCATCTTGGCATACCAAGCTCTAGAAGCTTGTTTAAATCCATAGATAGCCTTCTTCAATTTGCAAACCAAGGTAGCATCCTATATGAATCCCTATGGATGCTCCATATATATCTCCTCATATAGATCACCATTCAAAAATGCACTCTTCACATCCATCTGAAGAATAGCCCATCTCTAAGTTACTGCAATAGCTATTGTCAAGTGAATGGAGTTCATCTTCGCTATTGGTGCATAAGTCTCAGTATAGTCAATATCTGGTACTTGAGAAAAACCTTTTGCAACAAGTCAAGCCTAATGTTTATCCACACTTCCATCTACTAAAAATTTGGTCTGATAGATCCACTTACATCAAACCAATTTTCTTCCCTTAGGAAGGGAGACTAAGTCCCATGTATCAGTTCTCATAAGAGAGTTATATTCTTCCTCCATTGCTCTATCCCATGCTAGAATACCTTATTCTTCGTTAAATGATTGTGGATCTGAAGCAACTGCAATATAAGCATGTGGGAGTGAGTTGTGTCATGATCTTGTCCTCCTTGTATCGAAAGGATCCCCTGCCAATGATCCTACTGCATCCAATGTCTGCTTAGCCCATCTAGGTATAGTGGAAGAATATGTAGAAGGTTTATTCTCAATATCAACTATCTAATGCCTCTTTGTTGGTTGGGGATGAACATCTTCCAAGTCACTATTTTCACTATCACTCTCTTCAATGAAGGAGGAAGAAGGAGGAGTTGAAGAAGAAAAGCTTGGACAACTTTCTTCAAAATTTACACTCCTCTCATAGAATATATCATGTCTCTAGATCCATTAACTTGTAGGCTTTACATGACTCTACATATTCAAAAAAGATGTAAGGTTTACTTTGAGCTTCTAATGCCTTGCATTTTTGTGGAGGAATTCTAGCCCATGTTGGACAACCAAAGACTCTGAAGTGCTTAACCATAGGTTTCCTACCAGTCCATGCTTCAAAAGGAGTTACACCATCCAAAGCTTTGTGAGGACTCTTATTCTAAATATAGTTAGCACAATTCATTGCTTCATCCCAAAAGACTTGATCAAGAGACTTGTTTTGTAGCATGCAAGTGGTCATCTCTTTGAGAGTTTTATTTTCCTCTTAGCAACACCATTTTTTTGTGGCATATATGGTAGTGAATTTTGGAGGTCAATTTCCTCTTGACTGCAAAAGTCTATTAGTCGTGTGTTCACATACTCCCCCCCATTATCTATTCAAAGAACTTTGATGAATTTCCCTAACTGCTTTTCCATTTGAGCCTTGAAGTTCAGAAATTTTTCAAATACTTTACTCTTATTAGCCATGAAGAAAACCAAAGTAAAGTGAGAGTAGTCATCTATGAAGGTGATCGCATAACAAGACTTGTCAAATGATGGCACTGGAAATGGTCCTACCACATCACTAAGAACTAATTCAAGAACACATTGTGCTCTTTGTTGTAGTTCCACAATGCATGCCCCATTCCCTAGTAGGAATAGGGACTCCCTACTTTATTTTGGGCTTTTTTGGGACCCTAGTCTAGGGTTTGAGTCATTTTGTGGTCTTATCTAGTCTCCTAGCTTGTGTTTAGATCCCAACGGAGAAACCTAGAAGACAAAATTTCAATTTTGACACTCAGTAAGATTTTGTATTTTTGGACTTTAGAAGTTAGAAGTGAGCTGGTGAGTTGGTGCACTTTGTGGAAAAAAAATTTGGAAGAATTTTCGAGAAGTCAAAGATGATCTAGTGAGCTAGTGAGTTGGTGAGTTGCTGTGCTTTTTGGCAACAAAGTGTTGGAAGAATTTTGGACCTCAGAGGTGAGCTGGTGAGCTACTACACTTTTTGGAAACAAAGTGTTGGAAGAATTTTGGACCTTAGAGGTGAGGAGGTGAGCTGGTGAGCTAGTGAGCTACTACACTTTTTGGAAACAAAGTGTTGGAAGAATTTTGGAGAAGCCAAAGGTCAGTAGGTGAGCTGGTGATCTAGTAAGCTATTGTGCTTTTTGGTAACAAAGTGTTGGAAGAATTTTGGAGAAGTCAGAGGTGAGCTAGTGAGTTGGTGAGCTGCTACACTTTTTGGCAACAAAGTGTTGGAAGAATTTTGGAGAAGTTAGAGGTAAGCTGGTAAGTTGGTGAGCTAGTGAGCTAGTGTGCTATTGCACTAGTGCACTAGTGTGCCTTTACGCTACAAAGTGTTGGAAGGATTTTGAAGAAATCAGAGGTGAGAATGTACATTGGTGTGCTTCTTCCTAGTGTGCTTTTCCAAAGGTGCACTGACAATTAACTATTAGTAATAAAAATAGAGCTTTCCATGCAACAAAAATGTATTCTAATAGTAGTTTAACTCTGATAGATGCCCAATGAAGGGTCAGCTTCTATTTTTGACACTTCCAGACACATCCACATCAACTAAAGGCTTTCTTATTCTTTTTCTCTCATAAATTCTTTTTTTATGACATGTAAAGGCTCATGCATCCAATTAATGAATATAAAATGGATGGAGTCCTACTAACCACCAATTAGATTGTTAGTTTGTATATAATTAGTTTGTTTTATTAACTTAAAAGCATATTATTGCATGAATATGTCTCTCACTCTCAACACAAATTAAGGAGATGATTTCTTATAAATATAGCATTGTAATATGTAATCAAGGTCATCGTTATTTTGTAATAATATTATGCTTTTGTTGCTCACATTTGGATTGTAGTGATTCTTGCCTAAATGTGGTATTGTTTTGTGATGTATTTTCATGGAATTGTGATTGAACCAAAATTTTATTGCTTTATTTCTGGTTGTGTGAGCTTTTGTTTCTAGTGTTTGCTACAGTTTGATGAATTCCACTAACGTATCTAGCTTGAGAAGAAATCACCAAATTGTTCCCACACAACTCTTTGTCTCACATGAGTGCACTTTCTATGGCCTTGTGATTTGATGAAGAGTGAAACATCATATAGTTATTAAGTGGAATCAAGGAATTATTGCTCCTACTTCCATTGGTTACCCATCGATTTCTTTGAAAGCTTAACTCGCAGACATGTTTTCGAAGCTTATGTCCATTAGGATTTTACTTTCATGTTATTTTCTTTAAAGTACTTGTTATTTTGTTTACTAACCCCTTGTTAAATTAGGAATTCATATTAGTTGCATCATTAGATTGCATTCATTATAAAACATAAAAAATACAAAAACATAGTTCTTTTTTTGCGTGTTTTATTTTGAAACAGTGAACAGATTCTACATCTCATCTAAAATCAAACAAACCAGAAAAGGCCTCCTCATGAAAAAAAACATTTATCTTCAACTAAGTAGATTCTAGTAGGTCCCAAGATTTCCCAGAACCTTGGAGTTGATTCATAAGATTGACTTTTCAAGAGAGGAGTTCGAAAGGATTCTTATCATTGAGCATCGTGCAAAATGACAACTCAATAGAAGTGGTGCTAGAAGGATGGCCTAATTTTGATTTTCAAAATAGAATAAAATTTTGTCAAAGTTTCAAAATTCTACATTTTTTATAAGTTCAAAAAAATTCTAAGTTTTTTAGAAATTTAGGTGCACTGGTGAGCTGGTGCGCTAGTGCACTAGTGAGCTAGCGTGCTAATGCATTGCTATGCTAAATTTTGTGGTGCACCTCATTTTGTGAGAAAGTATACTTTGTAGAGGTGCAATTTTTCTAGAGTTGATGCAAATTGGAGGGTTTTGATCCAAAATCTCCATTTCAGTGAGCTTTAAGATCTTCACCGAGTACACACGAATTTCTTGAGCTTATCCATTTTTGTAAACCATGTAGTGACAAAGGAATATCTCAAATTCAGCCACTTCCTTTCAAAATTTCATCATCTTCTTCAAATCTACCTCCACTCCAACCCCCTAGTGGACCACCAAATATTCCAATAGTTCCACCTCCACAACAACCACCTTTAGGTTTGCCAAATCCTCCAATGGCCTTTTTTGCAAACATTGTAGATTCACCAATTAACTTGAGAGGTGCACTCTATGACCTTCCTAAGAATCCTAAGAAGTTTTTCCCAAGGTTCATTTATGGAGAAACACAAACTATTGAAGATCACATCAAGGTATTCAAAGAAATTTGCAACCGAAAATAGATTGCTAATGAGGATGTGGTTCTTCATTTATTCCCCTACTCTTTGGGGGAAGTTTCCTTTAATTGGTATGTCAATTTGCCACCTGGATGTATTGGAGATTGTGATACTTTTGAAAAATTGTTCCTAGAAAAATTCAAAACTTTCAACCCAATCGCGATACATCAACAATTCATATCAATCAAAAGGGACCCAACTAAGATGGTTTCATGCTTCAATCATCACTTTCATATGGCATATCGCAAGCTAGAGGCACCATACACTATACCAGTTGAAGCTTCTATTCAAGTTTATCTGAATGCTATTGACCATCTTACTACTATTTTTATCAGAAGACTTCTTGTAGAAAATATTTACACATTGGATAAAGTCTTCACTGAAGCAATTACCTTCACTAAGAAAGCTAATCCTAATGGAGGAGGATTAATGCTTCTAGCTCAAGCTATCACAGTAGTGCTAGCATACCCTGTCGGAGTACACATGATGCCTAGTCAATTCATACCTATGAATCTAGTTCCATTACAGTAGGTGCCTACTCCAAAAAAACCCACTCTAACATAGTCAGGGCATGAACCTCCAAAAGTTGCCTTCTTTGAGCAAAAGGTAGCAATCCCCGCTAAAGCAAATAATAGTTTTGTTTCTAAATTTGATCAGATGAAAAAGACTATGTCACAAATGAACAACGAACTGACCCATCTAAGATTGTCACAAGGATAGAATAACAACTTCTAAAGGAAAAATGCTAGTCCTTACAACAACAATTATAGCCAAAATTATAACAAGAACTTCAATAGAAACAACAACAATAATGCAGGAAACAATAATGGGGGGAACAATTTCAATCCTCCTGATTGTAATAATGGCTTCCAAAGATAGAAGCAATAGTGGAACACCCATCCGTATAATGGAAGAATTCTTGCTAACAATAATAATAACAATGTTCAGTATGTAGATATTAATTAGTATGGCAATTGTCAAAATGCATCTAACAATGATGGTTCGTACTATAATGGGAATCAAGAGATGACTC
This sequence comes from Cupressus sempervirens, assembly GCA_028749045.1. Classification (NCBI taxonomy): domain Eukaryota; kingdom Viridiplantae; phylum Streptophyta; class Pinopsida; order Cupressales; family Cupressaceae; genus Cupressus; species Cupressus sempervirens. The sequence continues at coordinate 715,561,808 of CM053789.1, forward strand.
AAAGTTCACAAGTAAATGACAATACCCCTCCTATACAATTTAATGCTATGTTATTAGAATCCTACAATGCTACATAGAATGCATAGGTAGAATAGCCAACCAACAAAGAATTATTGTTTCCATTTAGTCAAGAGCCAAACCTTTAGTGTGAAGAGATGTTTTCTTTTTTCAATGACAATCGAAATACGTATAATCTAAGAAGTAGAAAAGAACCTATTATAGATGAAATTCCTCCAGCTTTAACAATAACTCCTCCTAATTCGAGAGTGAGTAACAATCTGGCACTGATTAGGCCACCATATGGAGGACAACAAAATAAGAACCAAGCAAATGTACCAAAAATATTAAAAAATCCTACTTGGTTTATTGAAAAGTAAAGTGTGGTAGAGGACTTGAAACAAACCAAGGCCAATATGTCCATGTTTGACATTTTACAAAATTTTCCACAACAACAAGAAGTGCTCATGAAGACTCTCAATCATACAAAGACTCCCCATAATATGAATATTGTCCCTCAAAAGATAGTATCTCACTGGTAAATGTTGCAGAAGCAATGCTTACTATGTTTAAAGACAAGGTGGAGGTGCCCCCATTTTTGCTCAACATCAAAATATATGGGAAGAATTTTCACAATTGCTTGATTGGTTTGGGAGCCTCATGTAATGTCATGCCACTATCAATAGCACAAAGGTTAAGGGTTAGTCCTCAACCTTCCAATTGGATAGTGATATAGTTGGACAAAACAGAGGTGAAAGTCATCGGCATATTGAAAGATGTTCAGATATAGTTGACAATTTATCCCTAGATTCAAGATGTCATTGTTATACATGTGGTTGATATTCCAGAGACATATGGGTTACTCTTGAGTAGAGAATGGAGAAAATGTCTAAGAGGATTGTAGTGCCTACCCCTAGTTCACATTTTGTTTTAATTGCCAAACTCTTTTAGGCCAGTTTTATACTTGATGTTTAGTAGCATCACATTCAGATTATCAAATATTGTTTTACATTCAGTTTATTATATAATGAGATTACTTGGTACTGTGTATTTCATGCATGTATGATGATTATTCAGTGTTTTCAATTATCGATGATGATTAGTTAGATGGTTTATTATCACATGTGCTTTCTTATGGATACTTACCCCATACTGCATGTGTATGGTGTGCATGTTTATTTTATTTATGTATGGTGTTTCTGATGTGGTTAAGGAAGGGAGTTGTAGTCACCTGCTAGTCGGGATCTACACAATGCACCACTTCCTGCCATTGTCTGTTTAGCTTAGAATATTGTGTTTGTACATGCATAAATTTTATGCAGGTTGCAGGTACCGGGTATCGACTTCCTTGAATTGCCAGGATGAGCGTACCCTATCGCATTGTCTCAATGGTAAGAGAGGGGAGATAAACTCTTAAGTCCAATTTCTAAACCCTTTAGCCAATTGTCCTAATTGATAATTAGGACAAGTATCTGAGTTAAGTACCCTCTGAATGCATCAAATGATGTAATTTCGAGATTATAACCCTTTTTGTTTGATTTAGTATGTGTTTTTCTATGATGGGTTTCGTATGTTGTTATATGAGTCCTTGCTGTGTTTTCTATTAATTAAGTCTAATTAAAAAGATTAATTAATGATTTAATTTAATAGAGAATTAATATGATATCTTTAATATTTAATTAATTGAGAAATTAATTAAATAAAAGAATTAAATTGGGAGATTAAAGTTCAAAGATAAATTTAGAACAGGATAATATTTATTTAATTTAATAATAATATATTTGGAGTTCATTTTTAAATAAATGCTAAATATTATTGTTATTTAAATTAATTAAATATGTTATCAATTAAGTTTCTAAAATAAATTAAAAGTTGAAAGATATTAAATTATTAAGAATTCTAGATTGCATGATCTAAGCATGAGTTTAAATATGAGAATTAAATTAAAAGATTAAATATTAAAAATTAATAATGTTATTTTAATTTCATGAAGTACACATGAGATTAAAGTAATAGATTAATTTAAAATAGAAGTCAAGTAGAATATTAAATAAAGTTATTTAATAAATCAACTTAATGTGCATAAAAGATGAATGCAAATTAAAAAGATAAGATAAGAAAGGTTAATTGGGAGTTAACTTAGTTGTGCAGAGAGTCTTCTCGGGTGAACGCACAATTAGTGCCCCGATTTGAGGAGAAAATTGCTTATCACAACTTTGGGGGTTCATTCTTGGGGGGACACGAATTGGGACACGTTTTTGGACGGGAATTTTTGGGAAACTACTTTTGGAAGCGAATTTCAGAAGGCTGATACCAAGAAAGTTTTCCAGAAGAAGGTTACTGAGAGGAGCGAATTCTTTTACAATTCCTGGAGATTGTATGATAGCATCAGGATTAGGTAGGGTCTTGTGTTTTTTATTATCGAATAAATACGCAATTTTCCTTTCCTGTCTTCTTCGTGTCTGGGGTTTGTAAATCTAAAATTCTCTGTGAGGAATATTTAAACATTACGATATTGGAATTTATCAGATGCTTGTTTATAAACTTCTATATACATGAGATTTAAATGGGTAGGGTTGAATCTAATACCAAAATTCTAGATTAGAAGTTTGGATGGTTGACTATATTTCTATACCAATATAAAAAAAGAGGCAATTCTTTAATATATTTATATGTTTATATATTAAAGAGGAATTGAGTTAGTATATTTATAAATCTATATATTTATATATATATATATATATTTATATTTAAACAAAATTAAATTTCAAATTTAAAAAAAAAAGGGAAATTGTTAAAAAAACAAATTCGTGGTTGTTGTTTTTTTTTTAAATAATATATAAAACGAAAAATATCATTAAGTGGGGGGGGAGGGAATTACCCCGTGCCCACCCCCACTATCGGCGAAGCCGACAATACCTGCGTCATAGGTACTGGGACGGCAGGTACAGAGTACCTGCCACCGTAGGCCCTGCAACCGCAGGACTGCGGTAGACTGCATGGGTTTTGCAAGCCAACGGGCTTTAAACGTGTATTTTTAAATGTTTTTTTTTAATTTCAATTTTTATATAATTTTCATTATTTATAAAAACAAATTTTATTATTATTTAAAAATTTTAATTAATAAATTTTTAATATATTTTAATTAATAATATTTTAATCTTTATTAATATTTAATAATTAAATAATAATGCATTTAGCATAGTTTTTGTAAATATTAATTTATTAATAATTTTGGTTAAATATTAATAAATTAACAATTAATAAATAGATTAAAATAAGTAATTAGAACAAGTAATTATTGATTAATTTAATTAAAATTAGTTTAATTAAAGTTAATTAATAATGAATATTATTTGATTAAATTGTAGATTCGGATTATTGGCTTAATGGAAGTTATTATAGAAATGGGTTAATCGTAAGGGGTAGTTGTGAAAACTTAGTTACCTGAATTCGACATTAAATGGAAACATAAACCTTACCTTAACTCAATAATAATATACTTTTAAATCCAATCTCTGAGACTTTGATGTTTTCTATGTGTTCTCTATGTTTTGGGGTTGGTTTAGCGTTGACCAGTTTAGGTTGTTACCAGAGGCTCGGGGTTGTGAATGTGATGTCATGATGATTTGGTCTCGATCTTTCTTAACCCGACCATGGTAATGTGATGAAGTGCTCTATGACATGATTGTGTTTACTATTTGTTATTGCTTTTCAGTTTCCTTGTGTGAAGCTGAGATGTATGTATTTGAGATACCTGACTTAACCATTTTCGAGTCTCGATCAGTTATATTTGATAACCATTTTTGAGTCTCGATCAGTTATACTTGGATTGCTTTTCGGTCACTTGAGAGGACTGAAGTGTTTGTTATGTTCTTGATGATGTCATGTTTTGACTTGACCATTTTGGAGTCTTCGATTAGTATTGTAATTTACTATTGGGATACTTTCTGGTTGCTCATTGGAGAACCATTGGATTTTGTGATTTATCATTGATGCCTTCAGTTGCTAATAGAGAACTGTCCTGATCATATGATTATTATTGGATGCTTATCGGTTGCTCATGAAGAAATGATGTAATTTTGTGGCTTATCTTTTATGATGTTTTTTAGTTGCTTGTATAGGACTGAGGTGATTTTATTATGATTCTTGATTTGTGATTTCATGAGCCTAGGGTAGGTTATCTATGTGTAGTGTCGGGAAGTGGCTTGCAATGGGGATCGGGGCCCTAAGAGGCTGCCTGGAGTAACCCATTGTAAGTTGTTTTAATAAGTGAAAACATTTACACTAAATGAGAGAAAATGAACCTAACAAGATAATTGTATGTTCTCTCCCATGCCTTGAGTGCTAGTACAGACTAGGATGGGGTAGAGAGAACGCTTGGTTACGACCTTGCATTCCATAGTATGCCTCATCAGTAAGAGAGGATACTAGTGGCCGCAGGGATCAGTAGGGACCCAGGATTCCTAAGGGATTTCTTGGGTAACTTCTACGTGACTTTTGCGATGACACTTTCTTGCTTGCATATTAGGTTTCCTACGTGTCTTGTGGTACCTTTGGGTTTAGATGTCGATCTTTTTAGGAACCCTTGAGTTAGCATACTTATAGGATTTCCTGGACTTAGAGAGTATTTATGATTATAGGTTTTGTTATCCTATTTGGGACTTGAGACTATCTCCTCAGCGCGGTGGGAGTGAACCATTTAGGTTCCACGCGATTGGGTGGTAGTGCTTCTTACTCTTACCATTGAGATCCATTCCATGGTCACCATGGCTGGAGTTTTTGTGATTGGCATTTACCTTCACTATGTTCTTGGATTATTATGATGGATGGTTAGATTTTATGATAGATGTTTTATCATTATGGATGTATGGATGTATCATGTATAGTGAATAGTTTCATATATTTTTACTGTACTTTGTATCATGGATTTGAGGATGTTGTATCTTTATCTTTACATATGTATATTCTTTTAAGCCTTTCATACCCTATGACTTGTACAGTGGATGATTGAGCATTCTGAATTAATTTTCCGAGAGGCATTCGGAACAAATGTATATTATGGACATGGGACTTTCTGATTATTCTTTCATATGTATGTGGTAATTGTTAGACTTAGAATTAATTAAATTTAAACATGACTCAACATCTTGGGTTCCTTAAGAAATGTAACTTGCAATGTATGTTGGTCGATGATTACATGTTATTGCTTCTGCTACTATGTGTTTGATGTGTATGTTATACATTCTTACTTTAAAAAAAAAAAAAAAAAAAATTTAGCAAACTTAGTGAAACTTTAGGTTAATTCTTTTGGATCCCTTGGTGGGGCATTACAAGGATGGTTCTCTACAAATTTCACCCAATTATGGTTACCATGGAAGGGACTGAACAATCGAATCAAGATAGATGTAGAACCCAAATTAAAAACAATGATTACAGAATACAATGCTCTGAATGAGGTGACATTCCTATAATTAGATTTAGGCTCATACAAAGTGATGGCATTTGATATGACTCCCATAAAAATATCAAGTAATCCAAATAGAGAACTCAAGATATCAATCCCAAATGATGAGATTGTGACACAATTCATGGATAGTATGGTGGCTAATTTACAATGCTTGGGAGAAGAAGCTAACCCCAGTATCTTACTCCTCCCAGGATTTTGCCGATTACACAAAGTCAGCCATTCAGAGTTTGAATTCTCATCATGCCAAGAGGAAATTGCAAAGATGTTAACACATATGATGCAATACATGGACAATAAAATTCCAAAAGATGAACCCATGGAAAATCAAAGCCTTATAAATGCATATAGATTTGTGGAAAATATTGAAGAGGAAATTGAAGATCTAAATTTATCACATAGTGATACCTCTTCAAATGGTGGAGGTTCATCTTCTCCTCCCCTAGGAATGATCAAGGTTTAGAGAAGGAGACAGTACGTGAAAGGTCAAGGGTGGATTTTTGTAGTTGTTCATCCAGAACCTAAAGTCAATGAAATCAACAAACTAATAGGGGAAATTCAAGACAAACAAGAAAAACATACACTTCCTCTGTCAAGAAATTTTAAAGGAGAATCATCAAGTCCACCTCGTGTGAAGTTACAATGGGTCCCCAAGAAATAGTCATTCCAAGCTCAAGTAAAAGAGAAACTAAAGAAAAACAAACATAAGGTTAGAAAACCAAAGGAGGATCCAATTTGGACACTTCACTTCAATGGTTCTAGATGCAAATTAGGGGTTGGCCTAGGTATTGAATTGGTCAACCCAAAAGGTAAGTCTTTATATCCAGCATATCAATTATAGTTTAGATGTACTAACAATGTTGTAGAATACAAAACACTAATTTGAGGACTTCTCTTTACACTGGACAAAGGAATTACAACTCTCATAATCAAGGGAGATTCTCAGTTGGTTATACGACAAGTGAAATTTTTGTACTCTTGCAATGACAAAAGGTTACTTGCTTACAAGAAAAGAGTGTGGGATTTGCTGGATAATTCTAAATCTTTAAACATAAGGTCCATTCCAAGGAGTAAAAACATGGTATCATATGCTCTTTATATTTTAGCAAGTGCATTACAACCAGTTGAAAGAATGAAATTTAAAAGATTTTCAGTAGAGTTTTGTGTTGCCCCATCTATTGTGGACAATATTACAAACTTTCAAGTCTTTCAAGATGATCAACACATACTTGAGTTTATCATATGCAATAGTAAGGGGCAAGAAATTGATGATACTTTGGATGAAAAACCTAAGGATAATGAGCTCAAAGATGAAGATGGGATCCTAAACTTAAAACCAACACTATTCCTAAGGTAATGGATGAGTAAGAGAACATCTTTGATCATGATGAATCAGTGCTTAATAAAATAATTACCCAAGAAAAGGGGATTAAGGATTGTGATGCACACAACTTAGGGACTGATGAAGATCTGAAAATGGTCTGAATAGAGAAACTGTGCAATGCACAAGAAAGGGAAGATATGCTCAAACTACTTACTGAGTGTAAAGATGTTATTTCTTAGAGCTACGAGGAGCTAAAGACATATAACCATGAGATTATAACCCATGATATCCCCTTGAAACTAGATGCCAAGCCTTTCTAGCAAAGACAAAGACCTATTAATCCTATCATTGAACCTTTGATAATGAAAGAAGTTAATAAGTTACTAGATGCTAAGATCATCTTCCCCATTCATCATTCCACATGGGTGGCCAACTTGGTTCCTGTATGAAAGAAGAGTAGAGAGATTCATCTTTGTGTTGATTTTTGTAACTTAAAGTTAGCATCTCAAAAGGACAATTATCCTTTACCCTTATTGGATGAGGTTCTACAAATTGTGAATGGTTCAAAGATGATGTCTTTCTTAGATGGATATTCAAGATATAATCAAGTGATGTTTGATGAAGAAGATTGACTAAAGATGGCTTTTACAACTAAATGGGGAACTTTTACCTATAGAAGAATGCCTTTAGACTGATTAATGTAGGTGCTACATTTCAACAACCCATGGATGAAGCTTTTAAGGGATTGTTCAATGAGTGTATAGTCATCTACATGGATGATTTAACTATCTTTTCAAAGGATCAAAGCACTCAAATTGCTGATTTAAGGCTGGTATTCAATAGATGTCATAAATATGGCATATCCCTCAATCCCAAAAAATATTCATTTGGAGTCACTAAAGGAAAGCTCTTGGGTCATATCATTTTCGAAGCCATAATCTCTATTGATCCTGATAGAGTTGAGGCCATTCTAAAGTTTTCTCCTCCCATAGTCAGAAGGAACTCAAGTCTTTCTTCGGGAAGATAAATTTTGTAACGAAATTCATAAGAGGGTTTGTAGAAATAGTTCATCCCCTTAATGATTTACTCAAAAAGGGAACTAAGATAGAATGGGTTTCAGAAAGTAAAAAATCATTTGAGGATATCAAAGTGGCCATTTCCATGCCCCAATGCTGGTAAGTCTTGACTACGAATTACCTTTTAAGATTTTTATTTTTGCTTCAAAATATTCCTATGCTAGGATCCTAATGTGGAAGAAAGAAAAGGAAGATGAAAGACCAATTTCTTTTATGAGTTGCCCTTTAAAGAATGTTGAGTTGAATTATTCCAACCTCAACAAATAGTCTGTTGCTTCGATCATGGTGGTGAAGAAGTTCTGTCATTACATACTAAGAAGTAAGGTCTTTGCTATTGTACTTGATCCAATGGCGAAGACATTATTAATGTAGAATGAACTTGGTGAAAGGCAAGAAAAATGGATGGCAATACTTCAAGAATTTGATTTAGAGTTTCAACCCATGTGGCTAGTTAGAGGTCATGGATTATCAAAAATGATAGTTGATAACCAAGTTGAGGATGAAAAGGAATTCAAATTTGATAGTGAAATGAATGAGAATGACTAGAAGAAAATGATAGCATCTCAAGTTGACATTGGCCAAGGTGTAGTAACAGATGGCTGGTATTAGGATATTGCTTACTACCTTTTGCAAAACCAATACCCCAGTTGGATGAATAGTTCACAATGTAGGGAACTCAAAATGAAATGTGAGTCCTACAGGCTACATAATATAAAGTTATACAAAAGGAATTATGAAGGAATATACTTAAAGTGCTTGGGATGTGAGGAAGTAGAGGAAGTTCTGGAACAATTCCATGACAAGTATGGTGTAGGACATGGTTCAATAGAAGCAACTACTCATATGATTTTAAGATCGAGTTATTTTTGGCCCACAATATTCAAAGATACTTTTGAGCATGTACATTCTTGTCATACCTGCCAAACAAGTGCTAACTAAGAAAGACATCTGGTAATGACATTACAACTAGTGTATGAGGTACACCCCTTCGCAAAGTGGGGGTTGGAGTTGATTGGTCCAGTAAATCCACCATCATCAATTGGACACACTTGTATTCTCATAGCCACTGATTATTGTACATGATGGATAGAAGCAGAAACTTTTAGAAATTGCACTACTAAGGTGGTAATAGACTTCTTAGAGGAACACATTGTTACTAGATTCAGAATGCCATTCACCCTTGTGTGTGATAAAGGATCTTCTTTTGCATCAGTATTCTTGACTCAATGGGCATTTGAAAATTAGTTATCATCAAGTTCTCTTCAAATTATTTCCCACAAGGAAATGGGGTAGTTGAATCTACAAACAAGAACTTGATCACAATAATAAGATAGTTATTGAAGGAGAATATAAAGATTGGTATACACAACTCAAATATGCCCTATGGACAAATCGAGTGAGGGTCAAGAATTCTTTGGGGATGTCTCCATATTTTCTTATCTACAGACAAGAACCAGTATTCCTGTTGAACCTCGAGATTCCTATTTTGAAATTCATGAGTGGGTATGTTTAAGATGTTGACAAAGTAAAAATCAAATTAATGAATCTTTTGGAGATAGATGAGAGAGGAACAACTGCATTAGAGCACATGGCTAAACATCAAGCTGTCATCAAGAGATGGTTCGACAAGAGGGTGACGATAAAATCCTTTAGAATTTTCAAGCTTGTTCTACTTTGAGATAAGGTGAAAGAAAATTCAAGCAACCACACTAAGTTTCAACACTTGTGGATTGGTCCTTATCAAATTGTAGAAATTCTCAAAGAAAATACTATTAGGCTCAGTTCCCTATAGGGGGAATTAGTTCCATTGCTAGTCAATGGGAAATTTCCAAAACATTATTTTGAAGCTTAAAAGAACCCCCAAAAAAAATAGTTAGATTTTATTTCTGCAAGTGTTTGCTTTCAGTTGTGTGTTTTCTTTCAATTGTGTGTTTTCTTTTAGTCACATGTTTATTTTCAAAGTTGTGTCAGTCTAGGGGTAGGCACACTTGAGATTTTGTCTTGAGATATTTTACTAACTACTCTTTTGGTTTCAATTTTAGAAAGAGGTATTTCTTTATCAAAACATTTAGACAATTGTGTCTTATACCAACTAAGGAACAGATGTTACTTGCAGTAATAGAGAACTTTCGGTCTTGAACTCAGGATTGTGAAACAACAAGTTCTCAACACTTTGCAAAATTTAAAAGATCAATTGTCTCAAGTGTTTTCAAGCCAAGGTTGAAGGTAGCAAGGGATGGTCCAAACCCTAGTTCATTCAAATAGAAGGGTCTTCTTGAAGGATTACTAAGATCATTGTTTGGCATGAGAGTTTCCAAAAGGTTCTAAAAGAGCAACACAAGGGATGTTCACAAAAGGATCGAATCTAAGAAATGACATTAACGTCCTAGCTACATGGTCTAAGCATAGCTAGAATACAAAAGAAAATAAAATAAAAGAAAGAACGGTGTTAAGGCTGAAGGATTCTAAGAGATCTAAAAAGGAAAATAGATGCACATTCAAAATGAGCTATCTAGTACCAAAGCAATGCTTCATCAAAGAATCAAATAGTGACATTACAAATTACATGAAGCAATTACCCAAAGATTTGCTAGAAAATTCAAAAGAAAAGTGATAGCCTGCTAAGAGCCCTCAAACTAATTCTCTCATCTAGTGAGACAAAGGATCGATAAATAACCTTCATGGAGATACCCAATGGATGAACCAAGAGGGATGGAAGATTGTTTCTGAGTTGTCAAAAAAAATTGATAGACCACATCCTAAGATGTTGAGGGAAATGAATACAAGAAGCACACACTAAGCTTGGAGGTTTTGGACTTTGAATTTTTGACTATGAAGTCATTCAAAATATGCTCAGAATGTCTAGAATTTAGTTGGTGTTTGACACATGTTGAAAGAGTGTCTACTGATGAAGAAATGCCTTTGTCATTTATTCCTTTTTTTGGGGTTATTTTTTGTGGTTCCATAATGCACCCCCCATTCCCTAGTAGAAATAGGGGCCCCCTACTTTATTTTGGGCTTTTTAGGACCCTAGTCCAATGTCTAAGTCATTTTAAGGTCTTATATAGTCTCTTAGCTTGTGTTTAGATCCTGATAGAGAAACCCAAAAGTTGGAATTTCAATTTTGACACTTAGTAAGATTTTTCATTTTTGGACCTCAAAAGTCAGAGTTGAGCTAGTGAGCTACTGTTCTTTTTGGCAACAAAGTGTTGGAAGAATTTTGGAGAAGTCAAAGGTGAGCTGGTGAGCTACTACACTTTTTGGAAATAAAGTGTTGGAAGAATTTTGAACCTCAAAGGTGAGCTGGTGAGTTGCTACACATTTTGGCAACAAAATGTTGGAAGAATTTTGGAAAATTTAGAGGTGATCTGGTGAGCTGGTGAGCTATTATACTTTTTTGCAATAAAGTGTTGGAAGAATTTTGGACCTCAGAGGTGTGTTGGTGAGCTGGTGAGTTTGTGAGCTACTATGCTTTTTGGCAAAAAAGTCTTGGAAAAATTTGGGAGAAGTCAAAGGTGAGCTGGTGAGTTGGTGATCTAGTGAGTTATTGTGCTTTTTGGCAATAAAGTGTTGGAAGAATTTTGGATAAGTTAGAGGTGAGCTGGTGAGCTAGTGAGCTATTGCACTTTTTGGCAACAAAGTCTTGGAAGAATTTTGGAGAAGTCAAAGGTGAGCTGGTGAGCTGGTGAGCTAGTGCACCATTGCGCTAGTGCACAATTTGTCTACAAAGTGTTGGAAGGATTTTGAAGAAGTCAAAGGTGAGTAGGTGCATTTTGTGCACTTCTTCCTAGGTATACTTTTCCAGAGGTGTGCCGACAGTTAACTGCTAGCGCTAAAAATAGAGCTTTTCATGCATTAGAAATGCATTCTAACAACAATTTAACTCTGATAGATGCCCAATGAAGGATCAACTTCTATTTTTGACACTTCCACATTGATTGAAGGCTTTCTTATTCTTTTTCTCTCATAAATTCTTTTTTTATGACATGTAAAGGCTCATGCATCTAATTAATGAATATAAAATGGATGGAGTCCTATTAAGCACCAGTTAGATTGTTAGTTTGTATATAACTAGTTTGTTTTATTAATTTAAAAGAATATTATTGCATGAAGATATCTCCCACTCTCAACACAAATTAAGGAGATGATTTCTTATAAATATAGCATTATAATATGTAATCAAGGCCATCATTATTTTTCAATAATATTATGCTTTTGGTGCTCGCATTTGGAGTGTAGTGATTCTTGCCTAAATGTGGTATTGTTTTGTGAATGTATGTTCATGGAATTGTGATTGAGCCAAAATTTTATTGCTTTTTTTTTGGTTGTGTGATCTTTTAGTTTTGGTGTTTGCTACAGTTTGATGAATTCCACTAATGTATCTAGCTCGAGAAGAAATCACCAAATTGTTCCTGCATAACTCTTTGTCTCGCATGAGTGTACTTTCTATGGCCTTGCAATTTGATGAAGAGTGAAACATCATATGGTTATTAATTTTCCCATTGATGATTGCATCAGTTGAATCAAGGAAGCGTTGCTCCTACTTTCATTGGTTACCCACTAATTTCTTTGAAAGCTTAACTCACAAACATGTTGTTTATGTAGCTTATGTCCATTACGATTTTACTTTCATGTTAATTGCTTTAAAGTACTTGTTATTTTCTTTACTAACCCCTTTTTAAATTAGGAATTCATATTAGTTGCATCATTAGATTGCATTCATTGTAAAACATAAAAATTAAAAAACATAGTTCTTGTTTTGCATGTTTTATTTTGAAATAGTGAACAGATTCTACATCTCATCTGAAATCAAATGAACCAGCAAAGCCCTCCTCATGAACAAAAACATTTTTCTTCAACTGAGTGGACTTTAGTAGGTCACAAGATCACCTAGAAACTTGGAGTTGATTCACAAGATTGACTTTTCAAGAGAGGAGTTAGAAAGGATTCCTACCATTAGGTATTGTGCAAAATGATAGCTTAACACTCTCCAAGAATTTCCCTTTTCATACAATTTTTTTGGATGTTTTCCAAGTGAGCAACCTAAACAAACACCTCTTGAAAACTAATTTTAGGTAGACCATTGACCATTTTCTTATTGCTAAGCTACCGAAGATATCTATAGCTGAGATGTCCAAATCTCTCATGCCACATTTTACTTTCTACATTTGAATATAGTAACAAGGCTTGTGCATTTGATTTTGGCACAAAGGAGGAGAAAGTGTAAAGCCTTGATTCATGATTGGCTTCACCTATTGTGATCATTGATTCATCCCTAATGCTTTTCACTACCACTAAATCTGGAAGAAATTCAACTTTATTTCCACCTCCATAGTGAGTCATTTGGTAGATTGAAAGAAGGTTGGAGGTAAGATTAGGAACATATATAACATCCTTGAACACTCCATTGTTCATCTCAACTTCACCTTTATCTTCAACTTCCACCTTAGTATCATCACCTACAAAGATGTTTGGTACCTCTGAATGTGTCATGGAAGCAAAATCTCACTTTGATGCACCCATATGATGTCTGGCAACTGAATCAATGATCGATTCTCCATGACTAATAGTATTTGTGAATAAAGCATGCCCTTTGCCCTTAGATTCTGAGGATGAAGATCATTTCTCCTTATAAGAATTAGACAATGGAACATTGTATTTCTTCATGATGTTCTTTAACTCATCAATCTACTTATGCAAACACTGATGTTCATCATGACCCATCTTCTTACAATAGGCACACTTTTTCTTCTCCTGATTAGTGTCCCCCTTCTTGTTGGTATTTGAGGAAGACTTTCCTTGTTGATTTGATGCTAGTGTTGACTTTTTTGTATCCTCTTGTTTGTTGTTCTTCCACTTGTACTTTTTGTCCTTTCCTTTGTTTGAACTTTGACTAGCTAAATTTTGAGAACCCTCATTATTAGCCACCAATGCCTTGGACTTTGATGACTTGAGAATCCCCATTGTTTGCAACTTAGCTTGTTCATCTTCTAATAGTTGAGCATAATTATCAAAAGTGATTTTCTTATAGAAAACCTCTAATGTAGTCTTTGTGGTGTTGTAAGAAGAAAAAAATGTGGAGTACTTAGATGGAAACTTATTATGAATGAGATAGATCAACCTGTCATCTTTAATAGGACTACCACAATCATCAAACTTTGTTCTTAATTCATTCACCTTAATGATAAAATCCTATATAGAATCAAATGTCTTAGGATCTAGGGAGATAGGCTCATCTTGAATTCTGTAAACATCCTCTTCAGTCACTTTACCATATAGGTTTTTGAGGGCATCTCAAGTTTCCTTGGATTATACTTTGTGATATGATATAAGATCTTGTCTTCAACACCCATCCTAATATCACCTAGGGCTTTCATATCTACCTGTTCCCAAGTAGTAATATCACTTTTAGATACTTGATCACCTATTGGTTTAGGAAGGGTACCATCTACATATTAAGAAACTTTATTGTGCATTAATTGATACCACTTTTTAATAGACCATGTGGCATAGTTATGTGGTGTTAATTTTGGAAACTTATGATTTCTCATGATGCAAAAAATGAAAGATAACAGTAGGAAAAAAAGGAACACAACACCAAGAGACACCCCCCCTTTCACTCAATCAAGAAACCATCCCCAAAATGAAATATTTTGGCACTTTATACTTAGTGCAATTACAATTAGCCACTTGCCAATTTTGGCCTTATTGGACTTCTAATTTTCTATTTACAACCTCTTTTTTGGAGTCCAAATCTGAAACTAAGCAATGTACAACAATTTTGAAACAATACAATGCAAAGAAAGACCTAATTCTGAAAGTGGTATTTTTGTCCATAGAAGCCACAATCTAATTGCAAATCTAGAAATTAGATGAAAAATTACACACTTTCAAAAAAAATGAAACCTAATTTGGAGTCCAGATGAGCTCGCACGAAGCAATTGAAGTTGTAAAATGTAGGATTGGATAGGTACAGTCACCAAAAACTACAATTTCTAACAAATTCGTGCATCAAAACTAGAAAATAATAGTACCACTAAAAATTTTAGGAAATTATAGCCAAAATCAAAAAAAATTGCACCTGATTTGGAGTATGAATGACTGAGATATGGCCTCCCAAAGTTGGATTGTCAAATCAAAAATGAATCTAGAGAGGGATCTAGGCAGCAAACTATGAGGTTAAATTTGATGTCTAAATAATCATTGCAACAGATCTATTTAGCCTCCACATGACAGTTAGATGATCATCAAATTTCAGAAAGTGTTTTGCTGATGTCAACAAAAAAATGGGCCCCCTAATGACATGGCAGGTGACATCACTACTAACATCAGCATTTTACAGATCATATAGATAGGGCTAACATGGCAAGCTAAATTAACATACAAATGCCTAGGTGTCTACAGATATGGCTCCACATGGCGATGAGCTTCGACATGTCCACGTATCAGGTGACCTTTCAAATTTGTTGACTAGACTGCATGTGCAGGTGACATGGCAGGGTGATAATTCATAGGTCATACTTGGCTACAAATGTGGTAGACCAGGGCATGACTGTGCCACTAAGAGTATAGTCTCCATATGTCAAGTGTAGGGTGGACCGTATACTAGGTTGGAAGGCAAAAGAATTGCACCAGAGAGTACCATCAGGAGTTGGCTAGTGGTGGCTAGAGAGATAAAATAGCCAACGGGGGGATGTTTTAATCCCACATTGGCTATGGGAATGAACTCTATTGTATGTAAAAGAAAAAGCCTGCCAAATTTCAAACAGACTTGAGGCCACCGAATGTGTGAAGGTTGTTTCCAGTTTGAGGATGCCAAAATATTCGATCGGCAGTATGTGAAGCTAAATGCCAAAAATTAGTAAGGAAATTGCCACCAAATTTTAAATGGAATATACCAAACTGTAACAAAATATTCCTTGCACTATGACAAAATATTCCCTGCAGGGGCTAGGATTTCACCACCTAGATACTACTAAAAAAAAATTCTCTATAGGCCCAGTAGGCCTAAAAAATCCAAAAATAGAAATTCAAAAATAATTGTAGAGAAATATAAATTAACAGATTCGAAAATAAATTAAGCAAATCTAAAAACGATCATACCGTACTTGCAAATCAAGCCTTCAGGTGCCAATTTCCAAAAAAAAATTGCTTCAAAATTGACAATGGCCCAATATAGGCAAATTTATAGTCAATTTTTACCGAATTGATGCTCTACATGTAATGATGAGGTCCTCTTTGGCTCTAGATGCTCCCAATATCTGTGGATGCTCCAGATCTAGGTTGAGGTGTCCTTAGAGAGGTGAAGTAAGATTAGTCTCCAATGGCTATGAAATGATGCCTCTATGGCTTTGATACCATGTAATAATTTTCCTTAGAGAAAAATTCACCCAAGACCAAGAAGCATAATAACTAGCACAAAATAAACCAATAGAGTATGATCAAAATAACAATATGATATTCAAATCATTGTATAGTACACTAGAGGTGCATGTATATAAAGGCCTCTATGATGCATCTAGAGTGTCTAGGAATTAGCAATATGATAAGCCTCACACCTAAGCACATGTCCACCAGGAATGGGTTATCCTCCATTAAGCACAGGAGTTAGTGCGATGATGAGAGGATAAGCCTACAAAGTTGTGTCATGTAAAATTATGTTGTAGACACCGTGTGCTAAATTGATAGTGTGAACAATTGTGTTGTCAACATGACAACTCAGTTGATTATGAAAACTCTAGTAATGTAGACACCATGTGCTAAATTATATTTTCTTACTCCTATGTTTTCAACAAGACAACTCATATGAGTATGCAAACTCCTAGGTGTCTAACCTAATAAATAATAAAATAATGCATCTATCCTAAGTAAACTTAAGTAAAGTGTAAATAATAATTATTTACACTAATGCTTGGGACAAAGGGTGCACATATGTGTATGTGTGGCTCTCTAAAATTATGTACTTTAGTGCATATAGCACACCCCTCATGGTCGTGCATTTGCAAAATGTGTTCACGTGTGCACCATTTAGTTTCTTTGTCAAGATTTGATTCTCTAGTTTCATGTCAATGTTCAGTGCTGACAGATTGGACAAGCTACATTGACCTAGACCTAGAGGTAGACCAATCCACTAATGTGCCCAACTAGGTGACTTATTCTATAGAATGGGATCCCTTTCCCTAAAAGAGAAGAGGGGGTCCCCATTTTGACTCAAAATGGGGTGTGTGTTTTTGAGCCACAATAAAAGGTACACTAGTAGAGGGTAAAAAAGGTATGCAATAACATTTAGAATATAATTATGTACTAATTAATATTTAGTTTTGTATGATCTAACATATTTCAAACTTTTCATAGATTTTCTAATACATGAAAGGAAATAGAGGAGAGAATAGATAAACATAGGAAACACAAACTCGGCTCTAGTGGTTATTCCAAACTTGTTGCACAAGTTGTAAGTATTACAAAATAAAAAATTGTATGTAAATATTTATAAATTTTAATCAATTTTGTTTTGATGAAACAATGTAAGTAAAATTGATGCTACAAATAAAAAATGCAAGGCATGGAGTTCCATAGAGATCTAGTAAAAGAAGACAACAAGATTTTCTTCTAGTATGGCTTTAAAGTTGTGGTTCAATGGATACAAGTTGAGATGAGTGCCCAAGGTTCTAATGATAGATTTGTGCCTATCTAGGTAAGTAAGCTAAATGAAAATTTCAAATTTCAAATTTAATACTTTACCAAGTTTTCTATTGTCTCAAGTAGTCATTTCCTTCACTTGTCCCATCTAAAGTATCATCCTAATTTTCATGACATTGGAATGCAGTCTAAGAATCTTGCTATACAATCTATTGATGATGATGTTTCATATGTACATCCTAGTGGTGGAGGTATACATTTCCTATTCAACATTTTCCATGTAATAATTAGTACAAGTAAATATCTTAAATTTTTTTTGGCTGTAGTAACACAAATTCAATTGCAATTGGTGTTTGGATTAATGTAATATTTTGTACTGTAATACTACGGTGGATCGAGAGGTCGATGTTCAAGAGCATGTTGAGTTTGAGGCCAAACAAAATGATGTGGCTAGGATAGGTAACTCATATCAATGTTATATTCTTTAAGGGAATGAAATGATTGTAACAATTTTAGTAAAATATGTATAATTTAACACTTTTATCTATTATTGCAAAGTCATCCCTTGTGCAACATCATAGCAATAGGCATACAATGAGATCACAAGAAGAGATCAGAAGAACTAATCAGGGGGGAAATTATGATGACACTGATACTCATCTTTGGGATTATATGAAGAAGAGTTAAAAAATGAGTGTAATCTATGTACCTTATTTGATGGCTACTTATTTTTCAATGAATTTAATTATGTGTAATTGATTAATGTTCATAAATTACATAATGTTGTAATGAATATTGATGAATGTTTGTCTTAATATTGAATCAAATGTCTTAATGAATGTTATCATGTGATAATGAATGAATGTTACAGTTTATTTATGAATGATTATGGTACAAAAAGGGAATTAATGGTTAGATGTTAATGGGGAATTTAGAGTAATCTTAGGGGGGAATGAGTTTCCACATTCACATGGTTGGCCTTGTTTAGTAGAGAATATTAAAATATTCTCAAAAAAAAAGAAGCTCAATATTAACCTCTGACTGCATCATTACTTTCTAACTCAGTATTAAAATTGCATTCTTGTAGGATTTTGTTATCTTGAGAAGCAAGTCACAAGATACCCATATCATGTGTTAAAAGATCCTACTAAGAGCTTTCATCCAAGTTGTAAATTACAAAAATGGGATTTCATTGCAATGTTCAAGGTACTTGAAATCTTGATCTCTTTTTTGCACTCTCTATTCTTTTCCTTTCAATTTAAGTTAAAACTACTACTTTTGTCTTTTTTCTCCATTAATCATAATATTGCTTGTCTTTTTTCTTTAGCTTCTTATATTGTTAGTATTATTTGACCTTGTGTGGCCACTTCCTCTACACTTCTACAAATCCAATCCTTGTGTGACTAAAATGGACTCCCAAATTACATTCATTTGCATTGCTATAGATTTTTTTCATTCTTATAATATCTAAAGATATTATTGTGGAGCATTATTGAAATATCTAGCAAAGTCTAGAAAAGAAAACAGAGAACAAATCAGGATTTTAGAACCCTTCCAAAATTCATAGGTGTCATTTTTCTTGAACATGTTTCCTTTATATATAAATTTGTGACTTTTCTCATAAAAATTTGGAAGTTTTCACTTTTCTCCACTCTACTTTTCATCTAGTCAAGGTTAGTTTTTCTAGGATCTCGATAGATTAAACTTTTGTCCCAACTAATTATGTTAAATATGAAGAAAATGTTATCTTGTTCTAGAAGAAAATGAAGTGAAGAAAAGTAGGGGTAATACATCACAATATCAACTACTAATCACTGCATAGACTTCTTAATGGTTTCTTGGTATTGGAACTAGAAAAGCTATAGGACTATAATAATCAACCCAAATAATTGTTCAAGGTTCCTTTATAGTTCATTATATCATGATATAGATCAATTCTACATATTATATATTTCATCCATAGGATTTGATAAAATTATTATTGAAATTTTCAAAGTAGACTTGGTAGTACCAAAAGCACAATATATAGACTTGTTTAGCATGGTCGCATTCTTTTTTTAGATTGGACTTTATACCTAATTCTAGAACCCTACTTTTTGTTGCATCAAAATTTGATTTTTAAAATTTTGATTTACAATCTCATGAATCATTGTTGGATTGAACCATAATGTCTCTTTATTCAAAAAATAGAACAATGTCTTCATTCTCCATAATTGAGTTCAAATCCTAGACTATTTGTGCAATAATAACTTGGCTAGTATTTGACTTATCTAACATAGGATTTGTTGCATGAACTATTTTAGGTATTTCATCAAGAATTAATGCACCAAGAGCTCCCATTAGATAAATAATGAATTCCCTTTAACAAAGTCTTACTTTATAATGCATTTCCCATCATTAGTTCTTTTATAGTTACTCCTCTTATGGATAGATTATTGCTATCAATATATATATATATAAGGAAAATTAAATGTTTATTTTGTTTTTTAAAATTTTCCCTTATTGACTTCAAGTAAATTTTATGACTGTTAAAATGAAATTTGAACATTTTTACTTAGATTAAAATAAATAACTTAATGTTGTTAGTACTAAGACACATCCAAATGAGGATATATTAGATACAAAGGCTATTCAAAAGAGGAAGGGCCAACTAGATTTGATCAAAGAATTTGTAAGGAAGATGTTGTTATAGTCATTAGAGATTAGTGAAATTCCATTTACCTTGTATTTAAGTATCATAAAAATATAATTTGATGACTAAATATAGGCCTTAGAATCATTCAAAGGCTTCGTCCTTTCCATGGTTCATTTTCCATGTTCACACTTTTGGAGGGGTCTCAAACCCCATGTTATTCAGTGTGAGGATTATCTAGGGAGTACCTAAATTTTTTTTGAAGTCTCTTAATTTTCACTATGAAAGGTCCCGATAGGAGCCATTATAATCAAAAAGAGATGACCATATTTAATTACCTATGACCATGCATTAGTCACAAACTTCAGTTGCAAAATAGGTTGACATTGCTTGTCACTCAACTTATCAATCTACTTATTCCATAGCATTAACAAAAACATTAAGAAACATTGTGGATGGAAAAAGGTGACATCATAAATTAAATTTTCGTAGTTCAATCTCTCTCAAAATTCCATAAAAGTGTGCGATCATATGTGTTTTTTCCCGGTTATAGTTACCCAATAAAGAATTCAAGTTTTGGTTTCTCAACTTTGCACCCAAGTTGTATAAGTTGGAAAAATATAAAAAGTTTCAAAATATAATTTTTACATATAAATAATGAGGTAATAACCACAAATAACCAACATACATAGATGAAAAATAACATTTGTAAACATAATATCACATACAGACATATATTGCTTTAGAGATAATAGTACAACTTCATTCTAAATCTCAGTACAATAGACATTGTTGTAAGAAATTATAAATCCATGTATCTCAAAAATGCCAAGATATTTTAGCTCTCCAAGATTGCTAAGGGAAATATAAATACTCCATCATGTATTTTTCCTCTAATTAAAACAACTTGCATAGTTTAAATGCTACTCATAACCAAATAGTAAAATATAGAAAAGACAAGATAGAGAATTGGTTATTGTTTAGGTGATAGAATCTATGGCATTTTTCCAATAGGATTCATAATATCCTAGGAAAAGGATTTGTAGAAAATATTGAGTATCTTTATTTTAGCTTCACTAACATTATTAATCCATAGGAACAATGATTGAACACATATAAAACTTAATAGATTAAAACCATGCTTATAAATATAATTGAGTTCACAAAAATTGTACCAACTTGGGGAGATGAACAATGATCAGGGAATGTCACACATTTTCCATGGAATTTCAATGCTCCCATACAATCCTAGATCATTTTTTGATGCTCCCCCACAAAATTATGGTACTCATGTGACAACTCCTAATGATCGTCTCTCAACTTCTTATGAGCATCTCCCAAGAGAGAATGATCTTCAGAGAGCAAGTTTTGCTCTTGCATAAATGTCTGAAACTTTGTATTCATCCATCCAATGTTAGAATATACATCCTTGGCCTCTTCCTCTAGATCTTCCATTTTATGTGTTGTATACATGTCCTCTATGGACTCCATTCGACTATCCAAGTCATTGACCCTATCCTCTAGTCTCAATGTATTATTGGGCCCTATGTTGATATCGGCCCTCTAATTCCTCCCCAACATAGATTATAAAGTTGATTCCTTTGATGGTGTCTCTTCTGATATTTTTACACTTCCATGCTATGTAGTAATCTTGGAGTTTTGAGTACTAAGCTCTGATACCAACTGTCATGGGGCTAGGTTTTTTACCCTATGTGGCATCGGTGATCTCCCCAAGTTGAGAAGATTAAAACCACACTTATAGCCACTATTTTTTGAACTCCTAAATGCAATCACTAACCATATACTAAAATATAGAGACTTAAGCTTAGAAAGATGAAAAAGTGAGGTAGGATAGACATGTAGCTACATATTTCTAGACAAAGAGTAATGACAAACTTTTAGCTCATCAGAAGTAGAGTAAAAAAGAGGAAAATAAATGTGTGTAGCCACATAGAAGTTTTGTGGAATCTTAAGTTGAGACTCATGAGTACCTTGTACTAACTCTCATTGGTATCTAGGTAAGTAAATTTTGTTATATTTTCATTTCCATTGGTTGAAAATCAAAAATATCTCAAATTTGGTTGTGGTTGTGGATGCTTGCATAAATTGCGATAATTGTGGCAATGCATTATGGTCTTTAATAGGGTTCTCACCTTCTTTAAGGTCACATTTGACATGCCTATCTTGAATATGATATAGATAGGTCTCTATCATTAGTCTTTGCTCCATCCACAATGGCCAAAATTTGACAGTCAAGATTAATCTGATCTCTTCTACAAGTTAAAAATTAAAGCAAAAAAAATGAACACATGTTCATATTTTTTGCTTCAATTTTAAACTTACAAAAGAGAACAGATTACTATCAAGACTCATAAGGAATGGCTATTGTAGGGAGGATTGAAGTCTAATGGTAGAGACTTATCTATGTCATATCTTGAAGTAATATTTTAGAAGGTGATTTCTCTATCAAAGGTAGTGTAGTAGTCATCATAATTGGAATACTCAACCTTATATTGCAACACGCAATTCCATGGCCAAGATGTACAAATGATGGAAGTGTCATGGGAATCTTCTATGTATAGCCATCGTAATTGCAACATTTATTTATATTTTACGACAGTTGATTCCCATATTTGTGCTATACAAATGATGAAAATGTTGTGGGCATATTCCACATGCAATTGTCATAATTGTGACATGTCTTTATAGTTTTGGGTGCCTAATTCCTACAGTCATGTTGTACAAACAACAACACTAACATGGGAATTTTCCACATCAAAAAATCACACTTGCAGCACCCATCCTCATATTGTGACACTCAATTTCCATGATTGTGTTGTGCAAACAATGGCATTGTCATCAAAAATTTTCACACATTACCATCATAATATAGTTTTATGATGCCTAGTTCCCATGGTCATACTATGAAAACAATGAAACTTCCATGGAAAGATTTGATAGGTGATCATTGATATTGCAACACATGAAAGATAATTGCAATTCCATACTCAACATTGACCAAAATGTGTGACAGAACATGCAAGCAATTACTAGCCAAGTTGTGACACTCAAATGTGTCACAATTATGACAACAAACAACAACCATAGCAAGTTGTGACAGAATTATTGTGACACCAGTGTATCTCACTCTTGCTTCACATATTCATTGTAAGTGTAACACATAGCTATCACAAAATGGTTTACAATGTACTAGTGGAATTGGAGTAAATTATTAAAATGTGTAAATCAATGTGCAACACAAATAACATTTACACAATTTGACACTGAGATTTTTAATGTGGAAACCCTGTTAAGGGAAAAACTGTGTGGGACTAGTAACCCAAACATTTCACTCTTTTGAAGTAATTCCTATTAGGAAACAACTTTGTTAAAGGTTACTTACACTTTTTTAAAGTGACCTTGTTAGAGGGTTTCACCAAAAGATCATCTAGACCTTATCACTCCCTATCCTTGACTAAAAAGAGTAACCTGATTTAAAGGACGTACAAACACCACTTATCAGTGTTGTTCAAATCAAATTGATACAAGTATGATAAATGTTTTTTAATCATTGTTTCATCACTAATGCCAAACCTACTACTTACTAGTAAGGCAATTGCTTATATGAGTTAAGTACTATCATTTATTTGATTGATGAAGAGGATTTGATCAAATGAGGTAACAATAAAACCTAGAGGAAAGATTGAGTTATGATATGAAAAGGAGTACAAGAATCAGTTAAGATAATAGTATTATAGTGCATTAATAATCTACTTAAGATTGAAAAGGTTGGTTACACTGACTGAGTTTAGCAGAACAAGTTAAATGGAGTTTGTCTGCCAAGCTTGAACAAGTGGATAGTAGGTGCCAAGAAAAGTTAGTGCAAGCCAAGTAGAAAATTAGTTGGAGCTAAGCAAAGTTAATTTTATTGTAAGCCAAGTGAAATAGTGTAAGTTGAATAAAGTTTACTTGATGTCAAGCACCAGTAAACTTTAGTTTGTGTTGAGTGTTTTACAGTTGATTCCGAGAAATGAAGTACGTGTCGAGCATCAAAAGCCAATTAATGATGTGTCAGCATTATGAGAAAAATTGAGAATTTGATGAATCTGAGCCAACATGTTTGATTTCTTGGATTGTGTGAACCATGTGGAAGATAAGATTAATGAGTTGGTGGCACAGAATTCAAGATGAACCATTTTGAGGTGAATTCAAAGTGAATTGAAGGAGAAGTTTCTAGAAGGGAATGAAATGAAATTAGGGGTAGATTCATTGAATCCTACCTAATCTAACCTAACCCTAAAATGGATGATGGAGGATGAACAAAAAAATATCTTAATTCTCTATTTATAGAGATGGTTGGTCAGAAGCAAGGGTTGTCATGTGTGAGAACCTAAGGAAGACAAGGAGTCTAGGGTATTTCTTTATTCAATGACCTAAGAGAAGAGACTACATTGGAAAGAAAAGCAAGAAGCTCAAGGGTATGGATGCTTGAAGGGTGAACAAGTTATTAGAGCTAAAGTGTATGAAAGCCAAGTAGAATAGAGGACTAAAATAGAGATTTGTAATCTAAAAATGGAGTTGGAATTTGTTATCAAATCAAAGCCTTACTATTACTTTCTAATCATTGTATCAATTTAGGGTAAATCCTTTGGATTAAGTTTGACCTAACAGACATTTATAAATCCTTTAACTGGGTGACATTCCAAGTAAATGATCTAAAGTCCTCTAACAAGGCTCACTCCTAATAGGGTGATTGAAATTCTTTAACCAGGTCACATTTACCTGTGTGCATTATAACCTTTAACAAGGTTGTCCTTTTATAGGGAATCACTTTAGAAGAGTGAGAATGAGTAGCATGTTACTGGTGGTTTTGACCAAATTGGGATTCCACATTAAATAATTGTGTCAAGTGTGTTATTGAATCAATTATGTTTCATGTTTACATTTTTTCAAATTGATTTGTACATCTAGACCATGGATAATTGATTCACCACCCCCGCCACCCCCCACCCCTCTCTCAGTTATTCTAAAGAATTCTAACAATTGGTATCAAAGCCATCTACTTAAGAGGACTAGTTTGAAGGTACTAGAAGCACAAAGATCAAGATGTCAAAAAGAGATGTACCCAAGCTTAATAGAGATAACTTTCCTTCATGGAAAATTTTGATGAAGCAACACCTAGGAGGTCTTGGATATCATGCACAATCTACCATTATTGTTCAGAATATTGATCCTACTGGAGCTCTAACTGTTGAAGATTTGAAAAAGAGGAAAGAACACAACTAGGCAATGTTGGAGATTACCTCTACCTTAAGTTATGTTGAGTTTGATAATATCAAAAGTCTTGACAGTGCAAAGAAAATGTGTGATGCTCTACACGCTATCTATGGAGGTGACAAGAATGTTTTAAGAGCTAAAGTTGAGAGTCTTAGAGGTAAGTTTGATGATATGAGAATGCAAGAAGGTGAAAATATTGCTCAATATTTCTCGAGGATAAAAGATGTTGTCAGTGCAATAAGAGGAGCTACTGGTACAATAGATCATGATATAGTACTAATAAAAGCCTTGAGAACACTATTTCCTATATATGCTATTGGAGTTTCTAGAATACAAGAATTGGGATGTATACGAGAGAATACTCTGGGATGTATACGAGGGAATACTCTAAGTCTTGAAGGTCTGGTAGATAGACTCAGTACTTTTCAGCTATCTAACTTTGATCATTACAAAAGTAAAAATATGAAATCTTCTTTCAAAGCTAAGCTATTATTAAAGGAACATGATGAGAACAAGAAGAAAAAGGAAAAATATGTGTCCAAAGATAGTGATATAGATGAGGAAGATGTCAATCAATTTTAAGCACTATTAGCAAGGATATTTCACAAAGGTAAAGGAAAGTTTAATGGTAAGTTACCTATCATGTATTTCAATTGCAATGAGGTTGGTCATATTGTTGCTAGATGTCCAAAGAAAAAGAATTACAGAGGTGGTGACAAGTACAAAAGTAAAAGAGATGAAGATAGAAAAGACTACAAAGATAAAGGCAAGAAGTCCTGCTACATTGTTGAAGAGAAAACAAAAGATAGATATGAAAATCACAATGATGAAGTGGTGTATGTTGCAATGAAGGATGAATCTAATGAGGATGATGCAACTACACTAGTGTCTTGTGTGAACAAGAATGATAGATGGATCATTAAAAATGGATGTTCATATCACATGACTGGAGATAAAAGTAAGTTCATTACCTTAAATTATTATGATAGAAATAGTGTAAGGTTTGGTAATGATGCACCATGTTTGATAAAAGGAAAATGTTCAATCAAACTCATAGAAAAGATTTTGTGTGACAAAGCCTACTATGTTGAAGGACTTAACTATAATCTGTTGAGTGTGTCAGAACTAAATAATTAGGAATTTAAGGTTGAGTTTGAGAACAAAATTTCTAAGATATATGATACTAATGGAAAATTGATTGGAAAAGGTGATCAAACTAGAGGTAATCTATTATACCTTGATATAGAGGATGCTACTTGTTTGGTTTTATAATTTGATTATGTGTGGCCATGGCACAAGAGGTTATGTCATGTTAATTTTGATAACCTATTTAGTATTAGTAATATGAGAAGAGTCAGAGGTTTCCCTAAGTTGAAGAAGCCTGACAATATAATGTGCACACAATGTCAGTTAGGAAAAATGAAAAAGTCAAGTTTTAAGAGTAAGACTCATACCTCTAAAGGAATATTAGAGATTGTTCATACTCACTTGTGTGGACCAATTGGACTGCAAAGCTACAAACAACATAAGTACATTTTGATTCTTGTTGATATTATTCTAGAATGATGACTACTATGTTTCTGAAATAGAAATCTGATGCTTTTCAAATATTTAAGTGGTACTTAGCAAGAGTTGAGAAGGAAACATGTAAAAGTCTGAAATGTTTGAAATCTAACAAAGGATGATAATTTACATCAAATGAGCTTGAGATGTTTTTTAGTGACAAAGGAATCAAAAGATAGACATGTGCTCCTAGAACCCCTCCACAAAATGGAATTTTTGAAAGGAGGAACAGGTCTATAATGGATTGTGCTAGGACACTCATGATGGAGAAGAATGTTTTTTTAAAATACTAGACAAAAGTTTTTAGTACAACTATCTATACCTTGAATTATGTGCTAGTCAAAAAAGGTACTCATTCAACACCTTTTGAACTATGGTATGGATACTCATGCAACGTAAAATATTTTAAGGTATTTGGAAGAAAATGTTATATTCTTAAAGATTTTAGGAATGGTAAACTAGATGCAAAAAGTGAAGAAGGTATATTTCTAGGTTATTCCACAAGAAGTTAAGCTCATAAGTGTTTAAATACTAACACTAAAAAAGTTGTGGAAACTGCAAATGTGAAATTTGATGAATATAAAAAATTGTATGAGGCTGAACCTATGAAGGAACTAGAAGAATACAAATCATTTGTATACTTTTATGAAGGTATGCTTACTGATGAAGATGTTGTAAATCAAGTTGCAAACCAACAGAAAGTTTTAGTGACTGTTGAGTCACATACTATGAATGTCAAGTTGCATTTAGGAACCAAGCTACATTCAGGTGTTGAGTTATAGAATGAAGTTGAGGCACATTCTGATTCTGAGATTAGTATAAATGAAAGAGATGTTGAACTATCTAATAGAGAGGTACATAGTGATTCAGAAGTTAAGAGACCAAATGAAGAAACCAGAGCTGAACCAAGATTTTCTAAGTATGTCAAGAGACATCACCCTATTGCACAAATAATTGGAGATAAAGATGCTATACCAATGTGTGTGCTGGAAAAATGTGCAAATTGCTAGAAGCCTAAGGAATCAAGTTAATCTAAAAGAAATTCACAAAAGCAACTAACAAACCAAAATTTCAACCACCTCTAATACTCAACAAGGGCAGCTATGTGTAGCCATTGTTAGTGTATCCTTGATGGAGGGTATGTTTAGTATGCTCTCACAAACACAACAATAAGTAAATCCCTTGTGTGGAAGTGTAAATGTGAGTGTGAGTGCAAAGTGAATGTGCAATATGATCCTAGACTATATGAAAAGACAAATACATTCAAGATATGACTATGGAGGAAGTCACACTCAAAGGTACTCTATGATGCAATGAACATGAAATGATGAAAACTATCAATGAATGCAAGGTATAACTAGAATGAAATCTAGAACTAGAATGTAAACTAAATATGCAAGATGCAAGCTACAACTAGAATGAAAGCTAAACTAGAATGTAAAATAAATATGCATACACAACAAAAACTAAGATGCAATACAAGATGTAATCTTACCAACTATCAAATCACTAAGATGCGGCCTATGAACTCCATATGAAAATGTACCTATAATGCAAGCTCTCAATGTGGTGATTCTAGACTCAAAGTGACAGCGTATAAATGCAATCCAATAATCCTCTATATGCAATGCTTGAGACAAGGCTTCTATTTAAAGACTCTTAGGAAACATCGAGAGGGTGTCTAGAAGATAAGGATAAGGATAAGGATAAGGTTAAGCACCTTATCTCCTTATCTCATATCCTTAGTTGGGAGGATAAAATGATGAGGTGGCACATGTGTGTAGAAAGTTCTCAAGTTTTAGACACCATGTGCTTAAAAGATGTGATGACAACTCATATGAATGCATGTTCCTCTAGGCAGTTTGAATAAAGATTAAATTAAATAAAATTAAATTTAATCAAGGTCTAGAAGAATTAATGGGAATATGGAGGATTTTAAATAAATAAAATTTATTTAAACAAGAATATGTGAAAAATCATGTGTTAATTTAAAATTAACACATTAGAGCTAGGAAGTATTTAAATTAAATTTAAATACTTAGACAAAAATGAACTTATTTAATTAAAATAATTTAATTAAATAAGTAGAGGAATGTGACTAGTATTAATTAAATTAATATAGTCATTTGGGACAATTTTTAGTGTATACATTTTGCCCCTCTTTGATGTGATGTCGACACGGCATCATATCAAAGAACATACAGGTTGCCCTAGAGAAGGAAGGAGAATGGAGGATGGCCCCTCACGGAAATTGCGCAAGAAATACAAATTTGGGTAATTTTCGTGAAAAAGGTTTGGAACGGAAAGAAGGGAAGGAAAAAAATGAGAAAAATAGGATGAATATATGGAGAAATCATGAGACAGACATGGCGCGGAGCAGAGAAGGGCGCAATCGGGGTCCACAGGGCCTACATAAGCTGCCAAGGGACCCATAGGAAGGTCATTGTCACACCACAAGAAGAGCATCCAGAGTAGCTATGGACCCGATCGAGGCATTGCAGCTTGGTGAGCGCGTTCGGGAGCACCAGAGGCCAGCCGCGATGGGGGCACCGATGAGTCATCTGATCCTCCTGGTAATTTGATAGGTAGATTAGGTTAAATGCATTTATGATGCCCTAAATGTGGTGAAAACCTATCCCAGGCAGAGATGATAGTCTCCACCTTGTCGTTTGCATAGACGAAAAAAAAGGGATACCGGCGCCTGCGAAGATGACAAGGAACATCCTGTCGTCTGCGTAGATGCTAAAGCTGTGACGAGACCAACAAAGATGACAGACTATAGTTTCGTCTGCGTGGGGGATAGCGGCGTCAGAGATGATAGAACTTGTCATGTCATCTTCAAGAGCAAATCGGAGACGAAAACACAAGTTTTTACGTAAGTGCAGACTAGCGTCTCCGCGAATTGGCGTCTGCGTTGATCAGCGTCTCCACTGATCAGCGTCTTCATCGGACACAATAAGAAATGGTAAGCATAAAATTCCCCATTCTAAAAATGAAAAGACTGACTTGTTGCATGTCCATGCTGCAAGAGGGCACGGTGCTTTTTAGGTCACGGGAGCACTATCCACCGACTATGGTGATATAGGAGAGATTGATAGACGTGGATTGGGGACACGTGCGGCTATGTGGACTAGAGCATGTCCACGAGTGGCCAGACTTGAGAGCTCACATAGCACAGCTATCAGCTCTCATAGAGCGATGGCATACACCCATAGGGAGCTTCCATCTACCAACAGGGGAGGCTACCGTCACTCTCTTGGATGTATGGCAGATTCTGAGAGTGCCCATCAGAGGCACATATCCAGAGTATGTAGTTGAGGGAGCTGATCCCTTCCTGAGAGAGTGTTTTGGTAGGCGACAACAGAGACTACTAGTATAGCGATCCTGGTTATCCTGGCGGGGAGCCCTGGAGCAGAGACTACCGAGACTGGCAGTATATCTAGCCTCTTTGATATGGTGGATGCTACCAGATCATGTAGGGCATGGGTGGCCTATTGGCTGGGCATAGGTGTTGAGCACCCTATTACAGGAGGATGGCGAGGTCTACTACTGGGGACAGACCATCTTAGCAGAGTTATATCATGATTTACACATATGTGCATACCGGACACAGCGCACTATGGGACCAAGTCTGACACTACTAATGGTCTGGTCTTGGGAGCACATCGGGGTTACTCGACCCCTCACACGGAGAGAGACCAGGCAGCCTGGAGAGCCATACGCATGCAGATATCGGCCACCTATCCAGTATACATCGACAGAGTTAGTGGGATTCTGGCGCAGGTGCCTAGACGAGATCATCATGTTTGACTAGACTCCTTATGATGGAGTGGAGCATTGGGGGATAGTACAAGCAGTAGGGGGTGAGGACGATACGGAGGATCAGATGTATCTCCATTTACTCAGATCGATTGCTGGATTATTGGTCAGTCCGCGCATGTGATTATGCGATATATGCCTTCTCGGGTGCGACGACAGTTTGGGCATACCCAGGATGTGGTTCCAGATAGATTCTTGTATCTTGTAGTGACCCGTGAGTATGGTCGGCTGTGGGGTCAGGGGACAACACTACAATTTTCTTGGGCATCATGGTTACCGCTAGATAGAGCGCCATGGGTTCATGGTCAGGACAGGGGAGATGCTGGTATGACACCGGCATATGCGCAGTGGTGGGCAGCACACCAGCCAGTCAGATTGACAGTTCCTAGAGTAGTGCCACCAGCAGAGAAGGCACGGGGAGAAGGAGATGGTGCAGGAGATGGGGGACAGGCTGCTATGGTAGCAGTGCCAGCTCAGGGAGCACAGCAGGGACCACATGGTCGCAGGGCAGTTGCTAGGAGGGGTGTCATAGCGGCACAGGTGCCACCACAGATGGGTCCTCAGATATAGGCACAGGTACCACCACAGAGGGGACCTGAGGTGCAAGCACAAGCACAGGCACAGGTACCACCACAGGCGCCTCCACAGAGATAGGTACCAGGAGAGGGGCCGGACATAGTCAGGGCTGAGCAGGATAGTCTATGGACAAAGGTTGCCAGGCTACAAGAAGAGGTACAGCTACAGAGAGCCAGAGCAGATAGCACACAGGAGGCTCTAGCAGCCTTACAGGCATGAGTGGATGCCAGGGATTTTATGGGTATGGTTGTGCGTGCTGATGCTGAGGAGTGAGTGAGGTTACAGGGAGAGGTGGCTACCTTGCATGCCGAGCGAGCGACATATCAGGCTCAGGTCAATGAGTACCGCAGGCAGCATGATATAGCAAGGTAGATGGTTATGCCGGGGGCTAGCATGATAGTGATGCAGGAGGCCATCTCAGCTAGGCGATCTGAGGCATGAGCAATATGAGAGGCAGCCTATTACAGGTCACTCTATCATGATGTCGTACCTGTCGACCAGCGGCAGCTTGATTTTGAGAGAGGGGCTAGTTCCTGGACCACAGGTGGCAGGGCTAGATCAGAGCAGTCAGTAGGGCAGAGCCGACCACCTCGAGGGGGTGACACAGGAGGAGCAGGACCCTCATAGCATGGCTCCTAGATTTTGTATAGATATCCGATAGTTTGACAGATATGTGCAGATGATGCATTTGTACTATATGATTCTATATGTATTCAGACTGTACAGACATTGATTCTTTTGTGATATATATACATGACATGAGTTGATGATTCTATATGTGTATGAGTATTTATGATGCATATGTATGAAGTTTATATGATGCTTATGAGACTGACATTTATGATGCAGGATGTGATGTATCTTTTCTAGTTACTATATGATGCTTAACATGTGTGATGCAGATTGGCTAGCGATTATGAGACTTATGCATTATGATATTTATGTGCCCCTAAATGTAATGATGATGCTAGATGAACTAGAGTATCTAATGAGCACTAAGAAAATTAATTTGATGAATAAACTAATGCAATCTATACTGAACCATTAATGTAACTTAAAAGGATGAAAAATGAACACTCCATCTAAAGATGCAACCTAATGAACATCTGTCAAAATCATCATCCATAAAGATCCAGGAGCATAGCATAGGAGGAGGACATAAATAAAACCTTGTCTCAAGCATGAATCGAATGAAACCCTATACTACATGGACCCTAACTAAGTGAAAACAAGGGATTCTGTTGTGTTTATATGGAGAGCACACCATTATTTTTATTTTGCAAAAGAGTGTATGCATTATATGCTATAGAAGCATAAATGTTCAAAGCCCCTTTGCATAATTGCCCCCATTGTGGCAGGCATTAATATCCGAGACATACACACAGTAAAACCATAAAAGACAATGAAAATATGACAAACCAAACAAAAGAGACCACATGACCAAGTAGTCATTTATCTCACAGTTCCTACCCAAAGCCTTAAGTCTGGAAAAGTGAAAGTCCCCATATCGCCTACAGGAAGGACTCAACCTACAGGGAAATGTTGAATCAAGTGTTTTGTGATAATGTGATTGTGTGATTCTGGCAGGGGTTTGTGAAACGAACGAACTTCCCAAATCATAAGCCTCCAAAAAGTGATTTTATGTGTATCCAAGTGTGGTTACTATCGTAAGAGTGTGCAGCAGAATGCAATTAAACAACCATTTGACAGGAAGCATGCAAAAACGGAAATGGAAAATGAGGCCTCACAGACAAGAGGTCTTTTGTTGGATTGAGTAATAAGTGAAAGACTAAGTACTACTCTGCACAAATGGAAAAGGGAATAATGGTAGGACATGAAAGGAAGGGCTTAAGACAAATGGATTGCCATTTTTTTTATTTATTTTTTTTCGGGTTTTTTCAGGACTTTTAAAGACTGTACAAGATCTACAAATGCTCAAGCATAAAAATGCTTGAGATGCTGAATATTTACAGGTTCAGGGAGCGGATCCCAATCAGGTGTAGCAATCTGATATGCCCCAAAACCATACTTGGCTATAACAACAAATGGACCTAACCAATTTGCTTGAAATTTTCCTTTCTTTTCACAGTTCTGGAGATTCCTCATATTATGTTGTAGCACTAGATCACCTAGTTCAAATTCTCTCGGTTGGACCCTCTTATTATATTGTAATTGGAGGCGATGTTGATACACATGGAGGTGGTTAAGGGTGCGGAGGCGTCTCTCATCAAGGAGTGCCAACTCTTGCAAGCGAGCAACTTGGTATTCTTCATTGGATATAAGGTTTTGTAGAGAGACTCTAAGGGAGGGTAACTCAATTTCAATGGGTAAAATGGCTTCAGAACCATAAACAAGGAAGAACGGAGTGGCTCCTATTGGGGTGCGGATGGAGGTTCGATAGGCCCAAAGTGTGGGAGAAATCTGGAGATGCCAATTATGGCTAGCTGCATCAACAGTTTTCTTTAGGATTTTTAGGAGGGTTTTATTTGTGGCTTCAGCTTGGCCATTGCCTTGAGGGTAGTATCTGGTGGAGAAATGATGGGTTATTCCAAATTTTTGGCATAACGTGGCTACCTCTTGGTTTTTAAATGGGGTTCCATTATCCGAGATAATATCTTGAGGTATACCAAAGTGGAAAATAATATAGTTTAGGATAAATTTAGAAATTTTCTTGCCGGTGATGTAGGTTAAGGGAATGGCTTCAACCCATTTTGTGAAATACTCAGTTGCAGCAATAATATACTTGTGGCCATTAGAGGAATTAGGATACACTTGACCAACAAGATCAAATCCCCAGTGGGAAAAGGGCCATGGTGTGATGGTAGGTTGCAAGTCTTGGGCGAGAGCGTGTATCAAATTGCCATGTTGTTGACAAGGGATACATCTTTTCACAAAATGATATGCATCTGCTTCCATAGTGGGCCAATAATAACCTGTCCTAAGAAGCTTTTTTGCTAACGTAAAGCCACTAGAGTGGGCACCACAAATCCCTTGGTGAACCTCTTCTAATGCCATTTTCGCTTCATCTGAATTGAGACATTGGAGGAGGGTTCCATCAAAGTGTTTCTGGAAAAGGGTATCACCTATAATGGTATAGCGAGCGGTTCAGTGAATAAAGGTCTTACTTTGGTTTGGAGTGAGGGTTATGGGAATAGTTTTATGATGTAGGTGGGCAAAAATGTCAGCGTACCATGGAGACTCAGGACCACCAATCTCGCACACCACTTCAGAATCATTCTACTCATAAGCAGGAGTAACAAGATTCTTAACGAGAAACTCACATTTTGGACTATATTTTGGCATGGCAATCATAGAAGCAATAGTGGCCATGGCATCTGCTACTTTATTGTTAGCCCTTGGAACTTGTTGAAAGATAATTTCTATAAAGTGTTGCTTAAGATTCTCAACTATTCAGTGGTAGGGCAACAATTTCTCATCTTTGGTGTGATATTCATTAGTCACTTGTTTAATAACCAGTTGTGAGTCTCCAAAGACAAGAAGATTCTTGATGTTCTATTTAATGGCTTGACGCATTCCTATCACTAATGCTTCATACTCAGCTATGTTATTTGTACAAGGGAATGAAATTTTGTAGGACTTAGGAATTAAATCCCCTTGTGGTGTTACAAATAAAACTCCTGCCCCTGATCCCTTTTGTGTAAAGGATCCATCAAAAAACAGTTTCCATGATATACTAGGGGCTATAGTCATAATGGTATCATCTAGAAAGTCTGCCACAATAGGGTGACTGCCTGGAAGAGGTGCTTCAGCTAACTGATCTGCAATGACTTGTCCCTTAATAGCTTTACAATCCTTATACACAATATCGAATTCACTAAGAATTAAGACCCACTTTACGGCTCGACCAGTGAGAGCAGATTTTGACAATAAGTATTTGAGTGGATCAATTTTGGCAATGAGAAATATAGTATGATTAAGCATATAGTGGTGTAGCTTCTGTGTACAAAAGACTACGACCAAACATGCTTTTTCAATAGGAGTGTAATTCAGCTCATAACCAACTAGTGTTTGACTGAGGTAATATATGGCTTGTTCATTTCCATTATCATCTAATTGTGACAAGAGTGCTCCTAAGGCAATGGAAGTAGCTGAAATGTACAAGATCAATGGTCATCCTACTACTGGAGGGACTAAGACTGGAGGATTAGTCAAATATGCCTTGATTTGTTCAAATGCTTTTTGGCACAAACAATCCCATTGAAACTGATTTCCTTTACGAAGCAAATGCTGAAGGGGATGAACTTTATCAGCTAGTTGTGACACAAATCTTCTGATTGATTGTAATCTTCTTTGGAAACTGCAAAGCTCTCTTAATGTGGAAGGAGGAGGCATATCCATGATGGCCTTTACTTTTGCAGGGTCTACTTCAATTCCTCTTCTGGATACAATGTAACCTAATAATTTACCAAATTTGACCCCAAATACACACTTTTTTGGATTAAGGCACACTTTGTATTTTTCCAATCTTTCAAAAATAGTAGTAAGGACATCAATGTGGGCTTCTCTAGTCCTAGATTTTCCTAAAATCTCATCAACATAGTCCTCCATTATGATGTGTAGAAGATCATGAAATATGGTAGTCATCGCATGTTGATATGTGGCACCAGCATTTTTCAAACCAAAGGGCATGACTTGATAGCAAAAGGTTCCCCAAGGCATGATAAATGTTGTTTTATGTTGATCTTCTTTTGCAATCCTGATTTGGTTATAACCAAAAAATCCATCCATTAAAGACAACATCTCATGTCTGGCTGTCAAATCCACTATGATGTCTATGTTGGGTAGTGGAAAATATCCTTAGGACATGCGAGATTTAAATCTCAAAAATTGAAACAAACACGAATGCCCCCAGATGCTTTTCCTACAGGAACAATATTAGAGATCCACTCAGGATAGTCAATGGGTCGAATGAAATTTGCTTCTAGCATCTTTTGTAATTCTGCCTTGACTAGAAGTGCTACCTTAGGATGCATTTTACGCAACTTT
The DNA here is from genome assembly GCA_028749045.1 of Cupressus sempervirens. Taxonomy (NCBI): domain Eukaryota; kingdom Viridiplantae; phylum Streptophyta; class Pinopsida; order Cupressales; family Cupressaceae; genus Cupressus; species Cupressus sempervirens. The sequence continues at coordinate 715,598,185 of CM053789.1, forward strand.
TGTTTTACTGGCTTAATTTTGGGATCAACTGTCAAATGATGTACCACTAAATCTGTATCCAATCTAGGCATATCCTTATAGGTCCAAGCAAAGTTGATCTTTCCTTTCTTCAAGAATATTGTCATAGCTTTTTGTTCTTCAGGACTCAAGGTGGCAGCAATGTAGGTAATCTGTGGATTATCTTCTGTTCCCAAGTTTAGTGCAATGGTGTCTTCATTCAAAATGGATGACTTTTCTGGTGGCAAGGATCTGAATGGCAAATTCAACTCTCCCTCTTCTGGCACCTCGACGAGGTTTTCACCAGAAGATGCGTCCTTTATTTTATCTTTTTCCTCATCCAAAAGCTCTCTAGAAGGGTTTTCACTAGAGGATGTTTCTTTGATTTTTTATTTTTATTTTCCTTTTCATTTTTACGACTAAGAGAGTTTATTTGGCTACCAAAGTAGGCTTTTTCATCATATTGGATCTCATGCTCATAATCTCGAAGATTCTTAAGGCCAAAAAGCACCATCACTGCCTCATCAGACTTACAAATGTCCAGACTTGGTGGCATATCTTGAAGGTCCCAGTCTATCATGTCAGGGTTAGTGAGAGGTAAATCCATGGATGAAAGGTCATTTATGGTAATGGTATGGACACAATTATTTAGGTCATCTTCGACGTATTGGAAAGGCACTTCGAAGAATTCCTCCTCTTCAGTCTTAGATTTAGGTTCGACCAAATAGTTGTCAGCAAAGGTAACCTTAGGTTTGAGGGAACCCAAACCGCATCTTTTAGGATAGCTATTAGCTTCTAAGGGTTGTCTAATTCCATTTTCATTTGGGCAAAGACCAGTACCATGATATCCCATGTTTTCAACAATGGGAAGGGCTTTGACATATTTGTCCTTAGGAAACTCCACAGGTTCATCTTTGCCATCATAATATAACCAATCCAAAATATTATCTTCCATGTGTTCATCACTAAGGGAACCCCAATGTTCAAATGTCATTTTATTAACTTGCATGGTTTCCTTATTAATAGAGGATGGCAATTGTGAAGGTTTTCCAAGGGAATGAGGGGAGAGTGGTAATTGTCCCACACACAAGGCATTTTTGAACTTATATTCTCCCATTCCCAAGTCAGTAAAGGTAGTCTTTTTCCCTGTAGTGCTAACTTTAACATCTTCAACTTTCTCTTTCCCTTTACGAGAATTTGAACTCTCATGGGCTTCTTCTAGTACTGTATGGGAAGCAGTTTCTTTAATGACAAGTGGCTTAGGTATGACTGCAGAAAACTCACTTATGGGACAAAGATTTTCTGGAGTACCTTCCAATCTTCTACAAAATTCAAAAGGTGTAGGATCCCCTGGAATTGTAACTTCTCGTCCTTGGTGTGGGAATTTCAAACATTGGTGATATGTGGAAGGCACTGCTTTGAGAGTGTGTATCCATGGTCTACCAAGCAAGATGTTATATGGCAAATCTAAATCTAGAACATGACATTCAGTATTGATAATGGCTGGTCCAACTTTGAGAGGTAACATAATAACTCCTTTTGATTCCCTTTCTCTTTCATCATATTCCTTTATAGTAATTGTTTTACTAGAATCAAGGAGATCCTCTGGAAGTCCTAGGAAACAAATCATCTTTAATGTACAAATATTTAAACCGGATCCATTGTCTATGAGGACTCTTTTTATTTTATGTCGTTGTATGAGAACTTCAATATGGAGCAACATATTATGGTTGCGATTGGGAGCTTGGAAATCTTTATCTGTGAAGACCAAATGTTGTTGAGCGGCAAGGTTTCCAATTATGGTAGTGAATTGGGTGGGATTAATATTATCAGGGACACAGGACTCTAAAAGGGCCTTTTCCAAGATTTCCTTATGTACAGGTGAGGTGGTAAGAAGCTCAAGGATGGATATTTGTGCAGGAGTCTTACCTAGTTGGGATAATACATCATAGCGTGAAGCGGGCCTTTGGGGAGTGGATGGTGCAGCAGGCGCGTATGGAGCTGGTGTATTACTATTATTAGGAGTAGCTACTTGCAAAGTGAGTCTTCCACATCGAGTGGTTGCATCACAATCAGTTGCTTGTAAGACAAGGGTATTCACATGAGTGTCTACCCTATCGATGTAACCACACAAGGAATCAAAACCACATATATCATTGGTGTCTATTTTACCACACAAGGAGTCAAATCTTGATATGTGGTTAGTAGAGTAATCATAAGGTACAGCATTTGATGTGGAGGCTTGATTCGTATTATTGTTTCCATCATTGTGATCGGGAAAGGGCTTTTCAAATATTTTCAACTTAGCATTCTTAGAGAAAGGACCTCCTTCCACTTCAATTTCTCCATTATCAACAAGATTTTGGATAAACACTTTGAGTTTGGAACACTTATTGGTATCATGTCCTTTGACGCGATGGTACTTGCAATACTCATTTTCTTGATACCACCTAGGTTTTGGTTGATTTTCATCAAAAGGACGTGTATTAGGAAACACCATTAAGTTATGTTCTACCACCTTTTGAAAGATGGCTTCCAATGGTTCATGGAAGTTGGTGAATGTCCTATTTCGATCAAAATCATGATTGTAATTGTTGCGCTAAAAGAATCGAGTTTGCTGATTGCCCTGGTTGTCTTGATGTGAGTTATTGTTGTTACGATTGCGGTAATTATTGTTGCTACCTCCTCGAAGGTTTTTGACATCCGTAACACCATCATGTGTAACACCCTTATTATTAGACCATGACCTAGGCTTTTTATCGTTGTTCGATTCATTATGAGAAGATGAAGAACTATAATGTTTGATGGTGCCTTTTTCTAAAAGTCCACTTTCAATGTTTTTACCCTTTTTGATCAAAGTAGGAAAGTCCTCAGGACTCGCCATTTTAAAGTGAAAGGACATTTCAGGTATCAAATTTTTGATGAACATATCTACAAGGTAAGAGTCCTCAATTTTGTATGGCATATGACTAGCAAGATGTCTCCATCTTTGCAAGAAATTGGCAAAAGTTTCTCCATTTCGTTGCTTAGTATTACACAAGTCACTTAATGAGACCTGATTGTCTGTGTTGTATGAGTATTGTGCTATGAACTTATTTTCCAACTCATCGAAGGTAGAATGAGAATCCTTAGGTAGATTTATGTACCACTCAAATGCAGGGCCTCCGAGACTTCATGGGAAGAGTCTCTTAAGGTAATCATCACTGTATGCCACCTCTTGACACAAAATATAGAACTCCCTTACATGTGCGAAAGGGCATGTTTTTCCCATATACTTGTCAAACTTTGGAATCTCAAAACCAACTAGGAATGGAGTAACAGGAACAAATTTATCAAAAGGACAAATCTCATCAAGAGACAAGTGTTTTACCCCTTTATTTTTTGTGCTGTGCACCTCATTTTGTAGTTCATGAATCATTTGAGTGAGATGTGTTACTTCAAAGTTCATTTGGGCTTGTGACTGCTGGGGTGGTGGAGTTGCTCCATTTGAACCACCCTACCTATATGCACTCGTTGCATTTGGTGCGGATGTTGTTACCATGGTCATAGGCACATGCAACTGAGGTGAAGGTGTAGGCTGTGTAGAAATGACGATTGGTTGAGTTGGTGTTTGACTAATACCAAGGCCTCCTACATTTGAAGTTGTTGAGATTTTTTGTGGAGCATTAGCATATGTGGTAAAATTTAATAGAGCATTGATGAATTGTTGAAAGATATCAGGGTTGGTTTGAAGCGTCAATTGTGGTAAAGTGCTAGATGTGGGTATTGCACTAGTTGTCACCGTAGGTCCTTTTCCTTTGCTTGATGTTGGTATTGCACTTGAACTAGGTGCTAAGGGAGCACCACCTTTCTTGACTTGATTAAATAGGATGTTCTCATCAAAACTTGTAGGAACGTTAACACCATCCTTGATCAGATTTAAGAATATGCCAGTCTTGTTTGCCTTAATGGATTTCTCCATCATCTCTACATTGTAAGGGTCTGCAAGGAAGGTCTTAACCTCACTAGAAATATCACCAAAATCGATAGGGTCTTCATCTTGGTCTACTTCTTCATCATTATCACCTAGATGGCTATTATGAAAAGGTTGTTGTGGCTCTTGGATATTAGGCATACCAAGGTTCGGATTAGAGGGAAACACATCCCCTAATGAAGTTGCAACTGAGGGAGGAAGATTCTCCATTACTGATTGCTTTGTTGATTCCCACAAATGTGTTTTGGGGTTGAATGTAAACCTTCCTAATCGTTTGTTTACCATACAAGAATGGCCAAATGATGAATGAAGGCTTATGAGAGAAATAGAAAATGAAAATGAGAGCTCTTAACCTTAGATGATTAGTGGGTCAACTACCCCAAATTTGAACAAGAGACCTTAGTTTAGCAAACAAAATGATATTGAAGATAATAGTATCCTTTTCTTACCAAAGATAGTCAAATATGATCTTGTAGGCAAGATAAGACACGAAATGGATCACTTACTATTTGGAGACTAACTTGTGGTCCCAAATAAGCAAGGTAAGGTATTGAGTGAACTGCTTACTATTTGGAGATTGACTTGTGATCCCAAATAAGTAAGACTTGATTATCTTTCTCTCACCAAAGATAGTCAAATATGATCTTATAGGCAAGATAGGACACTAAATAGATTGCTTGCTATTTGGAGACTAACTTGTGGTCCCAAATAAGAGAATGTGATTAGGATAAGGTGTTTGCTTATGGCTGTAAGGTCTAATGTCATGAAAAAAAAGATGTTTTTAGGTTTTTAGCTCTCTTAGAAGGAAGTTTGAAGATGGGAGAAATGGAAATGAATGTAGAATGGCCACTTGTACAGTTGATTCAATTTTTGTTTACAGGAAATAAGAACCTTGGGTTTACACCTGGGAAAGCAGACCAGTTTCGAAGTTTTCCGTTATAGGTGATCCTATCGTAGCGGTCTTGCCTAGCTTCCTCTTTTTGAATGTCCTTGATCACGTAGCTAAATTGTTTGTCACCGTGGTTTAGTCTCTTCCTTTCTTTGTAGACAGGGGGTTTGGACAGTTTCACTTTCTTATACTTGGTTTGGTTGACTTTTTTTGTCATGGCAAGAACAAAACAAGACTCAAACTTTTTGACATCAAAAATAAACTCAACCACAACTCAAAACATGACTCTAGTGCAAAAAATTCCCAAAAGATGACTGTGAGTCAAAGAGACCTCACCTAACCTATCTTACTGCAAAGGTTCCCTCACAATTTCACTCGTTTTTATTTTTATTTTTATTTTTGATTATTTGATTTTTTGAACAAACACACCAAACACAACAACAATCCTAATAAGGCTAATACTAGGCTGTACAAGGCTTAGCTAAAGGGCATCCTTGATATACACTAGGTACATGAGGCCCAATTCTGTAGATGAAAGAAAATACTGCCACACAGCCGGGGGGAGACGGTAACCCAATCTCCTCCTTCACTTCCCAAAGGTATAAAGTTCTTTGAGGCTTAGCCAAGAGTGACAATATTTACACTTCCAAGAGAGGTGTCTTTCGATTCACCTCCAGATTTTTATACTCCGCCAGAATGCTAGAGTTGAGGTCGTCCCAAGGGGTGATGAAATCCCCAAGCAGGCCTCCTAATAAAATAAAAGCAAGTCCACTTATTTCTTGTGCACCCAAGGTCACCCAAAGGTGCGAGGGGAGAGAATACGTAAGTGGACTTGGGGTTTAAAAGACACTTGTTCGTTATCCACAAAATTTTAGGTTTGCTACTCTAATTGAAGACACACGTGTTTAGAGCATACAAGGTTCTTTCCAACTTTAAATAGAAGCAAATAAAATACTAAAAGAAAATGCTAAGAATGAAAATGCTGAAATGACAATGCTAAAATAAAATTAATTTTCCTTAGGGCTTTTGATGTGTGTTCTTTTTAAAGCCCAAATCCAAATGTGCTCTATACTAAATGTACCCGTAAATGCTCCAATTTCAAATGTGACTCAGTCTTTTGCACTTTAGTTCATTCTCTAACACAAATCCTCGACCTGCAAACTCACAACATGCTTAAGAAAACCGTTAATCATTAGTTTAAACCACAACAGTCGCAAACGCTAAAACATGAAGATGACAAAGCACAGAGCGCAGACGCCAAAATACAGAGCGCAGACGCCAAAATGCAGAGAGTAGACGCTAAAATGCAAATCGCAGACGCTAAAATGAAAAGCAAAGATGCTAAAATGAAAAGCGAAGACGCTAAAATGAAAAGCGAAGACGCTAAAATGAAAATCGGAGATGCCAAATTCAGATCACAGACGACAGATCACAGAGCAGAAACGACAGAGAAATAAGTGAAAATGACAAAAACCCTAACACAGACGACAGAATAGGTAATGCACAGACGCAAAAAGAAAAGAACCTAATTTTTTTGACGGTGGCACAAACGCTTGTTCTCAGAGACGCTGATTTGCGGAGACGCTGATATTCATAGACGTGCAAAGCAGACGACACTGCGACTATCAGAGACGACAAAATGCTAATTCGATCTGCAAAAAATTGTATTAGCGGACTTCTGAAGCAAGATCAGGGACGTGGGTCCCACCGGGCGTGCCAAAATGTGTGTTGGAAAAATGTGCAAATTGCTAGAAGCCTAAGGAATCAAGTTAATCTAAAAGAAATTCACAAAAGCAACCAAAAACCAAAATTTCAACCACCTCTAATACTCAACAAGGGTAGCTATGTGTAGCCATTGTTAGTGTATCCTTGATGGAGGGTATGTTTAGTATGCTCTCACAAACACAACAATAAGTAAATCCCTTGTGTGGAAGTGCAAATATGAGTGTGAGTGCAAAGTGAATGTGCAATATGATCCTAGACTATATGAAAAGACAAATACATTCAAGATATGACTATGAAAGAAGTCACACTCAAAGGTACTCTATGATGCAATGAACATGAAATGATGAAAACTATCAATGAATGCAAGGTATAACTAGAATGAAATCTAGAACTAGAATGTAAACTAAATATGCAAGATGCAAGCTACAACTAGAATGAAAGCTAAACTAGAATGTAAAATAAATATGCATACACAACAAAAACTAAGATGCAATACAAGATGTAATCTTACCAACTATCAAATCACTAAGATGCAGCCTATGAATTTCATATGAAAATGTACCTATAATGCAAGCTCTCAATGTGGTGATTCTAGACTCAAAGCGACGGCGTATCAATGCAATCCAATAATCCTCTATATGCAATGCTTGAGACAAGGCTTCTATTTAAAGACTCTTAGGAAACATCTAGAGGGTGTCTAGAACATAAGGATAAGGATAAGGATAAGGATTAAGCACCTTATCTCCTTATCTCATATCCTTAGTTGGGAGGATAAAATGATGAGGTGGCACATGTGTGTAGAAAGTTTTCAAGTTGTAGACACCATGTGCTAAAAAGATGTGATGACAACTCATATGAATGCACGTTCCTCTAGGCAGTTTGAATAAAGATTAAATTAAATAAAATTTAATTTAATCAAGGTCTAGAAGAATTAATGGGAATATGGAGGATTTTAAATAAATAAAATTTATTTAAACAAGAATATGTGAAAAATCATGTGTTAATTTAAAATTAACACATTAGAGCTAGGAAGTATTTAAATTAAATTTAAATACTTAGACAAAAATGAACTTATTTAATTAAAATAATTTAATTAAATAAGTAGAGGAATGTGACTAGTATTAATTAAATTAATATAGTCATTCGGGACAATTTTTAGTGTATACACAATGACAAGGAACAAGTTGAGAAATGATACATGTTTGTTGAACATGCAAGAACCTAAAATAGTGAAAGATGCCTTAGGAGATGTGGATTGGAGTAAATCCATGGAAGAAGAAATTGAACAAATTGAGAAAACTAAGACATGGACTCTAGTTCCTAGACTAGAAAACAAAAATGTAATTTCTACCAAGTGGATATATAGAAACAAGCTAGATGAAAATGGTAAAGTCACAAGGAATAAGGCAAGATTAGCCCATAAAGGATATGCACAAGAAGAAGGGATAGACTATGGAGAGACATTCACTCCTATTGCAAGATTGGAAAGAGTAAGAACTCTTCTTTCTTACTCTAAATACAAAGATTTCAAAGTTTATAAAATGGATGTTAAGTCTGCATTTTTGAATGGTATATTGGAGGAAGAGGTTTATATAGAATAGCTAGAAGGATTTGTTGATGTTAACAACAAAAACATGGTATTTATATTACACAAAGCTTTATATGGTTTGAAGCAAGCACAAAGAGCATTGCTTGAGAGACTACACAACTATCTTCTGAAGATGGGATTTGAGAGGATTGATGATAAAAGAAACCTATACTTGAAGATAAAGAAAGGAAAAGGTATTTTGTTCTCTAATTTTTTTTTTGATGATATCATATTTGGAGGTCAAGATACTTTATGTAATGCTGTTGCAAATGAAATGAAGAAAGAATTTAAGGTGTCTATGTTTGTAGAGATCAAGTTCTTTGTGGGTTTGTAAGTACATCAGAAGAAATATGGTATATACATCACTCAGTCAAAGTATGTTAAGGAGATACTGAAAGCTTTTGGATTGTAAGATTCTAAGCTAGTAAGTACACCTATGGTGATAGGACATAAATTGTCAAAGAAAGATGATTTAGCTGAGGTGAACCAAATAGTATACAAGTCTACGATTGGTAAATTACAATGTGTAGTACATAACATACCTGATATTGCATTATCTATAGGGATAATTGCAAGATTCTCTACCAATCCTATGGAGAATCAGTTGATGGTTATAAAAAATAAAAATGAGATATCTAAAAGGAACAGAGGAGTATGGTCTATACTACAAGAAGATTGAGAAATTTGAATTGAGAGCCTATACTGATGTTGATTGGACTAGAAATATTGATGAGAAAAAGAGCACCAGTAGAGGAGCATTTTTCTTAGGAAAAAGGTTGGTTACATGGACTAGCAATAAACAAAATTGCATTTCTCAATCTATTGTTGAAGTTGAATATGTTATTGCTACAGTTAATTGTACAAACATTGTATGGATCAAATAGCTACTAAAAGGTATGAAGGAGGAAATCGTTGAACCTTTGATACTTTATTGTGATAATACAAGTGCTATAAATATATCAAATAATCTTGTGATGCATACAAAGACTAAGCACACTACAATCAAGTATCATTACTTAAGAGAATTAGTTCAAGATAAAGAGCTAAAGATGGAATATGTCAACACCAAAGAACAAATTGTTGATATCTTCACAAAAGTATTACCTAAGGATGCTCATGAGTATCTAAGAGGTAAAGTAGAGGTGATACCCCTATCAAAAGCTATCTAAGAAGTATGAAGAGTATCCTCCATCAAACAAGTTGATTGACATATGTTACACATTGATGCAGTGGATCTTACTTTAGGAGCTACCTAAAGTAATCAAAGAGCTAGAGTTGCAAATCAGTCACAAGCTAAGTGATCAAGGGATAAATTGAAACTGTTCATATCTACATATTTAAGATGACAAGTCTTTGGCATTGTTGTCAAAGAGGGAGATATACAACAAAAATGAATAGGAACCTGAGAGATATTAAAGGGAGAAATCCTATGAGGGAGATAGAGATTGTTATCAAAGAGAGAGACATTGTTGAATCAAAGAGGTAGACATTGTTAAAAGCACATAAAGGAACTAAAAATAGAGGGATAAATCTTAACACACAATATGAGCGAGAAATTCTGAATGTTGAAAGAGAAAGTATACCTTCTCATTACATCTACCTAGCAAAAAGGAGATAATGTAGAGGGAGATATAAGAAGTAATTTAGAGGGAGTCATAAGGATGAGTTGATTGTCTGTTGAATAGAATAAAAAATTTTAGCCTATTCAAAAGATGAAAGTTGTTGATAGAGGGAGAGATTTCAATACAAGGAATTATTTTCTTTTTGGTATTTTGTTGGTCTTACTATTTAAACCTAGTTAGTTTGGTTGATTAGTTTGGTTTTCCATCAATGCCAAAGAGGGAGATTATTGAAAATATATTGATACAAGTATGATGAATGTGTTTCAATCATTTTTTTCACTAATTTCAAACCTGCTACTTGCTGGTAAGACAATTACTTATATGAGTTAAGTACTATCATTTATTTGATTAATGAAGAGGATTTGATCAAATGAGGTAACAATTGCACCTAGAGGAAAGGTTGAGTTATGATATGAAAAGGAGTACAAGAATCAGTTAAGACAGTGGTATTATAGTGCATTAATAATCTACTTAAGGTTGCAAAGGTTGGTTACACTAACTAAGTTTAGAAGAACAAGTTAAACAGATTTTGTCTACCAAGCTTGACCGACTGAGCAAAGTTATTGCAAGCCAAGAAAAAAATTAGTTGGAACCAAGAAAACTCAATTCTAGTATAATTCGAGTGAAAAAATGTAAGCCAAGTAAAGTATAGTTGATGTCAAGCAACAGTAAACTTTAGTTCATACTGAGTATTTTTACAGTGGATGTTGAGTAATGCAATATGTGTCAAGCATCAGAAGCCAGTTAATGTCAAGTGTCAGCATTATGAGAAAGATCAAGAATTCAATGAATGTAAGTCAAAAAGTTTGATTTCTTGGATTGTGTGAACCATTCTTGGATTGTGTGAACCATGTGGAAGATAAGATTAATGAGCTAGTGGTACAGAATTCAAGATGAACCATTTTGAGTTGAATTCAAAGTTAATTGAAAGAGAAATTTCTAGAAGGGAATAAAATGAAATAAGGGGTAGATTCATTGAACCCTACCTAATCTAACCTAATCCTAAAATGGATGATGAAGGATGAATGGAAAGATATCTTAATTCTCTATTTATAGAGATGGTTGGTTAGAAGCAAGGGTTGTCATGTGCAAGAACCTAAGGAAGACAAAGAGTCTAAGGCATTGCTTCATCAATGACCTAAGAGAAGAGACTACATTGGAAAGCAAAGTAATAAGGCTTAAGGTTATGGATGCTTGAAGGGTGAACAAGATATCAAAGTTGACATGTATGAAAGCCAAGTAGAATAGAGGACTAAAATAGAGATTTATATTCTACAAATAGAGTTGTAAGTTGTTACTGTATTAAAGCCTTATTGTTACCTTCTAATCATTGTATCAGTCTAGGGTAAATCCTTTGGATTAAGGTTGACCTAACAGTCATTTTTAAATCCTTTAACTAGGTGACATTCCAAATGAATAATCTAAAGTTCTCTTACAAGGCTCACTCCTAATAGGGTGATTGAAATCCTTTAACCAAGTCACATTTAACAGTGTGCATTATAACCTTTAACAAGGTTGTCCTTTCATAGGGCATCACTTTAGAAGAGTGAGAATGAGTAGCATGTTACTGGTGATTTTTCCCAAATTGGGTTTCCACATTAAATTATTGTGTTAAGTGTGTTATTGAATCTGTTATGTTTCATGTTTACATTTTTGCAAATTGATTTGACAGTAGCCTACATATTTTAAGTGATTACATAATCTTATGGATGCATGCATGGTGAAAAAAATTTATGGGTTCACTAAGCTGTGAAAAGTTGTATATGTACATTTGGACCTTGGATAACTAATTCATGCCCCCCCCCCCTCCCCATCTCAATTATTCTAAATAATTCCAACAAATTTTACCATATAGGATGTCATGGACTAGTTAGGTCAACTCAGTATTTCTAAGATTTTCTAACATAATGGGTAAACATTAATAGTATAGAGTGATTTGATAAAAATAGCAACTACCTTTGCTTGTTTAGATCTCTATTCTTTCTCTTTCTATGTATGATCTCTCTCTTGGATCTTCCTTCATTTTATTCTTTAACTTGATTGTATTACTCTTTTTTTCTTCCACTGCTTAGTTCACCTGTCTCAATAATCTCCTTCATACTTTGGCCTCCTCTTAGAAATATGATCAATAGAAAACTCGCTATTGTTAGCCAATAAAAATAGCAACATAAAATTATCTCTTTCTTATCCTTAAATAGTTTTCCCAATGCTTCTAGATTCTTCCATCTTTTTTCACTTAATCAAAGTTGTCAATCTTAGGTTTACAACACAATTCCTTCATGAAATAAATTTAGACACATAGGAAATATAACCTTAGATGGAACTAAGTGTCCATCCTTATCCTTCTTCAATATTTTTCATTAGATCCTTTTTGAATTTTATAAATCGTAGATCTTTCTTTATACCTTCTTGATCTTTCTAAATTTCTATCAAAAGTTGGGCTTAGATTCCAAGTTTCCAAATGTGTTCATCCAGTTGTCAGTTGGTAAACATTACATTTACTCAGGCTACATGTAACTCAATTAATATTAACTTGCTCAAGAAATAGTTTATTTTTCTCCCTTTACTAATCGCTCAAGAAATATCTTAATCACCCAATGAATATAATCTCCCTTCATTAACCTTGCGACTTAGTTAACCTTGTATTCTTCAATATATCTCAACAATACATGATTGTAAAATAATCAAACCAACAATCCATTATCATTGTCCATATCATTTAAGTACCCATTGAATACCTTATATATCAACTCTGACTTCATCATACTTTCTTCAAATCCTCTTCATCAATCTAATGATATGGTACTTTACTAAGTTAGCATAATTTCTAGCCAACTAATATTTTGACATCAATGACAATATAAAAGCTTATATGACTATTTTACATACATTCATAGTATCATCACCTAAGAATCTCCCTTTATCACTTACAATATTAGTTGGGGCTAACATTAGGATCATGAAATAACATAGGATTGCCAAGGTTTCTAAAGAGAGGAGAAGAAGATTATTTATCAAAGAGAATCATGAGCCTACAACTTATAATAATAAGAATAATAAAAGTAGGTCTTAAGGTAATGAATCTTATACACCAAGCAAGGAAAGATTACACAAAATAAATCTAACCTTAAGGAATGAACTAAATCACAATGCATACAAGTTAAATGATAAATATGTGTAACAAGATATATAATTGCATACAATAATCTAACTCTAAAAAGAATCTAAATAGAATGAAAAGGAAAATCTAAAACCAAATCAAATTGGAAATATTGTTAGTTGGGTTCACCAGTATTATGTAGGAGAAAATGTGAATCAATAAAAGTAAACCTAAGTTCATCACATAATCTAACACATCAAAGGGAATTCTAAGAAAGTGAATCCTTTCAATACCAATTCTAAATTAATTGGATCTAGGAAGTTAGTGTCAACCAAGTGATGAGGGGACACCAATGCAAGAAAAGATCTAATAGGATAGAAATTTAGAAAGAGTGAAAGATCCTTATATCCCTTAATGTAATAAGAGCTATGAAATGAAATTAGAACTCTAGAGCTGTTGAAACAAAGACGGTAATTTGAGAACTCACCTGCAGAGTGAATAACTTTGGATTTGATTTTTTGATGTTTGCCCAACTCCAATCGATGAATAATCCAAACTCCAAACCTAAAAATACAAGATCTCTAAAATCCATAAATAATTTAGTTATTTTAAAGAGTTGAATTCTCTTAGTACATATGACTTTAGGTAGTAGGTATGTATTTTTTCCCTAGTTAGTGGTCTATGAATGTGAAACAATTTATGAACCACAGAAGATTGATAAAAAGGGTATCCAAATTCACAATCTATTCTTCCTCCTGGTATCTAAAACCAAAAAAATAAAGGGGGTTTTATTTTTTTGATTGGGGTTCTTCCTTTTTCTAACCCATTGTTAAGAATCAATCTTGAAATTAAAATAATTGAAATGCTTAAATGTAAATCAAATGCAAAAATTAACCTTAGAATAGTAGGATCTCTCAAATTGAATGCAATTAGCTAACTTTACCAATTATATTAGATCAAGAGGAATAAATATGAATAGATATTGTATAATACACAACAAAGGATCTTGGATGTATTGAGGTAGATCTTAAGTGCTCAATAAACTCCTTCAATTTCTTGATCTCCCAAATCCATGATCTTTAATGGAGGAATTGATTGGATGCTTGAAATTGGAATTCTTGAGAACTTGAGTACTTAATTTCTTGAGCATAAGTGTGTATGAAAGATAAATACTTGATGGATCAAATTAAGGAAAATAAATGGGCTTAAAAGGGCTCAGAATTAACTTTTCCATGCATGTCAATTGCGCCTTGCATTAGTACCTCAGATCAACCTAAACACGGGACCCAAGAAGAAGACCCTAAGAAGGGACACACTACGTCCTTGATTTTCCTAGTAGGGATGCACTACATCCCTAATAAGCAAGACCAAGAACACTCAAGATTCCTTAAGGGTTCCAAAATAGGTCTCAGATCCCAAAAACCAATTGTAGTTTTTGAGATAAGTCTATTACAGTGAAAAAAATATATTACGATTGATTGGATAAAGGTGAGGGAGGGCCTAAATGGTTAGATCCTACCTTGGGTTTTATGCCATGAAATAGGAGCATTAAAGAGGTCTATTAGGTCCTACATGATTCTTCCTAGGAGATATGAGCAACAAAAAAGAAGAAAAGGGGGATATAAAAATAAATGATGATCTCACATTAAATAGGTACTAAACCATCATTAAATTGAATTACTTCCAATTTAAGATTGTACAGGTCAACATTTTGGTCATGATAAAAATATTGCTCAAGTTAGTGATAATTATTATTAGTTATAGTTGTAGCAACATGTCAAAAAATGTGTTCAAAGAAAATTCTTATGGTCTAGCTCAGAGGATAAAAGGAGAATGCCTTTAATTACTTGGGACCAAGTTTGTAAACCTCACAGTGAAGGGGGATTAGGAATTTGGAAAACTAGTAGTTTGAATAAAGCCCTTCTAGCCAAACAGGGGTGGAGAGTGTATCATGACAATAGAGAGTGGAGTTCCATATGGAAACATAAGTATCTCTCCAATGCTTACTCCCTTCCTGATTTCCTTGATTCTCCTGATGTTATTCACTCTTACTCCATATGGGCAGCTATTCAAGGGACCAAGAATACTTTTAAAAAAGGATGTGCTTGGAAAGTTGGCAATGGATTTAAAGTGAAATTTTTGGAAGATATCTAGCTTTTGGATCACCCTTTGATTGAATATTTTAATGACAAGACCTTTATTGATCGTTGCAAGTAGAGATTTGGCCTTCTTGTTTGTCATTATCGGCAAAATGACTCATGGGTGAATTTAACTGATGTTAGCCAAATGTTGAATACTATCCAATTATCCCTTAATGTTGTCTCTCTTTACCCTTGTCTAGAGGATGAGATTATTTGGTTTGCTAACCCTAGTGGTAATTTCAAAGTCTCTTCTATCTTTGCTCCTAAGAATAAGAAAAATCAACCTCTTTCAACTCTAGCTTGGATTAAGGGTCTCACTCCCAAAATTAACATTTTCTATTGGACACTTCTCCAAAAAAAAAAAATCTGACTATGGATAATTTGCAAAAAAGAGGTATAAATTTGGTTAACAGGTGTTCTTTATGTAGAAAGGATTATGAAGATAGAGATCATATGTTTTTGAGCTATTCTTTTTCTCAAAAAGTTTGGATTGAGATTTTGAACTTTTGGGGCATGACATGGGTTCATCAAAACAATGTGGAGCTTGCTTTCAAGAGCTAGAGATGCCCCTCAAAGGATCCTGACGCTCAATTTCTTTGGAAATTAACCCTCCCCCATCTTTGGTGGGGTATATGGAAAGAAACAAATAATAGGATATTTAGAAACAAAGATCTTCCAAGTTGGGTGCTAGGTCAGAATATTATTAGAGCCTACAAGGAGAATTTTTTGTCCCAGAGGGAGCCTGCTCAGACCTTCCAACTTGATCACCCTTTAAGATTTCAAGATCCTAAGTTGAAAATTGATAATCCTAGATTGATTGTAAAATGGCTTGTTCCTCCTAATGGATGGATCAAAGGAAATTTTGACGGAGCAGCCAAGGGAAACCTGAGAAGAGCAGGATGTGGAGGTGTTCTTAGAGATCATATGGGAAATGTTATTAATGTTGTTGAAATCCCTATTGGTCACTCAAATAGTCATATTTCTGAAGCTACTACTGCCCTTTGTACTACCATTTTAGCTATTGGGTTGGGGTACTCCAAATTATGGTTGGAAGGTGATTCTCTAAATATTATAAATATCCTTAATAATAAAAATACAACCTCTTGGTCTATAGAGGCAACAGTTATGAAAATCAAAACTCTTTTTCAAAATTTTGAAAAGGTGGTCATCTCCCATACTTATAGAGAAGCCAACAGGGTTGTAGATTGGATAGCTAATCACGTAGTTCAAATGGGGCAAAAGATGACATGGCTCGATGACTTGGACAAACAAGTGGATCTTAAAGCGATCATTAATTATGATGGTATTCATTCCAGAGTGGGAAAGATTTGCTTGGATTAGAAATTTAATGATTTTCAGGAGTGGCCTTATGATTGTCAGTTTAGCATTCCCAAGGAGGTACATTCATGTGAAGACTATATGCTCTCTGTACATATCCTCAAAAAGGCATTCTCGATATCATGTCACAAAAAACTAGTCTCACTTCTTTCTCTCTGCTTTTGATATTTGGGTGTCTCTGGTTTTTTGTCTGCTCTACAATATGGGAGGTGAACCGAGGTAGCAGGAACCCAAAAAATGTGATGATTGGAAGGCTAGGCAGGACATTTGGAAGATTCTCCAGAAAGGGAAGGTGGCCAGCTACCCGAAGCGGTTGCATGGATTCAAACCCCATGTCACCACTACCTTCTTTAAAAATTGGGCAGACGACAAAATTACCCTACATGGAGTGTCTATTAAGCTAACTGAGGAATTCATTGCCGAAGTCATTGGTCTTCCCATGAAAGGTATCAAGTTTCTTGAAGACAGAAGAAGAAGAACTACAATTGGAAAAGAGCGGCGACTTCTTTGATGTGCAACAGATAAAAGGTATTTGGTGTGATGTGCTTGGTTGTATTCACAAATATTTTATCCTTGATGGAAGAAGTAAAAGGGTGCACAAATTCCACTTTGTTTTCCTTAACCATTTCAGGTACAAGGATAGAATCTCCTCCCCTTTCTATTTGCAGTTTTCTTTGCTCCAAAGTTTGAATGCCCATAAAAAGAAACAATCTCGACCCATATTACATGAAGGTTTGATTTTACTCATTGAGGGTTTTTGTAAAAATAAGTTGATTGCTTCATCCCTGTCCACTGCAAAGCATAAGAGTCCTAATCTTGTTACAAGAAAAATGGATGAGAGTGTTAAAAATATAACAAAGGTTAAACTAAAACCCTCTAGTTCTCGAAGACATATTGAGGAAGAGGACACAGAGGTGGAGAGCACTGATGGATTTGATAAGGATGCCCCTGAGGAAGAGGAGGGGATGGATGCTGGGCAGCTTAGCTCTAACCTGGATGTTTACCCAGATTCGAAAGACAATAATGAGGAGGGGAGAGAGGAAGATACTACGGAAGTTAATTCAGAACAGAGAAAGTCTGAAAATGAGGACACTCATCTCGAGTCTGGGGGAGGTGATAAAGAGAAACAAAATAATGATTTAGCCATGTTGAGTGAGGAGGAAAACATGGTGAAAGCTTCCACTCCTCTAAAGAAGACTGAGGGACATGATAAGGTGGGACAAAGCCACCATACTCAAGAGGAGCCTAGTGAGATGGAACCGTTGGATTGGGGGATTCATATTGATAAAGATGGCCCTATTCCACACACCATTGTTGATGATGTGGGTGACTCCCCACGGAGGGAAACCATTCTTTCCTTCCTCCACTCTGCTAAACAAAAAGCTAACTCTTTCCTTCAAGTTGATTCCTAGTTATATAATGAAATAATGGAGCTGAAGAAGAAAGTGGATACATTGCAACATAACCAGGAGGCTAACCAAGCTATTATTTAACACATGGAGGTGCAAATGGGAGATATCCCAAAAAAACTAAAGGACTATGAGTAGAATCTTAGACTGCTCATCAAGGAAAGTGGAACAAAAATGGAGCAAGTTACCTCAAGTATCTGTGCAACTGCGGCAACTTTGGGTAAAAGAGTTAATGAAGTAACCATATCTTTGGAGGGCCCAAGCAAGAGGACAAGATAGAGTTTGAGGAAAAAAGCTTTGATTGATGCTGCTTCTTTAGCTACTAACTCCATCTAGGATATGGCTAAGATTGGTAAGGAGGCTATGAAGATTATTATGAAATTGTAATAGTTTCCTGGGTCTTCTTTTCTGGTTAGGTTCCTATGCAAGTCTTGTTTGCTGGTTGGTTCTTCTGGTTCCTGTGTTTGGTCCTGGTTTCTAGATTTTAGTTTTTTTAATATATATTGTCAGTTCTAGGTCCTTGTAAAACCTAGGCTTTTTATCTGGACTTTATTAGTGGTTTTAGGTCCCTGTAAAACTTGATTTTGATGCTACTTTTTAGTAGGTTTATGGGCTCTTTCCTTTTGGTTAGCATGTTTATTCCTTTTTTGAGGATGTAAATGGGTTTCGGGGTCCCTTCAAAACCTATTTTTACCATAATCTAAAACATGTAAAAAAATGTGTACAAAATTATAGGGTGTCAGATGGCAAAAGGAGTGAATTAGAATATAAGGTTATATTATCCATTACCTATACTATAAAAGCCATGGGAGGATGTTAGCATGGAATTTTTTCTAATCTTACCAAGGACTCAACAAGTGTGTGATTCCATTTTGTGGTGGTTGATAGGTTTTCAAAGATGGCACATTTCATTCCCTATAAGAATATGAGCAATTTTTTTCCTGTGGAAAATAATTTTCCAAAGAAATGGTGAGTCTACATAGTCTACAAAAAAGCATAGTTTTAGATTGAGACACAAAGTATGTTGGGTACTTTTGGTATACATTGTGGGAGAGTTTAAAGATATATTTGAAATGCATCTCAACACATTATCCACAAACTAATGGATAGACAAAAGTGGTGAATAAGAGTTTGGGAAATTTTCTAGGATGTTTGGTTGGAGATAAACCAAAGGAATGGGATTTGATTTTACCATAGGAAGAATTTTCATACAATAATTTTGTCAATAGAAGCACTAGTAAATAACTATTATAGATAGTATATGAAAGCAGTCCTAAAAATACTATTGAATGAAGAAACTTGGGAAAAGAGGAGATAAGTAGTGTTTAAGTTGAAGATTTTGTAGAGTACTTTAAGAAAATTCATGAGGAGGTATGGAAGAAAATCACTAAAATGAATACATAATACAAGGATAAGGAAGATGAGACAAAGAGGAATAAGTTATTTCAAGGTAGGGATGCAGTCATGGTTCATTTGAGAAAGGAGTGATTTCTAGTTGTACCATCTTAAATTGGAAGCACTTCAATTTAATGATGGTTTAGTACCCATTTAACGTGGAGACATCATTTATTTGCACTTCTTCACTTTTCTTCTCATTTCTCATAGGTGAAATTGAATAGGACCTAATAGATCATTTTTGGTATTCCTTTTTCATGGTGTAAATCTTGAGGTATTATCTAATCACTTAGGTCCTCCATTGCCTTCGACCAATCACTTGGAATCTATTTAATGCAATAAAATAGACTTTACTCAAAATTGCACCTGATTTCTAACAACCAGGACCTATTTTGGGACCCCAAGGGAATCCTAAAGGTATCTAGACCAAGTTGAAAGGGATGTGGTCCATCCCCACTTAATCAAGGATGTAGTCCATCCCTATGTGGAACCTATTTTTAATTTTTTTCTTGGGTCCCAACTCTAAGTTAATCTAGGATGTAAAATTTGGAGTACAATCAGCCTGCAAGAAAAATTTATTCTAAGCCCTTAATAAGCCCATCCATTTTATGTTGGAAATGTAATGCAAGATAGGTGATTGAGAGAAGGGGTAAATCATGAACTACTTAAATATTCTTTCTCTTAATCCACTTTATTATATTATCTAATCTATTTGCATGCATGGAACATAAATCAATAAAGTAACAACACCGTAACACAATATTTGGTAACCCAAAATCCTCCAAGTAGAAGGTAAAATTGGGGTGGGGATGACACCCACAATGCTTTACTACTATAGTAATAAATTTGGCCTATTAGGGCTTACAATTGATCACTTCTAGTGATCTACTTGATTAAGTGTAAGTATGACTATTAGGTCCACCTTGTGAAAGGATTTATACAATACAATTAAGTATGTACTATATTAGGAGTTTCTGCAAAGGACTATCAGGGCCACCTTGTTAAAGGATTTGGGATTGATGCACTTTTTAGGATGAATTGGTGGATTGATCTTTGCTATGCAACTTTATTTTGTGATTAATATTCTTTGAAGTAAACTAATCACATGTCTATGATAGATGATTCCCTACCTTTCCTTTATGTTGTAGCCTTCTAAATACTCTTCTATTTCATATTCTCTTGTATGTAATGTTCTTCAGTTGATAGTACATCATTTGGATAATCAAACCCTTATATTTATATCCATCCAAATAATTCAATAGTTCCAAAAATAATTACCAATTTGGCCCAATTTTGAAACTTAGATCCAATAGCTTACAAGGGTGATACTGCAGACACTCGAGATATATTGTCACCTTGGCTAACTCTAGCACTCGGTTGATACTAGACACTAGGTCCATACTGATCACTCAAAAAAATTGTTTGGACCATTTCACATTGCTATGTATACTTCATTATCATTCTCAAACAAGAATGATTGGATGAATCAATTCACACTAGAGCTCAAAAGATATTGTCAACTCAGTTGACACTACAACTTGGTGGATATTGTCAACTTGGTTGACACCGTTGTCTTCTTTCTTAGTTAAAGCTATTAACTTCATTCTTTCATGAGCTTAATTAACACTTTTTTTTTGGTGGCTTGGTCACTACTGACTTCTCATAATGACTAAGTGTTTTGGTACTAATTGACAATGTTTCATGCCATAAGGTCTACAATCTCCCCCTTTGGCATTAGTGACAAAAACATTATCATGCACAAAATCGAAAATCTAAATTCTTCAATCAAACTCCCCCTTTGAGTGTGCTTTGTTCTATAGCTTAGTTTGCACTAAAAACTCTATTTTTAATTTTTCAAATTTGTTTTTGTTTAACTCCTTCTTACATATCTTTTGTTGTACATATTATTTCTATACATATTTCCACTATTATGCATATATATATATATACTTTCCCTCTTTTTATATATACTTTCCACCTTGTTTTTGTTACAAATGCCAAAAAATTACAAGGTCATGCCAAAATGAGAGAGGAAATCATGATGTGCCTTCAAAATCAAAGACATGGTCTTATCCCAGTTATCTTGTAGCACCTTTAATATGTGCAGATCAATCTAAAGTTATGTTGATAACTTCAACATGTCGTCTGCCACTGAAAGGTTCCTATCCTTAACTAGTATATTTGCATGATCTATTCTCTTCTACATAATGTCCATTTGGGGAAGCATCATACTCTATATATCTACCAAGGTTGCCCTTATTCTAGTCTCTTCTCATAATAGCTTTCCCCAAAGATCTATCAAAAATCTAACTTTTGCAAAATGATTTGAACCGAGACTTAGATTGAGTGCCAACTGACTAGCACTAACCTTCAAGTCTATATCAATCTTAGCTACTTTATCTTTTATTTCCTTGGTAAAATTGGTTGTATCACTCAACTTTACAAATAAACATACAACATTTTCTAAATTAGAAGTTAAAGTAGACAATTCTACTTGATCAATGGCTATCTTCTTTGCTACATTTTCTAGGACATTATTTTCAAACTTCCTTTCAATTTTTGCAAGGATTTTGTCCTACGCATCTACATCTTCATAGAACTTATGTACAATTTTAACCAGTTGTTCAATGATAGGGGATTTTTCATTTACCTCAATAGATAGTGTATCCATAAATATATCTTTGATATCCTCTAAAACTTTTCTTCTATCCCTTTATGCCCTTCGGATATGTTATTTGGCTCTTTTCTTCCATAGTTCTCCCAATATGTCCATTTCCTCAGCAAATAGATTAGATTGGTCCCAATTTGGGATTACAATCTCTTCATCTAGATCAATATCATCAACACTCTTTCATTTTCCTTTTCCCTTGACAACTGATGTAGGTATGATCTCATTTCCTTTTTCAATCAAATCTTTCTTTGGTTGTTTCTCAGTTGATACTATGGTAGCCTATTGCTCAGTTACTGCTAGAGGAGAACTCATTGAAGATTTAATAGTCATTAATTTATTGCTTGGTTCAACTAGGTTCAACTTAGTATACTATAGCTTGGATGCTACCTTAGGAGGTGTAGCTGGGAGTGATGTTATGACTTCTACAACAATTTTCTCAGGATCATACTCTTCTATTGTCTAAACCTCTGGTAGGTCTCCCTCTTCTTTGATATCAAAAATGGATTTCCACATATTGGATGTGGACTTCACAACATCCTCTATCTTATCTGACAAAATTTGAAAGGCTTTAAATCTAGGAGTCCCTTTGTTCTCATATTAAGACATGGCCTTCTTTATTTCCTTTTCAGAGAGGTTTGGCATTATTTTCCTTAAATTCTAATCTCTAATGTCTTTCTCTATCTTTACTACATTTTCCCAATGTTGAGAGATGGATTTTAGTAAGGCTTTAGGAGCATACCCTTTGAGTTTAGAGGGTTCATACTTCCATCTAGCCATCTTTTCAACTAATGCTTCTTCAATTTGTTTATGCTCCTCTTTACTTCTATAATCATATTTGAAGAATTTGAACCCTGTCATTCCACTTTCTTCCCTTATTATTTTCAATTATTTCTCAAATTTAGGTGGTGGCCTCCTTAAATGAATTATTGGAGTGTTTTCTTCATCTACATCATCATCCTCTTCCTCAAGCCTAAATTTTCTTCTTGGCTTCCTAGACTTGGTAGCGGTGATTATAGGGGTAGAATACCTTGATGATTTCTTTGATGGAGAATTTGATGAAGTCTTTGCTTTCTTATTAGGAGGTTCCTCTACCTCTTCTTTTCTTGATCAGCTTCATCTTCTTCTTCCTCTTCTACATCATCACCTTTCCATTTAGTAAGCATGAGAGGAGAATCTAATTTGGAAAGATTCTTCTCAATGTTTTCTAACCTTTTCTTTCCTCTCTTCAAGAATTGAGGAATCTGAATCTCAAGTGAGATTTTATTCTTTTCTTCTTCATATGTTCCAAAGTATGTAGCCTTTGGATCTACAATCTCATTGATGAGAGCCTCAATGATATCTTTGGTTTCATCAATGTTTACCTCATATGTCATAGGCTTCACCCATGCAATCACAGGTCTGACTGCCTAAATTTATACTTTATCATAGTCAACCAAGAAGCTTATGTCTTGCTCATAATCATCTACCAATTTTTTAGGGATCCTAAACCTAATCTACATCCTCTCCTTAAAGTTTCCAAAGTATAAATCCATGATTCCTTCAAATTTCTCACCCATTTCATCTATAAATTCATTGATCCGATATAGCATGAGGATTTATTTCTTCCATACAATAGTTCCTTTTGATGGAAAGAATTTTTGCATGTAAAAGAACAATAGATCAAGAGTGAACCAACATATATGATTTTTTCTTCAAGGCTCAAATTTTCTCCATATTCTTGCTCAACTTGATGTACTGAAGCTTAGTGAGATCAAAAGAT
The DNA here is from genome assembly GCA_028749045.1 of Cupressus sempervirens. Classification (NCBI taxonomy): domain Eukaryota; kingdom Viridiplantae; phylum Streptophyta; class Pinopsida; order Cupressales; family Cupressaceae; genus Cupressus; species Cupressus sempervirens. The sequence goes on from CM053789.1 coordinate 715,621,792, forward strand.
AGGTTCTTCCTCACAACTTTATATGTTAGGTCAACTACTTCACAAGGCATATTGTTTGGTTGGCTCAAACTATAAATCTTGTGAGCTATGACACGAATGCTAAACTTGATTTCTATGTTAGTTAAATTATTAAACTTCATGCTTGTATCATCCCATTCAACTAGGGTTAGCTTAGCAAATTCTACCCATCATAGGGTTTTGGTTGTCTTGGACTTCTCCATCATTGGGTAGCCATTTATTTGATGGATCATCTTCTTAGTGATGGGAAATGGTTGCTTCAGCTAGAAGTTCATTTCATGGAATCAGCTCTATACAAACCTAATCCACTTATTTAAAATTTCCTCGATGTCTGAAAGATATGGGTCAAGCCCTTAACTTCCAGATGCTTGTGTTATGGTTTCAACATTATCATTTTCACACAGTGCACTATATTCTTGATCCAGCTCAAAATTGCTCAATTCTTGAATTGAATAATAATAAAACAACCCTACATTATAAATAAGAAGTACCTTGAGAGGAGGAGCTGAGTGTGCTCCTTGTGGATCCTTCTCATAAATCATTTTGTAAAGCTTGAACTTAGTTGGAATGCAATCTAAGCTTTTCACCAAGATTTCAAAACCCCTTTTAACCTTTGTGCTTGAAGAGGCTACCATATCACTTGGTTGATTAAGGACTATAGATGGTAACTTTTCTTGCAACTTTCCTTCAACAAAAAATTTCTTTGAATCACTCGGGGGCTCAAAGAATGTTATGCTCTATAAAATATCTGAATTTGCGGTGAAGAAATGAATCTTCAATTTCTCCTTTTTATCATATTTTTCAATTTTAGGGCCTCATTAATGATTTGTACTTAGGTAGGTGAAATAGGCTCGGACAAGTCTTCAAACTTTTATTTCACCTTGAAACTTGGTTGAGACTAGCTAACTTCACTCAGTTGAGTTTGACTTCTCTTGGTTAAACCTTAAGAATAACTCGGTTAGGACTTATAGCTTGGTTATAACTACTTCCATCTATCCTAGTGCATCTATTATGCTAATTTGGACTTTCTTTCTTGTATGACTAGAACTAATGTATAATATGATTGTGTTCATAGCTCTAGTGTCCTCCTTACATGCTTATGCAGAGATGATTGAATCACCCAATTCATTGCCTTGGGTGTCAATAACTTCACTTGCCTTGGGTGTCAATAACTTCACTATTTTGGCTTGAACTCTCTGCAAATTTCCTTATCCATTGCTTCTTCATTTGAGTCCTGACCTTATCATCTTTTTATTTCATTCATCTTCAACTATAGCTCAATCCATAGAGCTCTTTGATAGATGACCAAGTTATTTTCATACATTCCTCTTTCTTAAGTGAGTCTTCTTCCAATTAGCTCCAATGTGTCCATACTCACCACATAGATAACATCTACACCATGTGTTGTAATCCCAACCAAATATTTCTTTATAAAGTCATTCAGTAGGATAAAATTTCTTGGTTTTGTACTCTAAATATTTATGACCTTGTCTATTACATGTGAAACATTTTCCTTCAAACTTAGTTTTCTTTGTGCATTCACTTGCTCTATGTCCATGCTTGTTACAACTATAACATTTACCATTAAAATTTGATGTTCCATTACTCCAACATTTGTTTGATGTATGCCCTAACTTTCCACAATTATTACATGTAGATCTTTTGTTGTTTTTAGTTCCTTGTTGTGATGATTCTCCTCGTTCAAAGTAGCCCAATCCTGATTTCCCTTTGTGTCTATAGTGAGATAGGTTAGCCAACTGATCCATGCTTTCTTTTGATCTCATCATTCTTTCATTGGTTTATTTTTCTACTCTAAGATCATTTATGAGTCTATCATTTTCTATCCTTACACTAGCGATTTCTTGATTTTTACTATTTAGTTGATTTATCATATCTCCTTGATGTAGTAAAAGATGGTGGATTTCATTATCCTTTTCTTCTAATTTTGAGTTGAGTAATCTTTTGTCTTCTTTTTCCATATCTTTTTCATCGTCATCTTTTTTCTTTTGTTCCATGAATTCACATATCATGACTAAATAAATCTCCTATTCTCTTTTCAATTTTCTAACTTCTTCTTATATAATGAGGTTCCTTTGAAGTAGATCTTCTATAGTTGCATCTATTTCATCTCAAACTTCTTTCTCTTCAAATATCTTTAATTTTTTCTTCTGTGTATAGATTTCATTCATCAATACTGCTAACTTTTTTCTTTTTTTTAGGGATTGGGAGAGTTGATTCTTTAGTTTCTTGATCTATTCCATGGCCATGTGTAGATCCAATTTTTTATTTTCAATAGCTTTCTCTAGCTTGTATACTTTCATTGTCTCTAATCTTTTCTCTCAAACTGCTCAACTTCTGATAAGAGAACCTTCCTCTGATAACAATTGTTGGAAATGTAATGCAAGCTAGGTGATTGAGAGGGGAAGTGAATCAAGAACTACTTAAATCTTCTTTATCTTAATACACTTTATTATATTATCTAATATACTGCATGCATGAAACATAAATCAATAAAGTAACAACACCATAACACAATATTTGGTAACCCAAAAACCCTCCAAGTAGAAGGTAAAACTAGGGTGGAGATGACACCCATAATGCTTCACTACTAGAGTAATAAATTTGGCCTATTAGGGCTTACAATTGATCACTTCTAGTGATCTACTCAGATAAGATTAAATAGGACTATTAGGTCCACCTTATGAAAGGATTTATACAATACAATTAAGTATGTACTTTGTTAAAAGTTTCTACAAAGGACTATTAGGTCCACCTTGTTAAAGGATTTGGGACTAATGTACCTGTTAGGATGAATTAGTGAATTGGTCTCTGCTATGCAAATTTTTTTTTGATAAAGATCCTTTAAAGTAAATTGATCATTTGACTCTAATAGATGAGTCTTTGTCTTTTATTTAGGTTGCTTGTAGCCTTCTAAATACTCTCCTCTTTCATATTCACTTGTATCTAATGTTCTTCAATTGATAGTATGCCATTTAAATAAGAAAAGTACCTTATATTTATATCCATCAAAATAATTACATTAATAGGTAAGCTACAACTTCAATCATTTCAAAAACAATTACCAAGTCATCTCAATGTTGATACACGCGTCCAATAGCTCACTCAAGTGATATTGGAGATACTTAGGTAATACTATCACCTTGGCTAACTCTAACACTTGGTTGATATTGGATGCTTAGTCCATACTGATCACTTAGAAAACTTGGTTGGATCAATTCACACTACTCTTCTTTCTTAGTTATCATTCGGAAAAAAGAATGCGTGGATGACTCAATTTGCACTTGAGCTTCGTAAATATTGTCAACTCAACTAACACTACAACTCAATAACTCAGTTGACACTACTATCTTCTTGCCTGGTTAATGTTGGTGTTTTAAAACTATTGCACAACAAAGGCTCAATACCAAACTGATAATACTTACACAATCTAAGGGTTAGCTATTTCCTATCAACAATTATGTATGTAAACTAGTTAGAACCAACTTCAACAAAACCACAATTGGCTTTCTACTCTTTAGGCTCTGTAGAACCAAGGTGGGTATACCTAAGGGATGATTCAATTTGACTATTTTTGTATGAGAGCTTTATTAGTTTCATTCTGATTCTCATCCTCAATCCTCAAACACATACCTAATTTTGACATTTTAAACAAAATACATCCCATATAGCAGATTTGGTCATAAATTCTTCTGTAGATTTGCAAGTATTCTTAGCAATAGTGGTTGACTAAAGCTAGAACATTACATGAAAACAAGTGTTGACCATCTTTGAAAATCTTCATAAAAAGAATGTAAAATTGATTGTGAGTTTTGACTTGATACTCATTTATGATATATCTATCTACAACCTAGCTAAATCAAATCAGTGCCTATTCCATTGGGATTCAAAGTCTACTACAAATTTATGGATCTGATTTATTGCCTTACAAAAAATATTATAAGAAATTCTCACTCAAATTCATCCTTAAAGATATCCTTTCTATTACCATAGCAATCTCATTAAATTAATCAAATATTTTAGTTAATTCGTTGAATTAATAGCAATAATGAACTGACATACAACCTAAATGAATTGCATTCAATTTCACCAGCTTTACTCACACAATCTCAAAATAACCAAGTAACAATAAAAGAGACAAAATTCAAAAAGAACTGATATGGGGATTGCTCAAACTTTGTATTAATTTCTTTTTGAATATTTTATACAATTGCAAAAACTTAGAATGACTTTAGAAAGAGACACAAAGATCATTCCATATTGATGTATTCTCAAAAAATATGCAAAGAAGACATATCATAAAGTTTCTCAAAGACTGGACCAAAAACATCCTAAGTGTAATACTAAAATGCATTAGAAATAGGATCATTCTCTAGCCCTGGAATCTCACTTATATAATGTGAGATGGAACAAGCTTAAGGCATAGAGAACTGATAGCTATTTATTACAAGAGATATTTACATACACCTATCATGAAAAGACAAAATTGTGAGTAATAGAAAGATTTATACATCAAACATTCTTTTTGTGGGTCCCTTTCTGCTACATCCTTTTATACTGCTAATTTTTTGATTGGTTCCTATTCTAATTCTTCTGCGTATACACTTGCTATGCCTACCAATGATGAAATATGTTCTAATGATTGTAGATTAATCTTAACTAGTGGGTTTTCACTATCTTCATCCTATACTAGTAGAGTTACTTTTACTTTTCCCCTTTCCTTGATTGTGTCAACATCTTGAAGTTCTAGGCATATAATAGAAACTGATTGGTCACCTTTATTCTCTTCTTCCTATTGGCCTTGTGTGGTGGCATCAATGATTTGAATCTCATCATCCTACACCTCATCACTATTAGTTTCAACTTCTTCAAATTGTTCATCAGGAGCAATGTCTTCCATCCACTTGTCAAATAGTGTGTCATCTGGCCAATCAAATTGCAGAATATCTTGTTGCTTCTCGATAACATATTCTTCTTCCTTGTCAATATCAATAAATTCTTGTTTCAAAGAATCAAAGAATATTTGGGCTTTCACTATTTCCTCTGTTGTGGCAGCCCACCATGCATGCCCTGTTTCATTGATAATTTTATTCATCCTTAGACAAAATAAATCATCAAGTTCCTTAGCCTGTTCATCTTTTTTTTTCAAATTATTCCTTCTATCTAGGACATGAGGAAATAAACTAAACTTTTGGCTCTTATATTTGTTCAAATAGCCAATTATTAATCTCTGTAAATGAATTCTCTCATTATCAAAATTTGGGAGATCGGTAACAATATCATAGGTCCTTTCAATTTGATCATGTGATGACCTTATTGCAGAGTAATACAAAAATGTTACTTCCTTCCTCCTCTATTTCTTTCCCCATTTATTCACAATAGGCTTTAGAGGCTCATCATTTTCTTTCAATTCATTCTAAATACTCACCACCCTAGCCGATTGATCATAAAATAATGGCCATTCAATTTTATCCCCCAAATAAGTGAGATCCTTTCTCAATTTATCTTCATATTGTACATTTAATTCAACATGTAAGGCCCATAGCTTGCTCTTTTCTTCTTCAAAGTCTTCAACAGTGTAATATTGTGGCCTTTTTGGGGTATCTGGCATCTCTATAAGAGGAGTGGATTTAAAAGGCTCCATTGGGGAATGGGGATATGTTATTCTTGGTCTTGTAGACCTCCCCTTCAATTTATTTTCAAGTTCAATCCTCTTTTGAACTTCCTTATTGTAAGCTTCCAGGACACTTTCATATTTACTCTACAACTCAAACATGGCGCTTTCTTCCTTTTTAGTAGTGGCCAAAACAAATTGAGATTAATCTATATTCTACTATGCAAGTTGCACATGAGAGGTATCAACCACTCTCCTTAAAATGATATTTCCTGTTAATCCTAAGTCATCTAGCTGTGATGAAATAGCCCTACATCCCCTTCTCAATGACTAGATAACTAGAGCAGCTTGATCTTCACTAAATGAAGTCCCTACAAACTACTTTTTATTGGGGCCTTTTAATTCCAACTTATTTGAAATAGAATTGAAATTTAATGCATCAGCTATATCCCAATTGGGAAACAATAAAATATTTGAAGCCTTGACCATCTTCCTCCCCTCTTTAGGGGTTATGTTTTGAAACTCTTGAATCATCTGTTCCTTTATTTGATCTTGTAGGGCTCCTCCTCCTCTAGCTTAAGATGCTCAGTTCTCAACTTGTTTCATCTTTCTTCAAATTTTCTCATGTTAGTTCTCCATGCAGATTGGAAAAAAGCCCTAGATTTGACAAAATTATCATCTGATAAAAATTTTTGACCTACTTGTTCTAGTACAGGGTCTAGTTCCCTTCCTCTTTAATCTACATCTGTCAACTCAAAACTTGGCACTGGAAGCTCCTTGGGGTTTCCTTCATCTATTTCTGATTGTGTAACAAAAACTCACCCTTGGGATCCCAATTGTTGAATTTTCTCATCAATGAGCTATTCTTCTTCAATTCTCATAGGGGTCTATGAGGGTGAGTATTCCTCAACATGAGGATCCTCTTCCCTTATTATTTTTTGCCTTTTAAGGAAGGGGTCAGGAGGCCTCTCTTCCAAAAAATCACTAGTGGACTCAATTATTTGTTTGCCTTTTTCCACAATGGTCCTTTTATTTTGAATAATAGTATACCCTAGCCTTTTCTAGACAGTTAATTGACCTGCCCCTATATTGGGAGTAAAACCCAATCTTCTCATTACTTCCCAAGCCTTATCTCGGTAAAATCTAATAAATAATTGCTTATTTTCATTCATCACCTCCATTATTTAAGAAAAGGTATTCATAATTTTATTTATCTTATCTACATTTGTAACAGTATTGTCCGAAGGACTATAATCTGCATCAAAACAATGAATGAAATCCAAAACTCTAGAGAAGACTCTCCACTTTTCCTTTCTAGTCTCCTGCGCTTGCAAGGAATATTCATTCCTTATTATGTCTTTAGGAGAATAGAATTTATGCTCAATTTTACCAAGCTTAATTATGTGTCTCAGAACCAACTAATAAAATTCCTCAAAATCACAAAAGCAAGGGTGAGAAATAGCCATCTTATAAGGATCCAAAATCTTGTTTAGAGAAAGCCAACCCCCTTTTGTGATTACAAAATGATGGGCCACTATACAAGTAGGTAAAATTGACCTCCTTCCCCTCTTTAACAAAAAGGTTTCCTCCACTCCTCCCAACTACCACAAAAATTTAGCTACTCCTACCTTCAAGGGCACTTGGTAAGGTAGTACATGAGGACTTCCTTTAAAACCATAAATTCTAAATACAGTAGAAATAGAGTATGGGATGACATCTTCCCAATTATGTGAAACTTTCAAACCACTAGGATTGTCCATAAGCCTAATGAGACCCATTAGTGCCCTAGGGATTCTAGGATTGTCACTCAATAAGAGGCATCCTAGCTTGGAAGCAACATACCTATCAAACCTTACAAAGCTAGCCTTCTCTGCATCCCAAGTCATATCTACACTCCATTATTGGACTAGCAGTGCTTCTCCATTCTCTTCTTTGTTCAACTCCATTTCTTTACTAAAATATGTTGCTCCCTTCAACAAAAACATGTGCATCAACAAAGAATAATGGCCAAAAAAAAATTCCACCTTGCCCTTAGCAATCCCAATCAGTCCATTATGAATTTCCTTAGCTAAGTAAGAAGAATAATCAAAAATTATGTCCATACCAAAAGATGAAATCTAAGTAACCATGTGCATAAAATCCATAGGCATAAACTCCACTTCATCTTTCCCAAAAACTTTGCACAGGGTCCCATATATCTCAACAACCCTAGTATTGAAGTATGCCCTTTTGAAAGGTTCCCTAAAGGCTACTGTTATTGCTAGCAGAGTTCCAATTTTACCTATGTGTGCCTTCAGTGCACCTTTCCTAATGGCATCCCTCTTGTACATGTATTCATTTTTTAACCCTTTCAAATCAATGGGCACATGATAATTGGTGAGAGGCCCTAAACCAAAAACTTCCCTAATTTCATCTAGGTTGACTGTAATTAGGACCTCACCATCAGTTCTTCTCCCTACTCTAATGGATTGGTCATAGTTCTTTGCCACAACTTCAATTAGATCATAATCCATATAAACATTAGGAACTAGCAATTTCCCTAAATCAAAATTCTAGATATTGGCATGTGGGGCAAATAGGTTCCTCTTTGAAAACCATTTCTTAAACAAATACAGACTAGTTTGAGAGGTATTAGCATCCCATACCAAGTTCCCCTTGTCATACAATCCATCTACTATCCTCAACCTAGGGTTTAATGAAGTAAGTTTTTTAACTTGTACAATTTCAATAGTGGAGTTAGGGAGCAGCTCAAGCAAATCATCATGGACATTCCTATCCAAATAGTTCTCATGACTAGAAAACACCTTCTTTGGAGGCATTTTTTATTGTAATTTGTAAAACTAAGACACTACAGAGATTATAGTATAATTACTGACTTGAGTCTTTGCTTGTTTCTCTCTATAATTCTACAATATCTTCGTGACCAATGGGAATCTACTTCACGCTCTTGTCAAGCTCAACACAACCTTCTCAGTAATGGCTTTTTCTTAAGAAAAGGCTTGAAATCATTTTTTGCATGGGATAGAACTGAGAAAATCTTCTATATTATACTCTATTTTTCTTTTGCACGTGAAGCTTCATTCCTCATAAATGCACAGAGTGGCACCACCTTCTACGTTCAAATTTACACCATTGATTTTTGAAAAATCCTATGATCTAGGGATGCAAGCAAAGATGACTCATGTTCCACTTGACATGTTGGTAGTCAACCCAATGAGATTTTTCCATACGTATAGTTCCTTCATTATTGGCATTTTAGTCTAGACCAACTGACGATTGAGGACATGTGTTATCGAGTCACTACCTCACTATACATAAAGAGAAAGCATATTGCTATAGCAAAGTAGTGACAACCATTGATTCTACTTTGATCATGTGGAGGACACGTTGATGTATTACTTAAGAGTAATGTGGTGGGCCCTTTGTTGCTATGTCGCTATACATATCATTCAAGAAACTTATCATAGTGATATAGTGATGATCATAGATTTGAAGTTGATTTGAGGGTGAGAAAACTACATCACGTGCATAAGATGTGGTGGGTCCCCTTGTCACTATGTTGCATAGAGTAAAAAGTGCACATCTTTCCATAGCGAGGTAGTGACAATCATTGACCTAAGCTTGATTGAACGATCAGAATCTTTTATATGATTTATGAATGGGTGTGGGTCTAGGTTATTGATGACATGAGGATATTCTGTATAGTTGGCATTTAAAACCATATTTTAATCCTAGTTGCTTTGTCACATTGCTTGGTTCCTACCATGTGTTCATTTCATGGTTGGGCACTATGTCACTAATGGTGAGACGCATAATTTTAACAAACAGTGACATAGTGACCTCCGATGCCTTCACTTTTCCCAATGCATATGTGTATCCCACTAGATGCCATCATGTCCCAAAAACTTCATAATTGATATTTGATGGAGCATGTGTCTTGGATTCACCTTCTAAAAATTTTCCCACATTATTACTTTCTGTCAAGGCGCTATGTCACTAACAACAAAGATCACAAATTTTCCAATAGTGACATAGCGACCTCTGGTATCTTATCAAAACTCAGCAGTGGAAAGATAAAGGCAAGTCAAGTCATAATCACCCTCATTAATGCTTCTAACATAACATTAAAATCATTACTCACCACACCACTTGGAAGTCTTTATGATCATCAGGAAGTTTGGAAGCCATCATGACATGTATTTCCCAATTGGGTGCTATGTCACTATCAGCAGGGTACTTAATTTTTTTTGACAGAAACATAGCAACCTTTGGAGAAACTATATTTTAGTGACTTCTTTTTCCTTCACTGATACTTGGTTCCCTTTCTAGCTCTAATAGTACTAACCAAGTGCACATGACTAAAACTTCTAACACAATATAGTCTCCAATCATAGCACCTCCATTTTATGGCATTGCTCTTTAATTTTGTGGTAGTCACTATGTCACGTAGGGTAAAACACTTGCATCTTTTCATAGCGAGATAGTGACTATCGTATATCTTACAAGGATCAGATAGTGAGAAACATAAAAGAAAAAGGCCACTTGGGGGCACAAAAAACTTTGAAATGAATACAGAATATTCTCAAATTTTTTAAAAGGTTTCATGCCTGAAAATTTTTAAAGGAATGAGACCTAGGGTTTAACAAATGTTTTCAAAGGCTAACAAATCTAGAGGACCAAAGATCAGAAACCCTATTCACCATTAATGAAATTAATTCTAATTTTTTGTACCTAGATTGGGGAAATTTTATCTTGCAAAAATTAGACTAATTGTGCCTCTATGTAGGGACATTGAATTATACGGATTCAAATGAGGGTTCAAAATTTATGGGAGAAGTAGACCACAAAGATTCCCTACAAACTGACCACTCCAAGAGAACCACAAAATACAGGAAAGCTATATATAGGAAACTGAACAAAGACAAAAGGATTTACAAATGAACAAGAAAACCCTAAACTACTGTTCATGGATGAAATAAGTATTTTTTCAAGAAAAATACCTCTTCAAGAATTATCCATGAACTGGTAGTTCTAGAATGTTGCCTGAAAAATCTTTGAGAACATAAGAGTCTTCTCCCCAAGTGTTTTCAATCAAATAGGGACCTAACCAGATAGGATCAAATTTACCATGTTTTCCTTTTTCCTCAATTCTAGCATTCCACATTAGGACTAAATCTCCATCTCCAAACTTTTTACTCACTATCCTTTTATCATATAATGTCTTAACTTGTAGTTGTAGCTTTTGATTCTTAAAAGATGCTTCTCTTCTTGTTTCTACTAATCCTACAAGCTCATCCAGCCTCTCTTGCATGTCATCTGTAATATCTTCATCATACAAGTAGATGTAATTGTAGAGTCCTACCAAGTTATTATGAAGAATCCTTGCTTGAAATCCATATACTAGATCAAATGGGGCTACTCCAATGGCCTTCTTCACAATCACTCTGTCAGCCCATATTGCTAGTTGCAACGTGGAATCCCATGCCTTCTTGTTATCATCCAAGGTCCTCTTAATGAATTTTAATAGGTTCTTATTTGTGGATTCAGCTTGTCCATTTCCTTGTGGATGATATGGGGAGGATGTTGATCTTTTAATTCCATACTTGTCACAGAATTTTATGTATTCCTCAAACCTAAACCACATTGCATTATCTGTTATAATTCTCTAAGGGAAACCAAACTTGGAAATAATATTATTTAGCAAAGACTTGTTGAAAACTTTACTAGTTGCATTTTGTGTAGGGATAGCTTCTACCCACTTTGTGAAGTAATCAGTAGCAACTAAAATCCAAGAATAGCTAGTGCTAGATTTAGGAGAGATCTCACCTATGAAATCCATACCTCGTTGCTGAAAAGTTGCTTGAACCTCAACTGGCTCCAAGGGAGTATTACCTGAGAATTTTAGTTTTCCATAAAACCTTTGACAAGCATCACATTTCATAACCATGATTTGAGTATCTTTAAAAAGGGATGGCCACCAGAATCAAGCTCTCATCACCTTGTGTGTCGTGGTTTTCACACACTCTGGCATGCATTTCATTTAGGACTTCTTTAGCCTTTTCTTCATCAACACATTTAAGTAATATTCCCTCAAAATTTCTCCACCACAAGCTACCTTGGATAATTATGTACCTGATGGCTTGTAATTTATTTCTCCTTTTCTCATTTTTATTCAAATGAGGTGGAGCTTCCATATGTTGTAGATAGTGGATAACATTAGCATACCACTCACAGTGATCCATGTCACATAAATCAGATTTGAGGTCATCTGTTACCATATTTACTTGATTAGCATCCAAATTAGATTGAGCCATGAATTTTGCTAAACCTTGACCTCTTACCAATTTTGTTATCTGTATCTTAATATTAAACTCTTGGATCTTGTTGATCCATCTACACCTTCTTCCTGATACTTCTTGTTGAGAAAAAATATCCCTTACAACAGCACTGGGCACAAATGCAATGACAATAGCACCTACCAAATAGCATCTAAAAGCCTTAATAGCTTTTACTAAGCATAAGTTTGTTTCTCATTTATCTCATATTTTAATTCAGCAGGATCCAGTGACTTATAGAAGAAAGCAATGGGTTGTTCATATCCTTCCTCATTCTTTTGCAACAAAACTACAGCTACAGTGTGGAAAGATGCAAAATAAAATATGTGCATTGGCTTAGTGTAGTTAGGGATCCTTAGGACTGTGGCATTCTTTATAGCATTCTTAATATCTTGAAATGCCTATGAAGGTTCACCATCCCAGTTAATAGTTTCTCCTTTCTTGAGCATTTTGGAAATAGGTCCACTAATCTTAGCAAAGTTTGTAACAAATATACTTAGGAAGTTAACTTGCCCAAAGAAAGATTGGATTCCTTTCACATTCTTTGTCTTAGGGACTTTATCAATTGCTACTACTCTTTCAACATCTATCTTTACTCCATCCTTTGATACTATATGTCCCAATAATTTTCCTTCAGTTACACCAAATGTACATTTCTTAGGGTTTAATGATACTCCATATTCTAGGGCTTTGATGAATATCTTCTATAGGTGTCTACAATGGTCTTCAGCCCTTTTAGAATAAGCTGTGAGATAATCTTGGTACACAACCATAAATTTATTTATGTACTCATGAAAAGCCACATCCATGGCTCTTTGAAAAGTGGCACCAGCATTAATCAGTCCAAAAGGTATTCTAACATACACATAAGTTCCCCAAGGAGTTGTAAATGTTGTCTTAAACTGTTCTTCTTCTTTCACTAGGATCTAGTTATATCCTAAGAATCCATCCATCATAGACATAGGTTCAGACCCTATTACTTATTGCAACATAGCTTCCAGGTTTGGTAATCCATAATTATCTTTTAGAGAAGCAATGTTCAAGTTTTTGAAATCTACACAGTCTAATATCTCCATTCTTTTTCCTGACAGGTACTAAATTAGAGACCCAAGTGGAATATCTGATAGGTTTAATTATTCCCCCATCCCTTAACTTTATTAATTCCTCTTGCATTTTAGGGGCTAGAATGGGATTAACTGGTCTCTACTTCTACCTAAAAGGTTTTACATTTTCCTTTAAAGGTATGATGTGTTGAAACAAATATTCTCTATATGCCTTTAGGTCATCATATGACCAAGCAAAGACATGTCTATATTTTCTCAATAAGTCAATCAAAGGCTTTCTAATTTTAGCTCACAAATTATAGCTAATATAAAATTTCTTAGGGGCCTTAGTAGTACCCAAATTTATCTCTTCTATCTCTTGTGGTTTACAATCTTTAGCACCAGGCCTTACCCTATCTTGGTTATCAAACATGTTCTCCAAAAAAACCAAACCTTTATGTACTTTATTAGTTTTTAATTGTATAACCTCTTGACCAAAAATTTTTTCCTTCCCATCTATGGTTTGAACCAAATCACTATAGTCCAACTCTTGTCCATGGTATTTATCTTCATTTAGCAAAAAATTCACAATGTCTTTGTCATCTTCAAAGACTTGCCAATGCTCAATATTGTCAGGTATTGATGACCTATTTTGAACTTCAATTTTTGATATTCTTGCAAATGATATCTCTTGGGGTTTAATTGCTACATTTGCTAATAATTCATCCATCTTATTTTGGGTTCTATCTCTCCATGATATGCCAAATGCATCAAAAATTTCAATCTAATCCCAAACAACATTTCTATACTGCTTCAACCTTCTATTCTTAGAAGCATATCTTCCCTTTATCTATGAGATAATCAATTCAAAATCACCTATAACATGAAATTTCATGATCCGATGGTGGGTAGTCACTTTCAACCCTAACAACAAGGCTTCATACTCAGCTATATTTTTGGTACATGAAAAATTCAAGGTAAAGGACTATCTAAAAGTGTTTTTCTTGAGAGAAATAAAAACTACCCCTACCCCTGCACCTTCTTTAGAACTAGCCCTGTCAAAGAACATTGTCCATAATATTGGTGAGTTCATACAACACTCAACTTCATCTTCAATAACAAAAGGCAATTTCTCAACTTCTTGGATAATCAATTCAGCTCTGAATGCATTCACACCAGTATCTAAAAAGCAAGTAGCATGTTTGTCAATTTCTTCACCCAAGATATGACTAACCCTTGGCTCTCTATCTACTTTAACATCCTTATCACCTATGTGAAAAGTTTCATAAGCTAAGTCACATTGTAGGCTACCTCCCATAGTAGCACTCAATTTTCTAAAAAGCAACATTCCATAATGTGGAGGTATATCAACTACAAGGACTGACATGGTCAATTCTACATTAGGATATGCAGCTAGCTTAAATGGTAAAGAATTTATGGTACCTATGACTAGGACTTCTTTAGCATCCATACCTCTGCATCTACCCTTTTTAGTGTCTACTTTCAACCCTAAGGTTTCCATTACTTTGAAAGGCATGATGGTGTTAGAAGCTCCTAAATCTATCATGTAATTTTTTAGGGTCTTTCCTTTGATAATTAGACTAAGAAAGAATGGGTCAATATCTTCTATGTATGCCACTGATGAATCATCTAAGAATATTTGGGGAATTTGAGACATAATACCACTGTCATCTATTACCAATGGGGTTTGTTGAATAACATGTTGTTCTGTGTTGTTATTATTATCTCCTATCCCTTCTAACCATGACAAAGCTTTTCTTTTATGTTCTTCAATTCTAAACAATTTAGATAAGGGTACTTTCATAGTAATTTGTGATAACATGGATATCATGTCAATACGATCAAATATAGGGGGTTTCACAATCATACCTAGAGTAAGAGCCTTTTGAATAGTAGGAACCACTATTTTCTTGACAATATCAGCTCTTGATCCCTTTTCATGTACAATTGCCTTTGCTATCTCATTTTCTTAGAATTGCATTTTCTTCTTGGGTTCCCACTTCTTGGTTTTGATTTCTTTAATCTTGATTGTCTCTATGTTGGCCTTCTTGTCTTCATCTTTCATCTTATGTTTAATATCTTTATGAATATACCAGAAGGCTTCCCAACATCATTGTTAACTATTATGTTTCTCAAGTTGTAATTTCTATGCACTTGTGAGATCATCTTTGTAGTAATCCTATCAATTTCCTCTTGTGAAGGCATTCTCAAGTTCACATGACTAACTTTAGAAGATGTAGCACATATATAAACTTCATCGTACCCTTCATTTTTTGAAAACACTTGTTGATGATGTAACTGATAAGAAATTTTCTTTCTTCGAGATCACCTTCTATTTCTTCCAAATCAAAATCCAGATCCTCATTGCACATGCTCACCATATTACAGCTTACATCATCATGGCTCTTTTCTTCCTCCTCCTCATTTTGTGCATTATGGTCTGAAGCAAAGGACTGAGCAATAGCACAATATTCTAAGGACTGAGGTGATTGAAAAATAATGCAGCATGGTACATCATCATTCATATTAATAGAGCTTTTTTGTAAAGGATCTAGTGTGCCTTTATCTTTCACATTTTGGGCCTAGTTAGGAATTGGCTTACCATCCTTCCATTGAGTGATATGGGGATAATTCTACATTCTAGGTTGTCTGTTGAAATTTTTGTTATTGACAGGGCTTTCTCACAAACATTTGGCTTATATGTATTGAAAATAGTTGGGTTCATCTTTTTCAACAAGTCTAATACTTGTCCTATTGTAGGTTCTTCAAACTTCTTTCCTGTAGGGGCTTTATCAGCCTCACTTTTGTTATTATTTTTAGGATTAAACAACTTTGGATCATCTCTCCTACCTAGTTTACCAGATGTCTTCCTATTGTTTTCAATATTCACTGCAATCTTATAAGCATCTCTCAAAGTTTTGGGATATTTATCCCTTAATTGGTACACCATTTTGTTGCCAAAAGCATTAAAATAAGTTGTAAGATAAACATCCTCATTCAGCCTCATAACCTAGAATAATTTGTACATACCCTTTTGGAATCTTACATTGAAATCAAAGGTGGATTCATTAGGATTCTTCTTAATGTCATTAAAATCATTCAACATAAATCTAGCACTAGTATTATCTCCATACTGTTCTTAGAATAGACTTTCCAAATCACTCCATGAACTAATGTTGTCATCAAGTAGTCTTCTGAACTAGTCCCTTGCATCTTTAGTCAAGGAATGAACAAACAACTTCATCACTACATCCTCATGTTCAACCTCAAACTCATTTAGCATGTCTATAAAAACTCTTAAATGCTCTTCACTAGTAATAGCATTATTCCCAGAGAACTTGACAACTTTTTCGCTCAAGTCAAAAGATATAGGGTGTGGGGCACCAAGAATACCTACAAATGACATTTGTTTATATTTTTCCATGTAGATAGGTTTCTTTTGAAAACCAAAAACATTTGAGCTGCTTGCTATATTGACTTGATTAACAACAATATTCTGAGATTGTTGAGGTTGACCTAGAAGGATTTGAGTACTAATAGTGGATGATAAGGTTGGAGCCATTTGAGATGTTCCCTGAATTGAGATTAATGGACCAAAAATTGGAATAGGAGTTGTAACTAGGAGAGACAAATTTAGCCATGAAGCCAAAGAAGAATTAGATTTTATGAACTAGATTTTCCTCCTAGTTTTTGTAGGTTGGGCTTCATTCTCAAATTTTTCAAGTTCTTTTGCAAGATCTTATTTCTCCTTCCTAGCCTTTTCCAAATCTAGATCCAATTTTGACATGGGAGGGTTTGTGGACTTGCTTGGTAAAACTTGGGGTTCATTTATTTGGACTCCTATAGCCTTGCCCTTACCCTTATTAGTAATTTTTACAATAGGTTCTATAGGGTCCACTTGAATAGGCTTACAAGCTTGAACTTGAGTTATGACAAGTTCTTGTTTCTGGCTTAGGATTTTTTCTTGTTCTAGAACCTTAGATCTTAGAGTGTCTACATCTCCAAATACATCAACATGAAGGATTGAGGTCCTCTCTATTAGCTTCTTGTTCTATTCTTTTAAAGTGGGCATCATTCTAAGAAGATTATCTCTTTCAACAATGGCATCTAAGGTAGCTTGCTATTTTTCTTTCTCTAGACAGATACGCTTGGCTTCTTCCCCAACAACCCATTTCTTCAAAAATCTTATCTTTCATTGCAATTCTTTGGGATCTATAGAAGTAGCTTCTGAATTAATAGGGTCATCTAGATCTATTAGGTTAGATTCCATATATGAGGCCCCCATGGAGTTAAAAGGATCTCCAAAAGAGCTCTTCAGTCCTATTCTTTGATTCATTTTAGCTATCAAATCTAGTCTAGGAGATCTATTCCCTACTAGTGGCATATCCTTATCTTGATATGTTCTTTCATCTGGTAAAGGGGTATTAAAAATTCCTCCTAAGAGTCTTGTGTTCTCTAATTCAGAGCTGAGTGAAGAAGATTCTCTCCCTATCACTAGTTGGTACTGAGAATTAACTGATACACTACGTCATGATTTCCAAGTGGGATTTTGATCTACCTTCTTCTTATTTGGATTCTTCCTACCACCCTGAGGTAAGTCAGTATACATAGGTACATCAAGATTGGCTCTTGTGTAAGCTCGTGTGTTTTTACTTTTTTCAACCATACTATTTATAAAATTAGCACTAGCTTCAAAACCTTGACTGAGTCACTACCCTATTCTAGGGAAATACAACAATTACAATCACTCCTGACTTCTAGGAAAAACACAATATAATATGGAAATATCTGACACACGGATGGACCAATCACTAAGATCATAAAACTACAACTCTTGCTTGATAGATAAGACACGCGGAAAGGTTGAATACATCAATGCAACTCAGTGGCATATGCTTCTTTTCTTTCTTTTAAAATTCTCAAGCTTTGTCAGTAAAACACACCCATTACAACCACAAGAAATATTATAGATCTAACAAACACCATGTACCCAATAGGACCAAAGAAACTGTAGTACTTCTTACACATGTATTAGACAACTCCCTAGTAAAGTTTTTATTTTTTTGGTGTTTTAAAACTATTGGACAACAAAGCCTCAATACCAAACTGATAATACTTACACAATCTAAGGGTTAGCTATTTCCTGTCAACAATTATGTATGTAAACCAATTGGAACCAACTTCAACAAAACCACAATTTGCTTTCTACTCTTTAGACTCTGTAGAACCAAGGTGGGTATACCTAAGGGATGATTCAATTTGACTGCTATTGTATGAAAACTATTTTAGTTTCATTCTAATTCTCATCCTCAATCCTCAAACACATACCTAATTTTGACATTTTAAACAAAATAAATCCCATATAGTAGATTTGGTCATAAATTCTTCTGTAGATTTGCAAGTATTCTCAGCAATAGTGGCTGACTAAAGCTAGAACATTACATACAACCTAAATGAATTGCATTCAATTGCTTTACTCACACAATCTCAAAATAACTAGGTCAAAATATAGGAGACAAAATTCAGAAAGAACTGATATGGGGACAGCTTAAAATTTGTATTAATTTCTTTTTGAATATTGTATACAATTGTAGAAACTTAGAATGACTTTAGAAAGAGACACAAAGATCATTCCATATTGATGTATTCTCATAAAATATGTAGAGAAGACATATCATAAAGTTTCTTAAAGACTGGACCAAAAGCATCCTAAGTGTAATACTAAAATGCACTAGAAATTGGACCATACTCTAGCCTTGGAATCTCACTTATATAATGTGAGATGCAACAAGCTTCAGGCATAGAGAATTGACAGGTGTCTATTACAAGAGATATTTATAGACACCTATCACAAAAAGAAAAAATTGTGAGTAACAAAAAGATTTATACATCAAACATTCTTTTTGGAGGTCCCTTTCTATTACATCCTTTTATACTACTGATTTTCTAATTGGTTGTTGTTCTGATTCTTCTATGTACACTCGTGTTATGCCTACCAATGATGAAATATGATCTAATGATTGAAGATTAATATCAACCCATTGATTTTAACTATTTCCATCCTGTACTATCAAAGTTACTTTTAATTTTCCCCTTTCCTCAATTGTGTCAACATCTTGAAGTTTTGGGCCTACAACAGAAACTGTGATGCAGGAGCATCTTACACCCAAAATAAAGGGGAGGCATGTTGAATTAAAATTTAAAATTTTTTTTAAAACAAATTGTGGAGGAGAAAGAAAGTGATGAAAATTAGAAGAAATAAATAAATAAATAAAGGAGAAAAGAAAGGAAAATATGATTTCTATTTTCGAGGTGAATAGGAGGCATAATAGAAAAATAAAATAAAAATGGTTGTCATTCCATTTATCGAGGTGTGTGGGTAGAATTCTAGAAAGTTATGGATATTGTAGAAAGTTGTGGATATTGTAGAAGGTTATAGAAGTTGTAGAAGGTTGTGGATATTGTGTAGGTGGAATTCTAGAAGGTTTTGGATAATTCATGTATTGGGTGGTAAGTGCCTATTTAAGCAAGACATATAAGCATTTCTAAGCAAGCTCAAGAAGAAGGTGAAAGCTCGAGAAGTAGAAGCTAGAAGGCGTGAAGACTTCAAGGTGTGAAAGCTCTAAAGGTGTAGCTCTTCAAGTAGAAGTAGCTCTTGGTGTGAAAACTTTTATTTGTGGATTTCTCTTATGTTGAAGAATTTGTAAACTTCTTTTTGAAGAAGACATATCTATGATATCATCTTGTGGGTGTTGTAAGGATTTTTCAAGTATAACAAAATTGCTTGTGAAGTATTTTTTTTCTCTTGGTCTCTATATTGTTGCATTCTTGGTTGTGAGTTGGTAGGGTGGTGTGGCTCTACATCAGTGGTATCAGAGCAGGAGTTCCTGAGTGTACAAGTAGATCGCCAAAGTGTGAGGCAGTTTGTACTAGGACCTTGGTTGGGTGAAGTTTATCAGAGCAAGAGTTCCTGAGTGTGTGGACAAATCATCGAACATGAGGCCATTTACACCAAGATTTGCAAAGAAGGTTGATCTTGTGGCTAATTAATCTTTTAGATTGGTGGATTTGTTGCTTAGGGTTTGCTAAATTTTTGGAAGATGCCTCCAAGAAGATTGGACCCTAAGGAAAATGATGACCTTAGTGAAGCTATGGAATAAATAATCTTAGAGAAGATAAGAGCAGAGCTCAAATCAGAGATTGCATTGATGAAGAGTGACATGATTGTTGAAATTGTGAGTGCTTTGGGTGGTGTACCTATGCATGTGGGTACTAAAGATAGATATGACGAAGTTGCTGAAGACTTTGAAGTTGCTAGTGAGGATAGAAGTGATCATGAGGAGAGACCTATTGGAATTAGGGCTAGTCAATTTGCTCGACCTGGATCTCAGTTAAAGCTGAAGCATAAGATGGAGGTTTCTAATTTTTTAGGTACTTTGAATCTTGAAGACCTGATTGATTAGATTGATGAATTAGAGGACTACTTTGAGCTTGAGGGTATTGAAGATCCACTAAGAGTAAGGTTGGCACAAACTAAGTTGAAGGGACATGTTGCTCCTTGGTGGAAGGAACTTCAAAGAGATCGAGAAGAGGAAGGTGAAATGAAGATCACTAGATGGAAATTGATGGTGACTAAGTTAAAGACAAAGTTCATTCCTGTTGATTATGAACTTGAATTGTTTAAGAGGTTGTAGAATCTGAAATAGAAGGATATGACTATCAAGGATTACACTAAGGAGTTCTACAAGTTGACTATTCGGTCTAGGCATAGAGAATTTTCGAAGGAGAAGGTAGCACAGTACATTAATGGTTTGAGATTCAATATTTAGGATGAGGTTGGTATGCTGAATATTTCCACATTTGAGGATGCTTATCAATATGCTTTAAGAGTAGAGGAGAAGCTAAAGAGGAAGAATCAAGGTAGTTCTTGAGGGAAGGAGAAGCAAGATAGTTCGATACAAGCTAAACCAAAAGCAGAAGGTGAACCAAAACCTATTGAACAAAGAAGAAGGATAGATGGAGGTGTATTCAAAGGTAATTGTTTCAAGTGTGGTCAAGAAGGGCATAGATCTTTTGAATGTTCTATTGGTAGGATAGCTACTATTGTGAATGAGGTTGAAGTCCAAGAAAATCAGCCTAAGGAAGGAGAAAGTTTGTTGGCTCGGCGAGTACTAATGGGTAAGAATACATTAGATTCTTGTCAGAGGACTAGTTTGTTCAAAACTTGTTGTAAGTCTGGTGGGAAAGTTTGCAAGGTGATTATAGATGGTGGTAGTACTAATAACCTTGTTGTTTAGGAGATGGTTCAAAAACTTGGTTTGAAGAGATTGAGACATCCTTGTCCTTATAGGATTGGCTAGTTGCAAGGTGAGCATGCTTTGGAAGTGAGGGAGCAATGCCTTGTTGATTTTTAGAGTGGGCAGTATAAGGATCAAGTATTGTGTGATATTGTGGATATGAACAGTTGTCATGTGTTACTTGGTAGACCTTGGCAGTATGATTTTAGGGCTATGCATGATTGTGTTAGGAATGTGTTTACTATTGAGAAAGGTGGTGGGAAGTTTTCCTTGATTCCTAAGTAGAATGAAGCACTCGGTAGGAGAAACCTAAGTATTGGTAGTCGAGTTGAGTTGGAAAATTTTGAGAAGATTGAAAATTAGCATGGGAAGTAGACCTATGGAACACCTATGGTGGATGTAAAGGAGAAGAAGAAAAACAAGGGAACAAGTGTGCAAGTTGAAGATTTGGAGGACATATATGTGAAGAACCAGTTTGGGATTTATGTGTTGAATCTTGAAAGATGTTCTTCCAGTTATTAGAACATCTTTTCAGACCTGGGGAGTCTAATGCAGGAGCATCTTGCATCCAGAATAAAGGGGAGGCATGTTGAATTAAAATTTAAAATTTAAAAAAAAAATTGTGGAGGAGAAAGAAAGTGACAAAAATTAGAAGAAATAAATAAATAAATAAAGGAGAAAAGAAAGGAAAAGGGGTTTTCTATTTTCAAGGTGAATAGGTGGCATAATAGAAAAATAAAATAAAAATGGTTGTCATTCCATTTATCGAGGTGTGTGGGTAGAATTCTAGAAAGTTATGGATATTGTAGAAAGTTGTGGATATTGTAGAAGGTTATGGAAGTTGTAGAAGGTTGTGGATATTGTATAGGTGGAATTCTAGAAGGTTGTGGATAAGTCATGTATTGGGTGGTAAGTGCCTATTTAAGCAAGTCATATGAGCATTTCTAATCAAGCTCAAGAAGAAGGTGAAAGCTCAAGAAGTAGAAGCTAGAAGGCATAAAGACTTCAAGGTGTGAAAGCTCTAAAGGTGTAGCTCTTCAAGTAGAAGTACCTCTTGGTGTGAAAACTCTTATTTGGGGATTTCTCTTATGTTGAAGAATTTGTAAACTTCTTTTTGAAGAAGACATATCTATGATATCATCTTGTGGGTGTTGTAAGGATTTTTCAAGTATAATAAAATATCTTGTGAAGTATTTTTTTTCTCTTGGTCTCTATATTGTTGCATTCTTGGTTGTGAGTTGGTAGGGTGGTGTGGCTCTAGATCAAACTGATTGGTCACATTTATTTTCTTCTTACTATTGGCCTTGTGTGGTGGCATCAATGATTTGAATCTCATCAGCATGCACCTCATCACTATCAGTTTCAACTTCTTCAATTTTTTCATTAGGAGCAATGTCTACCATCCACTTGTTAAACAGTGTGTCATCTGGACAATCAAATTGCAGAATATCCTGTTGCTTCTTGATAACATATTCTGCTTCCCTGTCAATATCAATAAATTCTTATTTCAAAGAATTAAAGAATATATGGACTTTCACTATTTTCTTTGTTGTGGTAGCCCACCATGCATGCCTTGTTTCATTGATGATTTTATTCATCCTTAGACAAAATAAATCATCAAGTTCCTTAGCCCATTCATCTTTGTTTTTCAAATTATTCCTTCTATCTAGGGCATGAGGAAATAAACTAAACTTTTGGCTCTTATATTTGTTCAAATAGCCAACTATTAATCTCTATAGATGAATTCTCTTACTATAAAAATTTGGGAGATCAGTAACAATATCATAGGTCCTATCAATTTGATCATGTAATGACCTTATGATAGAGTAACACAAAAAATTTACTTCCTTCCTTTCTTTCCCCATTTATTCACAATAGGCTTTAGAGCCTCATCATTTGCTTTCAATTCATTCCAAATACTTACCACCCTAGAAAATTTATCATAAACTAATGGACATTAAATTTTATTCCCCAAATAAGTGAGATCCTTTCTCAATTTATCTTCATATTGTACATTTAATTCTACATGTAAGGCCCATAGCTTGCTCTTTTCTTCTTCAAAGTCTTCAGCAGTGTAATATTGTGGCCTCTGTGGGGTATCTGGCATCTCTATAAGAGGAGCAGATTTAAAAGACTCCACTAGGGGATGGGGATATCTTATTCTTGGTCTTGTAGACCTCCCCATAAATTTATTCTCAAGTTCAATCCTCTTTTGAACTTCCTTATTGTAAGCTTCCAGGACACTTTCATATTTACTCTGCAACTCAAACATGACCCTTTCTTCCTTTTTATAAATGGCCAAAACAAATTGAGATGAATCTACATTCTAGTGTGCAACCTCCACATCAGAGGTATTAGCCACTCTCCTCACAATTATATTTCCAGTTAATCCTAAGTCATCTGGTTGTGATGAAACAACCCTAGATCACCTTCTCAATGACCGCATAGCCAAACCAACTTGATCTTCACTAAATGAAGTCCCTTCAAACTCCTTTTCATTAGAGCCTTGCAATTCCAACTTATTTGAAATAGAATTGAAAATTAATGCATCAGTTATATCCCAATTGGGTAACAATAAAATATTTTAAGCCTTGACCATCTGCCTCCCCTCTTTAGGGGTTATGTTTTGGAACTCTTGAATCATCTGTTCCTTTTTTTAAATTTTGTAGGGCTACCACCTCTAGCTCAGGATGCTTAGTTCTCAACTTGTTACATCTTTCTTCAAATTTTCTCATCTTAGTTCTCCATGTAAATTGGCAGAAAGCCCTAGATTTGACAAAATTGTCATCTGATTAAAATTGTTGACTTGCTTGTTCTAGTACAGGGTCTAATTCCCTTCCTCTATAATCTGCAACTATCAACTCAAAACTCGGCACTAGAGGCTCCTAGGGGTTTCCTTCATCTATTTCTGATTGTGTAACAAAAACTCCCCCTTGGGATCCCAATTGTTCAATTTGCTCTTCAGTGAATTGTTCTTCTTTAATTCTCATAGGGGTTTGTGAGGGTGAGTATTCCTCAACATGAGGATCCTCTTCCCTTATTTATTTATTTTCCTTTTAAGGGTGGGCTCAGAGGCCTCTCTTCCAAAACATCGCTAGTGAACTCAATTATTTTTTTTCCTTTGTCCACTGTGGTCCTTTTATTTTGAATAATAGTATACCTTGGCCTTTTCTAGACACTTAATTTACCTGCCCCTATATTGGGAGTAAAACCTAATCTTCTCATTACTTCCCTTGCCTTATCTCGGTAAAATCTAATAAATAATTTCTTCTTTTCATTCATTGCCTCCATTATTTTAGAAAATGCATTCATAAGTTTATTTATCTTATCTACATTTGCAACAGTATTGTCCAAAGGACTATAATCTACATCAAAACAATGAATGAAATCCAAAACTTTAGAGAAGACTCTCTGCTTTTCCTTTCTAGTCTCTTGCTCTTGCAAGGAGTATTCATTCCTTATTATGTCTTTAGGAAAATAGAATTCATGCTTAACTTACCAAGCTTAATTGTGTGTTTTAGAGCCAAAAGATAAAATCCCTCAAAATCACAAAAATGAGGGTGAGCAATAGCCATCTTACAACAATCCAAAATCTTGTTCAGAGAAAGCCAAACCCCTTTTGTGATTACAAATTGATGGGCCACTGTAGAAATAGGAAAAATTGACCCCCTTCCCCTCTTTAACAAAAAGGTTTCCTCCACTCCTCCCAACTGCCACAAAAACTCAACTACTCCTACCTTCAAGGGCACTTGGTAAGGTAGTACTTGGTAAGGTAGTACATGAGGACTTCCTTTAAAACCATAAATTCTAAATACAGTAGAAATAGAGTATGGGATGACATCTCCCCAATTATGTGAAACTTTCAAACCACTAGGATTGTCCATAGGCCTAATGAGACCCATTAGTGCCCTAGGGATTCTAGGATTGTCACTCAGTAAGAGGCATCTCAGCTTGGAAGAAAAATACATGTAAACCTAACAAAGCTAGCCTTCTCTACATCCCAAGTCATAGCTGCACTCCATTATTGGACTAGAAATGCTTCTCCATTATCTTCTCTATTCAAATCCATTTCTTTACCAAAATATGTTGCTCCCATAAACAAAAACATGTGCATCAACAAAGAATAATGGCCAAAAGTTTTTTCCACATTACCCTTAGCAATCCCAATTAGTCTATTGTGAATTTCCTTAGCTAAGTAAGAAGAAAAATCAAAAATTATGTCCACACTAAAAGATGAAATCTAAGTAACCATGTACATTAAATCCATAGGCATAAACTCCTCTTCATCTTTCCTAAAAACTTTTCACATGGTTCTATATTTCTCAACAACCTTGGTATTGAAGTATGCCCTTTTGAAAGGTTCCCTGGAGGCTGCTATTATCACTGGTAGAGTTTCAATTTTACCTATATGTGCCTTCAATGCACCTTGCCTAATGGCATCCTTCTTGGACATGTATTCCTTTTCTAACCCTTTCAAATCAATGGGCACATGATAATCAGTGAGAGGCCCTAAACCAAAAACTTCCCTAATTTCATCTGATTTGACTATAGTTAGGACCTCACCATTAGTTCTTCTCACTACTCTAATGGCTTGGTCATAGTTCTTTTCCATAGCTTCAAGTATATCATAATCCATAAAAACACTAGGAACCACCAATTTCCCTAAATCAAAATTCCAAATATTGGCATGTGGGGCGAACAAGTTCCTCTCTAAAAACCATTTCTTAAACAAATCTAGACCAATTTGAGAGGTATTAGCATCTTGGACCCAATTCCCCTTGTCATACAATCCATCTACTATTCTCAACCTAGGGTTTAATGAAGCAATCTTTTTAACTTGTACAATTTCAATAGTGGAGTTAGGGAGCAGCTCAAGAAAATCATCATGGACATTCCTATCCAAATAGTTCTCCTGACTAGAAAACACCTTCTTTGGAGGCATTTTTTATTGTAATTTGTAGAATTGAGACACTATAGAGATTATAGTATAATTACTTACTTGAGTCTTTTCTCATTTCTCTCTCTATTTCTGCAATATCTTTGCGAACAATGGGAATCTGCATCACACTCTTATCAAGCTCAACATAACCTTCTCAGTAATGGCTTGTGTTCAAGAAAAGGCTTGAAATCTTTGTTCATGTGGGATGGAACTAAGAAAATATTATGTATTATACTCTATTTTTTTTTCGCATGTGAAGCTTTCATTCCTCATAAATGCATAGAGTGGCACCACCTTCTATGTTCAAATTTATAGCATTGATTTTTGAAAAATCCTACAATGTAGGGATACAAGAAAAGATGACTCATGTTCCACTTGACATGTTGGCAGTTGACCCAATGAGATTTTCCCATATGTATAGTCCCTTCATTGTTGGCATTTTAGTCTAGACCCACTGATGACTAAGGACATGTGTCGTCGAGTCGCTACCTCACTATACATAAAGAGTGATCATCTTGCTATAGTGAAGTAGCAACAACCATTGATTCTGCTTTGATCATGTGGAGGACACTTTGATGCATTACTTAAGAGTAATGTGGTGGGCCCTTTGTCGCTATTTCACTATACATATCATTCGAGAAACTTATCATAGCGAGATAGCGATGATCATGGATTTGAAATTGATCAAGGGTGAGGAAACTACATGATGTTCATGAGATGTGGTGGGTCCCCTAGTCGTTATGTCACATAGAGTAAAAAGTGCACATCTTTCCATAGTGAGGTATAAACAATCATTGATCTAAGCTTGATCGAACTATTAGAATCTTTCATATGATTTATGAATGGGGTGTGGGTCCAAGTTATTGATGACATGAGGATATTTTGTATAGCTGGCATTTAAAACCATATTTTAATTCTAGTCACATTGTCATGTTGCTTGGGTCTCACCATGTGTTCATTTCACTGCTGGGTGCTATGTCACTAACAACGAGATGCATAATTTTCATGATAGTGACATAGTGACCTCTGGTGCCTTCACTTTTCTCGATGCATATGTGCATCCCACTAGATGCCTCTATGTCCCAAAAACTTCATAACTGATATTTGATGGAGCATGTGTCTGGGACTCACCTTCTGAAAATGTTCTTGCATTATTACTTTATGTCGAGGCGCTATGTCACTAAAAACAAAGATCACAAATTTCCCAATAGTAACATAGCGACCTCTGGCATCTTATCAAAACTCAATGCCATAAAGGTAAAGGCAAGTCAAGTCATAATCACCCTTATTAATACTTCTAACATAATAATAAAATCATTACTCATCATGCTGCTTGGAAGTCTTTATGATCATCAGGAAGTTTGGAAGCCATCATGACATGTATTTCCCAGCTGGGCACTATGTCACTACCAATAGGGTGCTTAGTTTTTTTGATAGCAACATAGCGACCTGCGAAGAAACTATATTCTAGTGACTTCTTTTTCCTTCAATGATACTTGGTTCCCTTTCCTGGCTCTAAAAGCACTGACAAAGTGCATATGACTGAAACTTTTGATGCAATACAATCTTTGATCACCGCACCTCCATTTTATGGCACCACCCTTCAATTTCATGGAAATTTCTATGTCACGTTGGGTAAAATTCTTGCATCTTTTCATAGCAAGATAGAAACTATCGTAGATCTTACAAGGATCAGATGGTGAGAAACTTAAAAGAAAAAGGCCACTTGGGGGTGTGAAAAACTTTGAAATGAATACAGAATATTCATAAAAATTTTAAAAGGTTTCACACCCAAAAATTTTAAAAGGAATGAGACCTAGAGTTTTAAAAATGTTTTTAAAGGCTAACAAATCTGGAGGACCAAAGACCAAAAATCCTATTCACCATTAATGGATTCAATTCTGATTTTTTGTACCTAGATTTGGGAAATTTTATCTTGCAAAAATTAGACCAACAGTTAACATTGTTGACTCGGTTCTTTCATGAGCTTAGTTAACACTTATGTCTGGTATCCTGACCATTACTAACTTCTCATAATGACTAAGTTTTTTGGTACTAATTGACAACATTTCATACCATTAGGTCTACATTTTTTTTCATTTCGCATCTCATATCATATCCAAGAAACCATCACATGCACTAGCACTCAAGCACTCAAGTCTTCAAACATTTATGTGTTCAAGCATCCAATCCATATTAAGATACCTTCAAGGAGATTCTTTTGAAAATCATTGGAGAGGAGATCTCTTGCATTCATACTTCTCCATTTTCATTCTCTTGATTCATTCAATTGGTTGAGTGAGCATATTACATGCAATTTGGGAAATCTTACTATTGTAAGGTGAGTACGTACATTTTCTTTAAATTTCAAGAACTCAATTATTTCAATTCAAGTTTAATTATTAAATTGGGGTTTGACCAAGGCAAACCCCCCATCAACAAACAAAAAACATTTTTCTTGTAGGTTAAAGATCTTAGAAAGGTGGATACGTTATGGATTTGGATACCCTTTTCACAGAACTTTGGAAATGTGAAATCATATTTTTATTAAACCATTGTTGATCAAGGTCATATTTCTTCCCTGCAAAGGTAAAATTTATCCCTACTAAGAAAATTCAACTCTAATAGATATCCAAATGATTTTGGGTTTTGTAGATCTCATAGTTTTCAGTCTAGCTCATAGGAATTGATAGTTTTGGAGATTGTTTGACATCACATTTATAGGTTTTAATTTTTCAAGATGAGTTTCCTTCCATCTCTATTTCACTCATAGGAATTGATATTTTTGGAGATTGTTTGACATCACATTTATAGGTTTTCATTTTTTAAGATGAGTTTCCTTCCATCTCTATTTCAATACATATTCTATTTCCTTATATTTAACTTTACATTTCACATATACTATCATTACTAATTTCATAGCTCTTGCTATACAAGGGTTTTAAGACTTTTGTATTCTTTCTCCAACTCTATAACCGTTAGATCTTTGTTTCCATTAGTGTTCCTTCATTATTTGGTTGGAACTAATCTTCTTATATCTAGTTACCTTAGAGTCATAATTTAAAGGATCAATCTCCTTATCTTCCCTTTGAGGTACAAGGTTAATCAACCACCCCCAAAATGTGAAGTAGTTGAGGCCTATTTTGATTGCTCCACATTTCACCTTGTACATTTTAATGAACCCAACTGCATCGACTCTTTCTTTTATGGTGTTGGATTCCTCGTTGTGTTATATTTTGTGTTTACCTTACTTGTACATCTTAGTGAACCTGAGTGTATCAAATATTTATTTTGTGGTATTAGATTCCCCTTTCCATATTGTGTGAACCTGTACTATGACATTTCCACTTTTGATCTTCATGATTAGATTGCCTCCTTTGTTCAATTTTGGAGTTATATTTCTTGAAGTGTCTAGATCTACTTTGTATGATATATTTTTATTTTTGTTATTTATATATCCTTCGGTTTTTACATATAGAATTCATTTCATCTATTTGCATTGTGAAAATACAAAAAAAAAATTGCATCTAGTCATTACATTTCCTTTCAAAGTGGTTTTCATCTTTATTTACAAGTTCTCTTCATGATTTAGACAATCCATTTAATACATATGATGATTCTTGAGTGTTTTCCTTCATTGAGGCTCATATTTTTAAAGATTATTTTGATCAACCTTTAGTGATTCAAGATGTTTCTTACCTTAATAATGGCACTATTTGTGATGAACTTCTAGATGATAATGTTAGTTTCTCTCTTCCTCATGAAAAATATCACATGGTTCATGTCTTTTTATTTCAACATAACATTTCTCCTCAATCATACTTTCCTTTTACGGACATTTTTTCTCCTAGTGGGGATGAAGCATTAATGGAAGATCATAATTGTTATCCTCTCTCTTCTACAATAACCCTATGAACAATCAAGATCTACATCAAGTTAACATGGTCAATATTCATCATCCTTTTCATAATCCTCTCATGACTCTTAAAGGTTGTCCTCAAATA
Organism: Cupressus sempervirens; assembly: GCA_028749045.1. Taxonomy (NCBI): domain Eukaryota; kingdom Viridiplantae; phylum Streptophyta; class Pinopsida; order Cupressales; family Cupressaceae; genus Cupressus; species Cupressus sempervirens. The sequence goes on from CM053789.1 coordinate 715,652,081, forward strand.
ACTATTAATGGAAAATCTTGTGATCCTTTAATGGATTATTAGGTGGTGTCTCACACCTATTGCAAAAGAAATAATCCCTGTCTTTCTCAAAAACTTAGGCTAGATTATTATTCGGTATCACAATTATGTAATGCCCTTGTCAATATTTCTCTTTGGGAATTTATTTAAACATCTCCTATATACCATGAAGCCTTGAAAAAATATTTATCCAAACTCTTAATTCCACGTCCTAATCAAGATAACATCAATGCATGCATGATACCCCTCTTCAACCTCCAATTGTATTTACTCATGAAGTTTTTCCTCCTAGAGAGATTCAAGATTGTTATGACCCCCTTATGATAGCGGTGTCTATTAATAAAAATTACATACATCATACTTTGATTCATAATGGATATGGATTGAATATTCATAGTATAGATATGTTAGAGGTTATGAATGTTGATCTTTCTATTATTTAATTAGATAACATTATTGTTCAAGGATTCAATAATATTGCTAAGAAAAATTTGGATATTATAATACTACCTATGAAATTTGGTGTGGTAATATTGGATACTCCTATACATGTTATGTATTGACCCCTCAAATATAATCTTCTCTTAGGAATATCATGGTTGCATTATATGCATGTTTTTCCTTCTACTCTTCATCGTAAGCTTAGATTTGTTTTTAATAATCTTTTGCATAACCTTAATGTTGATGATGTGCCTAATCCTTGCTTAAATGTGGAATATTCTCAAGTTTCTCCACCTAAATGGGAAGTGAATAAACCTAAAACTAAAGAAGAACTAATCTTACACTCTATTTAAAGATGATTGGGGTACATCATATTTTAATCCTACCTATATTAGTGAGTATAGAGTTAATGACCTTTCATTCATGAAACTTTAACAAAGTCTCTCTTCTACTAACTTTGTTTCTACTTCCAATAATGATGAATTTATAAAACTTAGTGATGAAAATTGTATGCCCTTCAGTAATGGGGGGCATAATCATTCTTTAAAAACTATCATTGATCATACATTAGGATGTGTGCAAAAAAGTGATTTTTTTTCATATGGACTCTCCTTTATCATCTTCTACTTATCAAGAACTTGTTTTTCCTATTCTTCTTCATTCTAAGGTGATTACTAGACCCAAGTATAGGAAAAAACATAGTCAAAAACTTATGAATCTTCCATTTTTCAAGTATCAACATTACCATGATCACTCTACTAATGATTGTCAATTTTTCATTACAAGATTCAATAACCTATTAATAATGAGGTTATTCACATATCTTCTTGTGATGAGATCTATCTTAATCCTTATTTCTTTAAATAACATATAGGTCCATATTATTTATTTTTTGGCAATATGGAAACATATCATTCTAGAATAGAATGAAGAACTTACAACTGAAGAATCTATGGTTAGAGATAGGAAATTGTCTAAGTGTTAGAAAGTTTTGATATCAATTCATAGGAAACTTAAGTATCGTGAATTCTACAGTGGTAATTAGCAAATTTTTACTTAAGGATAGGTAGAATAGAGTGTCATGATGACATACCTAAGTGCATAGATCAGTATGAACGAAGTTACTCATAAAACACCAATAAAGGAAGTGAACTTAGTAGAACAAAGCACAATAGAAATAGAGGAATAAATAGTTAAGGAATTATTTTGGTCATAAAATAATTACTTATTAATGTAGGGATGAAATCCTAGACGTTTACCCTAAGTTAGCATAATGTGTATAAGCATCAAGCCAACTACACAAATGTTTTGTGAAAGAAAAGGGTATAAGTAATGAGTCACTACTTGTGAAGTAAATATATATGAGGTAATGTAAATGTAAAGTATATTATGTCTATGAGAAGTGAGTATGTGACCAATACACTATATGTAATTCATAGAATTCTAACAAGGTCAATATCTATAACAGGATTCTTTTGTTTAGTGGATCATTTTGTGGGTTCCATCCCCATTGGGGTTTTCCCTTAGCCAGGGTTTCCCAAGTTAGCAAAATATGGTGTTATGAGTTCTCTAAGTGTATGGATCTATTTACTATCCATCATTATTGGTTTACTTTCATATGCATGCTGTAAAGTAATTAATAATATTTAGTTGTGGGAAAAAGTTTTTAGAATACTGATTCAACCCCCCCCCCCCCCCCCCCCCCCAGCAACTCCCTCTTAGTTATTTATTTCTAACAATTGGTATCAGAGCATAGTTACTTAGAAGAGGCTTAACAACTTGAGTAAGATCCCTATGGATATGGAATAGTTGAAGAGGAATCTTGAAGAAGCCCTTAAGAATATTGATCTTCTTATAGAAGAAAGAGACAACCTAAAAGAAAGGTATGAAGATGCAAAAGATTACATTGGAAAACTGAAAGATAGGATTGATCATCTAAAATCTAGCAAAGAATCAAAAGAGTAGACTAATGTTAGTGATGAAGTAGAAACCCTTAAGAAAGAAAATGAGATTTTGAAACATGAATTAAATATTGTTGAACTAAAATTGAGTTTAAAAAATGATGATAGTAAGATTAAGCCAGATCTAAAGTCTGACAATGTAGATCTAAGATCCCTTCTGACTCAAGTAAAATATGAATTAGATTCTATCATAATAGAGCACGTAGAGTTGAAAAAGTACAATACCATTGTGAAAGGAGAGTTAACTCAAGCTAAGAAATAGTTAGAGAATCTTTATTCCAATAATGATAAAATTGATGAACAACTATTCTATCAGTTATCTTCTTATGATAAGATAGGTCTTGGATATCTTATTGGAGAAAAATCAGGAAAGAAAATTGAAGTTAGGAAGGAACAAAATCCAATCATTGAAACCCCTAAACCTAAGGAAAATTATGAGAATAAGATTGAACCAATAAAATCTACCTAAGTACCTAAAGAAGTAGAGAATGTGAGTCAAACTAAGAAAAGAGATGAACCAAAACAAAGAGAGAAAGTTGAACCACCTAAAGAGGCTAGACATGAATTTAGAGGTAAATGTTTTATATGCAATTAAGTTGGTCATATGAAGAGATATTTCATAGGTAAGTCTTTTAAACCTATTACTAATTTCTATTTTTATAATTGTCATGGTTTTGGACATAAAGTAATAGATTGTAAGAAACCTAAGTTTGATAGTAATAATGGAAATAGTAGAATGTTTAGGGATACTAACCCTAAAAGTAATGAAAGAAGGAGATCACAAAGTAGATCCAATGATGGAGAAAGACCTAATGGGGCAGGAAACCAGATTGCATGTTACAAGTGTAACAACTTTGGACACGTTGCAAGGAATTACAAAGAGCCAGACAATCAGAGTGGACCTAATCAAAGAAGGAATAAACCTATATATCAGTTATGAAATAACTTTGGTCACATAGCAAGATTTTGCAGAATAGATAGAAAAAATTTCAACTGGAATCCAAACTACAGAAGGAACAATAATAGAAATGACAGAAGAAATAATAATAGTAGCAATAACAACCAGAAGGAAGCACTTAAAGAGAATGTTGAAGAATTTGAGGAAGTATTTGTGAGAGAGAAAAATACAAAAAGTTAACATACAATTTTAGAAGAATATTTTTTCGATGCATCTGAAGAAAGAATGAAATTAGCCATAGTGTGTGATTCATCTTATTTGAATTAAACACCTTTATCAAAGACAAAACATCAGAAAGATAAAATAGAAGTCAAAAGTCAAGTTGAGATTTGTGAAGTTAAAACAAAGTAAGTAAATACTATAAGGAATCTCTAGTTAAGAGTGCAATTCATTTGGTAATTTCATGAAGGAGAATGAAGGAAAACAAGTTTATTGGTTTAAAAAGCATAATTTTTATGAATTTTGGTAAATGCGTAATTAATTTGAGGTTCAATTTGCTAATAATGTTTTGATCATGTGAAGAGTTAAGGAGCAATTCAAAGTGATTTGATAGTAGGTAAAGGTGAATTTGAAGCATTCATAGCGTGAAGTGAGAAATGCCCTAGTTTCACAAAATTCGGGTATTTTACAAAAAAAATTGAAGTGTGTGAATCTGATGAAATGGATAATCCCACTGTTACTGATATTAGTGAGAGGTTGAGGTATCTATTTAAGAATCACTCATTCATATCTAAAGTAGATGATCCTCTAGGAGCATTTTCACAAGTTCTAGAAAATGTTTTGCATGTAGAAGATATCAGGTCATATATACATTGCAAATTTGAGAGTATTGGAGACAATGACATTCACAAAGATTTAGACCTAGTGTGTCATGGTGACTTGTCATTAAAAAAATAATTTTCACACCTAAAATAACTAAACATAGTAAATCATATGTTCTACATGGATTTTGACAACCATGAATGGAGCAGAATCATTCTAAGTTGTATTCACAAAGGAATGCTCTGGGTTAGAGATATGCTTGTCATAATAGACAATGGCATAATTCATAGGTTAACTAGTTTAAGAAATGAAGTCAAAAACCCAATCAATGAGAATAATGTGAAAAATATGGTGGAAATCAATCTAAAGACCAAATCAGATGGTAGGAATATGAGGATTGGCCTCATAAAGCAAAAAGATGTGAGAGTGATCAGCAAGATCATTTTCTATAAAATGAATCATAGCTCAATATTGAACTCAATACCTATTGGTTTTTATATGTGGCTTACTTAATGATAGCTTAGAAAGAGAAGGTTAATATCAACATAGAGAATTTGAAGAAATCAAGATGTGTGGTGTTCAAGTTTCAGTCATTACTGATACACCTATTCTTCCAAGTTATTAGACAAATCCCTAGTATACTTGATGGGGAATGGGAAAACAACAAGCAATGTTGTAATGCCCTACCAAGGGATCCAAAAGAACTAACCTAAAATTTTACTACATTTTCCAAACATTTTTTTTTAAGAACATATAACAACAATGATAAAATGGTGGAAGCAATAATATACAATCATCCATAAGCAACACATAATAGATTACATTCCTTAAGGATCTCACAACATTGAATCACATTTAAATTTAAATAATACTAAGTCCAATAAATAACACATTCATAGGAAATAATAACTACAAGTTCAAATCCATTGAAATAATATACATTTATTCTTAATGTCACTTGGCATTAATTTGGAATGCACAATCATCCACTGTACATTTCACAAAGTATGAAAGGTTGAAAGAATATACATTTATAAAATAGATTACATCATCCCTTTTAGATCCATGAAACAAAATACAATAAGTAAAATCATTCATCATATAGATATAACCATCCATCATAATACACAAAGATAGAATGAAAGGAAATACAAAACAAGGAACTCCAGCCACGGCATCAACGGACAGATCTCAATGGTAAAAGCAAAAAGCACTACCACCCGACCTTGTGGTAACCCAAAAAGGCCCACTCCCACCATGCTAAGGAGATATTCTCAAGTCCCAAATCGGATAACAATCCCAAAAATCAAAGTAATATCTAGATCAAGGAATTCCCTAAAAGTAATCTAACTCAAAGGTTCCAAGATAAAACTACATCTAAACCTAGAGGCAAACAAAGACACGTAGGGAATCTACTATGCAAGAAAGCAAGTGTCATCACATGAGTCAACTCTACAGTTACCTTAGTAGTTTGACTTGACCTCAGCCCCCTAGTGGCTCTATGCGGCACTAGTATCCTTTTGTACAAACAAGGCATACTAACGATGCATGATCACAACCAAGCATCCTCTCTACTCCTATCCTAGTATGTACTAGCATTGGAGGCATGGGCAAGGAAAGATAAAGACTCTTATTAGGTTCATTTTACTCTCATTTAGTGTAGTATTTTCACTTATTAAAATAACCTACAATGGGTTACCCAGGCAACCACTTTCGGCTCTGACCTCCATTGCAAGCCACTTCCTAACATTACATACAAATAACCTACCCTAAGCTCATAAAAGTACAAATCAAAGAACCATAGTTTTCACCTCAGCCCTATACAAGTGACTGGAAAGCATTAAAAGGCAATTCACATTAACAACTCAATCCTTTACAAGCAACTAGAAAGCATCCAAAAATATAAGATCGAAGACTCAAGGTTAAGTCAAAAAGGTCACCTCATTCATCTCAGTTTCACACAAGAACATTGGAAAGCAACAATGAACAATAGATCCAAACTCATCATAGAGCATACCAGACACATTACCATAGTTGAGCATAAAAGATCGAGATCAAAACATCATCACAAAAATAGAACTCCCAAGCCTCTGGTAAATAACCTAGGATTGGTCATCACTCTAGTCAACACAAATCCCAAAACATAAGACAACATATAGTTAATAGTGTAGTTTCATAGTTTTGTTTGGTTTTGAAGACACACAGTCTGAGTTAACAGTAAGGTTTAAGTTTTTGAGTAGATAAGATTTGCATTTTACCCCTACAACTTAACCCATTTCTCATGTTAAAACATATTGCACAATTAACTTTAACTTATGAAATTACAAGGATCACAATAAATATCATAGAATGACTTTAAAAATAATTATCTCCAATAGATTATTAAAATAATAAGTATTGATCATTAAATAAAATTACTACAATTTTATTAATAATCAAAATTATTAAATAATAATATCAATAAATAACTTAAGCATTATTAAATAATATTTATTATTAATTATAAACTTAATTAAACTAAATTAATTAATTAATAATAAAACTTATTAATAAAATTATTTAATAAATAATAACTAAATTTTATAAAATTTAAAATTTAAAAAAAAAAACTAAAGGAGACTGTGTTTATGGCCCATCAGCCAGCCATTAAAGGCTCCTATCATGCGGCCATTAAAGGTTGCTGGTCATAGTAGCCTACAACCACAGTAGCAATACAAGGTACTATTGTTGTTGCATAGTACTTACTATGGGCAACTGCAACTTAAGTCATCATCAGGAGGGGAGGCGGGGTATGAAACCCACCTCCCTCCCAATTTTTTTAATTTAATTTTTTTTAATATAATTTTTTTAAAACAAGACCCCCTCCTAATATATTTTTTTTAATGAACATTTTGAATTTAGTCTGATAGGAAAACCCAGATAAACCAATCAAATTTTCATTCTAAATTTGATTTCATTTCAAAACTATTCCTGATTAAAATAATCAACTATTCAATTTATAGAATGAAGGTTTCCTAATATTTCAATCCTCCCATATAGATAGAAATTCAATATGAATACCAACAAATTCACAATGAAAGATTGAAAGATTCATCAGAAACAAAATTTGGAAAACAGATTTAACAAACACAATGTAGATAGGAATTTCGAAGAACATACTTCATTGTGAAAATAAAACACAAGACTCTAGCTGATTCTAATGCTAATATGCAACCACCCGAATATTGTGAGAGAATTCTTTTTTCTCTCAAAACCTTCTCTCTAAAAATCCCTTCTCCAAAAATCTTGGTCCCTACAAAATGAACTCTCAATATCTAATAAGGAGTTCTCCCCTAAATTTGGGGCACTGATTGTGCGATCACGCGAGGGAACTCATTGATCACAATATTTTAACTCTTTAATTACTTTTTGAATATTCATGCACACTTTTTGCAATTTAAAATATCTTATCAAATTCATTTCTCTTTCTCTCTTTAATTAATTTTTGAGGCTTTTTTTTTTATAAAACATTTATTAAGTAACAATAATATTTAGCATTTATTTAAAAATGATCTCCTAAATATATTATTATTAAATTAAATAAATATTATTACGCTCTAAAATTAGAACTATAAATTCCTCTTTAAATTTAATTCTTTTATTTAATTAATTAAATATAATTAAATATTGAAATTATCTTAATAATTTTCCATTAAATTAAATTATTAAATATTCTTTTAATTTGACTTAATTAACAAAAAAATACCAAAGACCTACAAGACGAAATAAGAAAACCCATCATAAAATACCACATGCAAGATCAAACTCAAGGGTTATAATCACGAATTTATGTCATATGACAAATTTGGAACAGTAATCATCTCATATACTTGTCCTAATTTTTAAGATATTTGGTTTTAAGGTTTAGGATTTGGACTCAAGAATTTATCTCCCCTCTCTTACCATTGAGATATTATGATAGGGTACGCTCATCCTGGAAATTTAGGGAAGTCGATACCCGGTACTTGTAATCTACATAAAATATATGCATGTATAAACACATACATTCTAAACTAAACATGAAATGGTAGGAAGTGGTTCATTGTATAGATCCCAACTAGCAAGTGACTATGACTCCCTTCGTTAACCACATCAGAAACATCATACATAAAAAAAAATGCATGCACACCATACACATGCATTATGGGGTAAGTATCCATATAAAACACGTATAAATAATCCATCTAACTCATATCATTAAATAATTGAAATCATTGTAAATAATCATCATCAAAATATAATCATACATACATGAAGTCACTAGTACCAAGGTAGTCTCATCACATAATCAACTGAGTATAAAAAAAATATCCAATAATCTAGAAAATAATGCTACTAATCATCAAGCATAAACATAAACTGGCCTAAAAGGGTGTGGAAATAATAACTGAAAAGTAAAATAGGGGTAGGCACTACAAATGCACCATGAACTTGGTGACCTACCACTATAGGAAACAGCTTGAGGAGAGGATTGTTGAAGACATAAACAAATTGATGAAAAGATTTCAAATTGTGATGAAGCAGAGATATAGAATACCACCCTCATCAATGGACAAGTACAAAGAAGACATATGTTTCATGGTTGAAATAGATGTAAACTATATGGAGGAATTTGTGTTGAGGGTTAAGTTCATAGACCCTATGGGCTATGATTTGAGTGAAGGTGTAATAGAAGGGTATACGAAGACCATACTCGAGTCTGAGAAGGAAAAAGACACTCCTAGATGGGGAACCTATGCAAAGAAGATTTGAGAAGTAGAGAGAAATATCTACAGCAACAAGATTAAGAAGAATGTTGAGAAAAAAATTGAATCAATTCTCAAGGAATATAGAATGACCAGATAGGAGTATGAAGAATTAAAAGGTATAGCCTTAGAAATGAAGGCTAGTGGATAGACTAAGGTGTTTGTTGCTACACCACTAGAAGTAGCAAGACCTTCTAAAGGGATAGTCATAGCAGAGTCATCTTTGCAAATACCTATTGTGCCATATGCCATAGTTGCACAAGTACAACCTACTCAAGTCAAAAATTAGAAGATTGAAGAAGTACATATTAATGAGGAGAAATCCACTACTCCAAGCACCAAAAAATTAGAAAGACTCACCAAGGTTAAGGTTGAACCTATAGAGTATACAAGAAGGAAAGGAGTTGAGCAACAAGCCAAAGAACCTAGAAAGAGAATAAAGTCTCTTAAGATTGTTGAAATAGAATCATAAGAATCAGAGGATAAAGAAGAAACTGAGGACAAGCCTACAAAGAAGGTAGTAGGTGAAGCCAAAACTTCAGCAAGGAAGAAGGTAGGGAAGCCTAAGGTAGAAAACCTAAATACTCATATCAATGATAGTGATAATTTCATTCATTTAAATAAATACTATAGTATGCATAGCAATATGGATAGGATACAATTAGAAAATGTAGTATTTAGAAATATGATTTTTAAAACTAAAAGATTTGAGGATATACAAAGACATATACTAGAGGATTTGTATAATAGATTGATAAATAGAAGAAGAAGGGTCATAGGCAAAGACAAGAAAATAAGGGAAAATATGATTAGAAAACTTTTTGAAGTCAACATAAATGATGACTTAGTCAGTACAATGAATGGTATTGAACCTTTAATAAGAAATAAAAGAAGAGAAATTATTTTAATGGGAGGAAACTATGAAGAGATCAAAAAAGAAACTAAGGAAGCCATCATTAAGTATATGACATCTATTCCTAAGGCCACTAATAGAGTGTGTAAATAGTGGGAGAAATCTCTATGAATATTGAATAGACTACTTCAACAACAGCAAAAGTAGAAGTTAAGGACACCAAGATGACAGATTTATCTTCATAGATCTCAATTGGGCTAGATACCATATAGATTTGACAAACAAAAGTAACAGTAAACATTGCAGAGGATCCTTTCAAGGATCTTGGGCCAAAGATTGTTGGCAATATTGTTAACCATACTAGCTCTAATGAAGAAAAGGAGAAAAGAAAAAGTGAAGTTGAAGAAAAGAAAAGAAGAAGAAAGGAGGAAGGAGGAAAAATTAGAAACTGAAAAGAAACAAAGAGAAGAGGGAAAAAAGAAGAAAGAAGAAGAAGAGAAAAAGAGAAAACAAGAGGAAGAAAAAAAAAGAAAGAAAGAGTTAGAAAAGAATCAAAGAAAGGAAGAAGAAAATAAGAAGAGGAGATAAAGAAGAAAGAAGAAGAGATAAAGAGAAAGGAGGAAGAAGAGAAGAATGTAAAAGAAGAAGAAGAGAGAAGAAAGTGTGCCTAGCACTACTCTTACCCTTGTAGCACTCACAGGCTCAAATGATGATGATCAATCAGAATTGATATCGTCACTTAGAAAAATTATCAACAAGAACAAATAGGTAAAGAGTTTGAAGAAAAATCTAATGGAAGTGATTGAGAAGATACAAGGACCTTTGACTATGAAGTCACTTGATTCTGACCTCGAAGATAGGGAAAAAGTTGTGATTCAAGCATTTGATGTTGAATTCACAAGTTTGTTAGATGTTACAGAAGCACAAGCTCAAGCCAAGCATGATGTGTAGATGTCTTACATTGTCTATCAGAACATCAGAAATGACTTATTGACTCTTGATACTTGTATCAAGACATTAAGAAAATGTGAGCTTCAAGGAAAAACCTTGTATGCAAAGTGTGCAATGTCTTTCTTCTTCACAAAAGGCATTGATGATTAACTCAAGAAGAAGAATGCATAAGTAAAAGCACTGGCAGATTAGGTATGTCAACTTAGTGTAACAATTAAATCAATTGAAGAATAGGTTAGCAAGGAATATGATGAAATAAGTCTATTGGAAGATAGGAAGACAAGGATGAGAAAGAGGGTCTCACTTCTGAAAGAACACCTATCTATGAAATTAAGCATAATTGAATGTCAGTTGGAGGAATGTTTATCAATAAAGACATCCTTTAATAGTTTTGTTTACTTAGATTTGAATGTGGTGGAGATTGCATCCTATGGATTATGCACTCTCCCTAGCATCTCAAAAGGAGTAAATGATTCATGGGAGAAGGACATGAAGAGTATGACAATTAGCTTTGGAAACTGTATTTCTCTCTTATCAGCCTCGAAGGGAGGTAATAAACTAAATTTTGACATGTAAATAAGTTTTGACACATTTGTCATTGATGTAAAAGGGGGAGAATTATATAAGAAAATATTATAAAGTATTAGGAGCTATAAGGTAAAGATGGTAATATGTAATGATCCACAATTTTGTAATTTTGAAAAAAATTGTAAAGGCCAAGTTTTGAGAAAAAAATTGTTAAGTAATATTTTGGGAACTTAGCTAATTTTCCCATATGTTGCCATCAATACCAAAGGGTGATATTGTTGTAAATATGGATAAGATATTAAGGTTAATATTTTTCATTTATGGCAACATATCATTTTGAAATAGAAGCTAGGACTTTCAGCTGAAGAATCCATGATTAGGGACAGAAAATTGTCTAAGTGTTAGAAAGTTTTGATATCGTTTCAAAGGAAACTTTAGTATTGCAAAGTCAGAACATGCATAGCTAAGAATGGGTATAAAAAAATTTCATGATGATGTAGTTAAATGTGTATATCAGTACGGTCAGTACGGACAAAGTTACAGATAAAACACTAGTAAAGGAAGTAAACTTAGTAGAACTAAGCACTAGAAAAATAGAGGAATAAAGAGTTAAGGAATTATTTCAGTAATGAAATATACTTAACAATGTAGGGACAACATCCTAGATGTTTACGCTAAGTTAGCATAATGTGTGTAAGCATCAAGCCGATTGCACAAGTATTTTATAAAAGAAAAGGGTATAAGTAAAGAGTCACTACTTGCAAATTAAATATATGTGATGTAATGTGAATGTGAAGTATATTAGGTATATGTGAATTAAGTATGTGATATGAAAACTTTTATGAGTGATCTATGATGCAATTTTTTATGTAAGATCAAAGATATGCAAAGCAAAGTAGTCAACAAATAAGAGGTTATTGTATCTATCCTATTTTGTTTAAGGCACTAAATTGTATAATTTCATGTTTGGATAGTGGGCTCTTCTAGCATACATATGTAATTGTAATACCAAATCCTAACAAGGTTGATGCTCTTAACAGGGTCTAGTCCTCTAACAAGGACTGAGACACTATATGTAATTCATAGACTCCTAACAGGGTCAATATCCTTAACAATAAACTTTTGTTTAGTGGGTCATTTTATGGGTTCCATCCCCACCAAGGTTTTCCCTTGGCCAAGGTTTCCCTAGTTAACAAAATATGTTGTTGTGGTTTTTTTTGTGTATGGATCTATTTACTACTCAACATTATTGGTTTACTTTCATATGCATGTTGTAAAGTAATTAATAATATTTAGTTGTGGGAAAAAGTTTGTAGAATATTGATTCAACCCTCCCCCCCCCCTCAATATTATCTATTTCTAACAGTTGTTCCATGGCATATAAATTTGTTAGCTTATCTCTTAGGGGCTCATTTTCATTCATGGTAATCTTTTTGAGTAGTATAATAGGTTATATTTTCCCTTTATTCGTATAATTAGGGGGCAAGAGAACCATATGCATCTTTCTCCTTCTCTCAAGGATCCAATATTTCCTTTGGTTGTATATTATTTGTTTATCATTTCATATTCAATCTGACATCATTTAAAATTTAGATTTCTATGGTAGATAGATCACTTACCTTGAAGCCTCATAATAGTGTGTTATACTTTACAAGGAATTACTTTTTAACTTCTTGCATGATGTCTTGCCACATTCTACTCTTCTATTACCTCATAGGAGTTGTGACCTATTTTTTTTGGACTAGGTGTTCCTTGTGGATACTATCTTAATGCTGAAATTTATTTATCCTTGTATTTTCTTTATTTTTTCATATAGAGTACACTAGCATAACAAAACTGTCTAGGGACAACTACTCTTACTTTTTTTAATTTCTTGGATTGGTTGACTAGCATGATACACACACTTTCTAGACCATTTTACCTATCCTATCACATTCTAAAATCATTCTCCTAGAGTATCAAATATAGATTCTGAGTATGGCTTAGATTAATTTGGCCTAGGGGCTTGGTATGCTTTCTTGGTTATGCTCAAATCTATGTGTTGTTGCTTCATCACCTTTTTGCATGCACATCTTGTGAACCCTTAATGAATTATGAACAATTATAAAGAATGGATTCTCCATGTACACCTTAAATTTAGGAAGTGAGCATCCTTAAGATTGGGTTTCTCTTTCTTTTGTACACACATATGATAAATCTCATATAGGGGTAATGTAAACAAGGTTTCTAAATCTCATATGTGGCTAATGCATCCACACATATATGCTAAATCCTATATATCAAAAACGTATAAGAATTTTCTAAATCTCATAATAAGTAATGCATTCAAGAACATCATGCTAAGTCCCATACATAGGTAATACATTTTGTGTTTTTTTTTTTTTTATGATTTACAAGGAGATGTACATTTCTCATTAGTGAATTAAGCACACCCCTCATCCCCCTACTTCTTTTAGTAAATTATTTCTCACTTATTATGATCTTGGAGTTATAAAAGACTCAATCCCTTAGGGGCTTGATGAATTATTTGTCTCCTTGATTATGATAAGATTATATTATGTCATGTGCTCCACTTTACCAATAGTTTGGTTTGAGTCTATACTCTCGCTAAACTGGGGACTAAATATACCATCCTAAATTAGAAGCACTTCATTTTAATGATGGTTTAGCACTCATTTAATGTTGCTTCATCATTTATTTACACTTCTCTCATTTTCTTCTCATTTCTCCTCAATAGAATTGAGGACTTAATAGATCCTCCTTGGTATTCCTTTTTCATGGTGTAAAGCTCAAGGTAGGGTCTAACCACTTAGGTCCTCTCTTTCCTTCATCCAGTCACTCGAAATCTATTTTCTACACTAAAATAGACTTTTCTTGAATACTATACCTAATTTCTAACAATTGGGACCTATTTTGGGACCCCAAGGGAATCTCGAAGGTTTCTGAGCTAGGTTGGCAAGGATGTAGTGCATCCCCATTCAATTAATGAAATAGTGCATCCCTATTTGAATAGTTAGGGATGTTGTGTATCCCTTCTTGGGACCTATTTTTGGTCATTTTATTGGGTCCCAAGTCTAGGCTAATCTAGAGTGCAAATTTTAGGGTACAATTTGTTAGAAATAGGAAATACTGAGCGAGGGGGTGAATCAATATTTCACAAACTTTAGCCCAAAATTGGATATCTTTAACAACTTTATAACATGTATAAGAAAGTAAACTAACTATGTTGAATAGTAAACATAACCATGCAATAAGAGAACTCATAACACCATATTTTTTTAACTAAGGAAATCTTGGCCAAGGGAAAACCCCAGTAGGGCTGGTACCCACAAAACAATCCACTAATCAAAAGTATCTTGTGAAAGATATTGACCCTGTTAGGAGTCTACTACATCTGTATAGTGCCTCAGTCCTTGTTAGAGGAATTAAGCCTTGTTAGATGCATCAACCCTATTATGAGTTGTTATATACAATTACAAAATGTATGCATGATGAGCCCACTACCCAAACATGCAATATACAATGTATTTCTTCAATACAAATAAACATCTTTATGTTGTTATTGATATCTTAAATATCCTATCTTGCCTTTTTTTTCTCATCAAAAAAATTGCATTCCTCTCATCATACATCAGAATTTGCATCACAAAAAATTAAATCAATATCACATTACATTGCATAATTCTTTACATAACTTCACATTTAGCAATCTTCCTTTATATCTTAATAATTTACAAATATAAGTCCAGTCGGCCTTCATGCCTTTATACATTTATTAAAATACAATATTAACTCTTTATGGCTTAGTTTTAATATCTAGTATGTCATCCCTAATTATTTAAATAATTATTTTGCAAACAAAATAATTCCTTAACCCAAAATATCCATTTCCTTATCATGTTATGTCTATATACTATTGAAACTAGTAAACTTATCATAACTATATATGTACATCTCTATTGTCTAGTGCACTCAGATACATCATCATCATAGTCTTAGGTATCTATACCTAACTTCACACATGTCTATGATGTGAATGTGAAGCTCTCTAATCAAAACTATTTATAATTTACTTAATAAACTACAAAACACTTAGACAATTTTCCAAGTACAACTATCATATCTTCATCTTCATGTTTTACTCACTTCATAGGAGTGATATGTTTCCATAAATGATAACATAAAAAATGTATGACCTTTCCAAATTTTCAATAATATTCCCCTTTGGAATTGATGGCAACATATGGGAAAATGTATGAAGTCCCAAAACAAAACTACAAAAGTTTACAAAACTTGACCTTTACAAAATTTTTAAAATTGTGCATCATTACATATACTATATTTTCCTAATATCTCCTAATTAAATTATAAATCTACTAATCTCTCCCTTGATTATGTTTGTGTGTGTGTGTGTGTACAATTTTCCTTATCTCTCCCACTTTGACATCAATGAAAAGGTGTCAAAACTTATGTACAAGACAAAATTTATTGTCTTTACCTTCAAGGTTGGTACTAACTGGTAATTCATGAGATGAAATCATTAAATTTATTTTTCAAGATGGAGAACTACATGTCCCATTTTTCCTTCATTGCATCTGCAATACTCAATACTACACATAGAGCATAAGAAGAAATCTCTACTGTATCCAGATTTGTATAGGCAAAATTTTCATAAGATGCCTTGACTAATATGAATTCCTTCAATTGTCTCTTTACAAGATCAATTTTAAAAGTTAAGGTGTTCCCTTAACAATGAGAATTACTTAAGTGGCATCTCCTTTTGTAGCTCCAAAAGTATGATTTCACCATCAATTTTGTTGACTCTCATTTTTGGATCAACAATGTGAACTAAAGGATTATGCACTTCATTCATAATTGTCTCTAACTCTTTAATTTTAGTGCTTAGCCCATCTAAAATATTTTTGATTAATGTGTGTGCTCCAACACACTTCTCATACATAGTCTTTCCTTCTATTAGACATTATCTTAATTCCTTGATCTTCTATCAAGATTTTTAAAATCCCCTCTAATATTGCCATAGAATTTTCTAAATATCTTTGCATCATGGAATAATTATGCCTTCAAAGTAGCTATATCAGATAAGTTAGTGAATTTTGTGTCAAAAGCCTATATTTCAACTTTTTTGCTATCCTAAGAATCTAATTTTTCATCCTTAGTGATATGGCACTCTGAAGTATGTTTGTTACATCCATTAGTGAACTCTAAAGACTCTTCACCTTTGTGTTCTTCTCTATAATCTTGTTGAGTGATAAAATCAGCTTTGTTTGGTCCTAGAAGAACTTGCCTTCTTTTCTATTTCCTCCTTTTTCTTCTTTTTCTTCTTCTTCCTTTTTCTTCTTTTCTTCTTCCTCTTGTTTCTTCTTTTCTTCTTCCTCCTTTTTCTTCTCTTCTTCCTCATTTTTCTTCCTTTATGTCATCTTCTTATTTCTTGTTTCTTTCCTCCTCCATCTTCTTTACCTCTTATTCTCACTTCTTCCTTTCTTCCTCCTTCTTCACCTCTTCTTCTATTTTCTGCTTCTTTGTCCATCTCTTCCTTTTCTTTCTTTCTCTTCTTCCTTGCTCATTTTCTCTTCATCATCTTCAAAACTTGAGTAGTTGACCAAATTGTCAACAATGGATGGTCCAAAGTCCTTGAATGGGTCCTTTTTTATATCTAAGATTATTCTTTTATTATCCACATGCATGTTATTGGTGCCAATAGTTACTTGTAGAGTTATAGACAGTGTCTCTAACAATATTGTTGTTGTTGTAGGTATCTCAACTGATGGTGTCTCCTTATCCCTTTTCTCTGATAGATCTACAATTATAGGGATTAATCCTCCTAAGTATTTTCTTTCATGTTCTTGGATGGGTGTGGAGGTAATAAATTTTATAATTGATTGCTTGGTTTCCTCATTCACCTCCTCATAATTTCCTCCCATTATTAAGATTGATCTTCTTTTGTTTCTCAATAGAGGTTCAGTACCCTTCACTATAATTTCAAGGTATTCATCACTCTTCACTTCACATAATTTATTTATCATATTTTCCCTAATTTTCTTATCTTCATCAATTAATCTCCTCTTTCTATTAATCAATATGTCATCATGGTCTTTAGGGATTTGACCTTGAATGTCTTCAAATTTCTCATTAGACAATATCACTTGTCTAATAACTGTATTCTTAAGCTCTAACCTATCAATACCTATGTATAGTGATAATATTTTTTAAATCATACAAAATTCCTTCATCAATAATAGAACAATTTACCTTCTCAAATTTTAGGCTCCCAAGCCTTTTTCTCTTTGCTTGCAATCTCTTATTGTTCTTCTACATGCTTTTCTAGATTAGTCTATTTGGGGGTGTCTACTTAACCTCTCATCTTCTTCTTGGTTTCAAATGTAATTATTTATTTGTGCCTCTTTCTAGGACCAATTTTCATAGCCTTCATCCCTTTCTTCTTAGGTGCATCAGTAGGTTCTTTTTTTACCTCAACCAGTCTGGCTAACTTTCTCTTTACCTCAAAAATTGTTGTTTCTTCTTCTTCTTCTAATAGTTGCATAAGTGAAATAACAGGTGTAGCTTGTGATTTTACCTTGGATAATTTTTCATAGTGTGAAGTAGGTGTTATTTTAGATGGTACTACAATTGTAACTCCTTTTGATGGTTTTTCTACCAAAGGTGGCACATACATTTCACCTTGATGTCCACTTTTCCTTATGCCTAAAATGGTTTTCCTTATTGCACTAACTTCCTCTGGAGTCATTTGTGATTATTACATCATTATCTTCATTGTTGACTCCACCTTATTCTTTGCAAACTTTGCAAGTTTAACTTTATAGGTATTCTCCATTATTTGATCATAAGCTCCAAGTCTATCAAACTCTCCATCATTGTCAAATTTAAGAATAGTCTAAACATATCCTTCAATTTCAGCATCTATGATCTCATAACTAGGCGGCTTAACATACAACATCCTCAGCTCTACTGCTTCTATGTAGATGAAATTTGTATCGACCATGAACCAAATGTCATCTTGAAACTTTTCAACCATAGATGGTGGAAGTGTATACCTTTTTTTCATTTCATTCTAAAATGTCCTCGCAACAAGATATGTGTTGTTGTCAATCTTGTCAATTGGATACCTTCTATAAAGATCAAATATCTTCTCCATGGTACTCTTATCATTCTTCAAGATTTCTTAGATAGGCGTGAATGGGGATATTTTTATTAGGTGTAAAAACATGTGTGTAATCAAAGATGAGAATCTAAACTAACTATTTCTAACTTTCTTTATTCTCTCCAAGTTTTCTACCAACTACACTCTTAGAATCTCACTCATATTAACCTTTTCTCTTTCAATGCATATTTTTTAGGCTCCATGTATGAATCCTTATGCCATGTCATCTTCCCTAGAGCTATAATAAATCTTATTGGTCATGATTCTTCTCACAAATATAACATCATCTTGTTTGATCATACTGATGAAAATTCCTTTCCCATTGTATATAGATTTAGTGTTTCCCAAAACAACTTTCTTTACATTTTTTTCCATTAATAGGTATGGCTCCTTCATTACACAAACCTATGACCTCATGAATAAGGTTAGCTAATATTTCTACCACATTATCTCCTAACCAAAACTTTCCATCATGAATTCTACTCAATATGATCTTGGTCCACTCGTCCTTGTTAAACTCATAAGTGAATAGATATTTAACCAAGTCATTATGTTCCATGTGTTTGAATTAATATTTAAGACTCATGTCCTTGTTATATAAAAATTAAAACTCATTTTATATTATTTCCTCTCCTATAGACTCAAATTTTCTTTTGACATGGCTACCAATATCTTCCAAATGTAAAACTTTGTCTAGTATTTTTGAAAATGCAACTATGGGATTGTCTTCTAGGGGTTGGATAGGGTTTACTTTCATCTTAGGTCTTGATTCTTCTTCCAAAGTATGAATTAATTACATATCCATCTTTAACTAAGATATTTGAACTTAATTTTCATAATTTCAACCTTTGTAAATCATCAAATACCTCAACTTTTGTAGAAATAGACTTTTCTAGAGAATTCACTTCAATGTTGCTTAGATTGCCTTGGATTTTCTCCTTAACTCTTCATGCATTAAAATAATTCTCAAAATATTTACTATGATCCTTAAATCCTTTGCATCTACTCTATTAATTGTGCAGTACACAATCCACAAAAAATTATTTTTGATTACCAAGATACGTGTTTTCTTTAGTGTATCCACATACAAACTCCAAATTGTCTACACACTTAACCATAATTTTATTGTATCTTTTTCTAACTCATACTAAATTTATGTGTCTTAATTCTTCCTTTGATGCTTTCTCTACCATTTTGATGCTAATTCCTTTATGAATGTGCTTAATTCAAGTAGGATGAATCAATCACTACAACTGACTTCAATCCACCTTTAGGTGCTCCATTTGATTGTTCTTCCAACACCACATGTGAACTTGATGGATCTTTGGCTTTGACAAATACTTCTTAAAATTCTTCTACATGTTCTATTATACTATATTTCTAGGCATCACTAGTGCTATCATTTCTTTTGACATTCATGTTCATGTTCCTTCTAAAATTTGGATTCCTCATGTTGTTCCTCATGTCCATTCTTGATGGGGACACAAGCCAAGAATAGAATGGACACAACAGAAAGGGAAAATTATATTAACTGAGAAAATAAGCTAGTACAAATAGTATAGGAAAATAAACTTCGAAAACATGCCCTAAGGGCTTACAATAGCATAAATCTGGAGATAATTTCTCCTTTCAGTACCTCCTCTCAAACTCCACTCCGAACTACCTTTTACAATGCCAAAAATCTCCTTAAATGGACCCCGGAGGGTTAAGGACTAGGAGTACATTCTAGAAAGTGCTAGTAGGCATCCACCGACCAAATAGAAGGTTCCAAAAGCTGCGTTAGAAGTCGGTGCAAATCTAGAAGAATCCAGAAACGGTAATCGAACTTTCAGGAGGCATAACTTTTGAACCATAGCTTCGATTGACGAACTGTTTACATTTTCGAAAAGCTCTCAAAGCGCTCTATAGCCCTATGAATGAGCTTTGCTCTTCCCCCATTTTTTAGCCCTTTTTTAGGTCATTTAATGCCCTTAACTTGACTTTGAAGCATTCTTAGGAGGTCTCCAAAACTTGAAAAACTATAATAAATTTCAAACCGTGCGGCCTTTTGACCTAATTCTTTTTCTGGAATGCTCTAAATCACAATTACATTCATCTGGCCAATTCACACCTTCTAGGTCACCAAAATGATGGCCAAATTGCATGCTCCTATTTTTTCAGGATTTTCTAGCACACTGATAGTTGAACTGTGAGAGTTGGAACCTTTATTTGACCCAAATGGGTATCCAAAAATGAAAAGACATGAAATAGAAACTAAGTCTAAGTACATTTTTTTTTGGGTGACACAGGATTGCCCTTATACCTCTAGATGCTCCTGCATCAGACACCCAGGGTAGATTGAAAAGTGACCCTGTCACTTTATGGATGGTAGAGGAAATCCCAAATGGGAAACCTCAACTGCTGAAATCCAAGTTGAGTCATCAATTGGTCATCCTTTCCACTTCACCAAATACTCTTCATACTACCTATTTCTGGTACTCCTACCCACACGATGATCTAGAATTTCTTCTATCTCCTCCTTCTTAGAAGCAGGAATTGGACATGGCTCTAACACCAATTCCTCATCTACACCATCATCATGATACTTTGTTAAATCTGCAATGTTGAAAATGGGAAAAATGTGAATACCATCTGGAAGCTCCACCTCATATGCATTTCCTGAGTCATGTTTCTTCAAAATTTTGTAGGGGCCAATTTTTTTCATTTTCAGCTTATTGTAAGTACCAACTGGAAATCTTTCTTTTCATAAGTGCACCATGTCTAAATCCCCTACTTGGAATTCTTTATGTCTTCTCCTTTGATCAGCCCTAGCTTTATACTCTTGATTCATCTTGGTAATGTATGCCTGAACCTCCTCATGTAGACGCTTGATATGTTCAGAAAATTCCTCAGCTTCAGCACTTGTCCTCTCCCTTTGTTCTATCTTCCTTAATTCTAGTGCAGTCCTTGGGCTACTCCCATATACAATTTGGAATGGTGATTTTCCAGTACTCATATTTATAGAGTTATTATAAGCAAACTATGCCTATGGTAGAATCAAATCCCATCCCTTGGGCTTATCCCCAACTAAACATCTCAGCAAATTGCTCAGACTTCTGTTTACCACTTCTATTTGGCCATCAGTCTGCGGGTGATGTGTGGAACTGAATTTTAGGTCTGTTCTCAACTTCTTCCACAATGTCCTCCAAAAATACCCCATAAATTTAGTATCTCTGTCAGAAACTATACTCCTTGGGAGACCATGTAGTCTCACCACCTCCCTGAAGAATAAGTCTACAATATGGACAGCATCATGAGTTTTGTGGCATGGAATGAAATGTGCCATTTTGGAGAACCTATCAACCACCATGAATACTGAGTCATTACCCCTTTGTGTCCTTGGCAATCCAAGAACAAAATCCATACTTATGTCCTCCCATGGCCTTGATGGAATAGGCAATGGCTGATATAGGCCAGTATTGTGACTAAACCCCTTGGCAACTTGACAAACCTAGCAACTCTGTACAAACTTCTTCACATCCTGTGAAATTTGAGGCCAAAAATAATGTTCTCTAAGAATGGCAATGGTCTTATCTCGACCAAAATGTCCTGCCATCCCTCCACTGTGTTTCTCCTTAATTATATTTTCCCTCATAGAACTCCTTGGAATGCACAATTGACTACCTTTGAACAACACGCCATCCTAAATCAAATAGTCTAACCACTTGGTTCTATCTACAGCAACAGGTTCTTTACAAGCTTTCCATGCTTCAGCAAAATCAAGATCCTCGGGATACAAATTCTTGAGTTCATCAAACCCAACTACTTCAACCTGCATTACTGTAAGCAACAACTATCTCCTACTTAGTGCATCTGCAACCCTGTTAGATTTTCCACTTCTATGCTTCAACACAAATGTATAACTCTGCAAGAACTCTACCCACTTCATATGCCTCTAATTCAATTTACCTTGGCTATTTAGGTACTATAATGCCTGATGATCAGTATACAAAAAAAATTCCTTTGGTAATAAATAATGCCTCCATTTCTTTAAGGCCTAAACTATTGCATAGAACTCTTGATCATAAATAGAATACTTCTTCTTTGCATCATTCAATTTTTCACTAAAATATGCAATAGGTTTACCTTCTTGGCTTAATACAGCCCCAATAGCACTGCCACTAGCATCACAATCTACTTGGAAAACCTTTCTAAAATTTGGAAGTGCCAATACAGGTTGTTTTGTTACCTTCTTCTTTAGTAATTCAAAACTTCTCGCAGCTGCTACAGTCCATTTGAACTCTTTTCTATCCCCTCTTATTGTATCAGTTAGGGGTGCACATATGCCACTGAAATTCTTAATAAACTTCCTGTAAAAACTAACTAGACCATGAAATGATCTTACCTCAGTAGCAAATCTTGGAGTAGGCCATTCCAAGATGGCTTTTACCTTCTCTGGATCCATTTTGAGACCTTCGGGTGATATAAAAAACCCCAAATAGACTAACTCCCTTTTTGCAAAGATACATTTCTTCAGATTAATTAATAGTTTCTCTTCCCTTAGCCTTTCAAGGACACTACGAATATGCAGTAAATGTTCTTCCAAAATCTTGCTGAAAATTAAAATATCATCCAAATAGACAATAACAAATTTTGCCAAGAACTTCTTGAGTACCTCATTCATGAGCTGCATGAAGGTGCTTGGGGCATTCATCAATCCAAAGGGCATGACTAACCACTCATAAACACCCTCCTTGGTCTTGAAGGTTGTTTTCCACTCATCTCCTTTTCGAATCTGTATTTGATGATAACCACTCTTTAGATCTATATTTGTGAAGTACTGAGCTCCACTCAAGCAGTCCATAAGGTCATCCATCCTTGGCAAAGGAAATTAGTACTTGATGGTTATCCTATTTATAGCTTGAGAATCTGTACACATCCTCCACTCTCCATTCTTCTTTGGTGCAAGTACTATAGGTACTGCACATGGACTCAGGCTCTCTCGAATCAAGCCCTTCCTCAATAGCTCCTGAACCTGTCTATTTAGCTCCTCTGTTTCAGTAGGAGTCATCCTGTGAGCAAGCTTGTTAGGAAAACTAGCTCCTAGAATCAGATCTATCTGATGATTGATTTGCCTTATTGGTGGCAATCCATCTGGATCATTATCAAAGATAATATCTCCAAACTCCCCTAGTAAATCTAAAACTTCAAGTGGTATTTCACTACTACCTTCTTTATCTTTCCTAGGAATCAAAGCATAGCACATATGCTGATGTTTCATGCCATCTAAAAACTTCCTTCCATCAACAAGACAAATCCTAGTACTGCTACATACCTTTTCACCTTCCTTTTTCATGGGCTTCAATTTGTGGCGAACTCCATCTTTTGTCAGAGAGTATGTGTTTGCATGTCAATCATGTATTGCATGTCTATCAAACTGCCATGGTCTACCCAACAATAGATGGCAAACATCCATCAAAATAACATCACAGAGAACTTCATCATGGTAACTTCCAATTTTGAATTTTACTAAACATTGTTCACTTACCAAGACCTTATAATCATCTTTTACCCAAGAAATCTGATAGGGTTGGGGATGTTTCTCCCTCTTGAGCTTCAGCTTAGAGACCATCTCTTCTGATACCAAGTTATCAGTGCTACCACCATCAATAATGACATCACAACATTTATCCTCACACTTGCATCTGGTACGGAACAAACTCCTATGTTGTCCTGGTTCAATCTCACCACTTAGTAGGACTCTTTCATTTACCAAGGTCTCTCCTCTTTCTGCATCCTCTGAATGTGATGATTGTGCATCCTCATCCACATGAGCAACCCTAGCTTGGCCCTCATCTCTCCTATCTATCCTTCCTTGTCATTGAGGGCATTCAAAGGCACGATGACCTTTTTCATTGCAATGGAAACAAGTACCACGAAAGCCTCATCTTCCTTGTCCACATCCTCTACCTCTTCCTCTCTGATTTCCAAAGTCTTGGTCACAGAAGCGGTTGAAACCCTCATTCCTCTAGTTCCTGCTAGTACCCTCATCTTCATTTTTCTTTTGGGTTTCATTGCGGCCTCCAGATGACCTACCACTTCCCCTTCCTCCTTGACCATGCCCTCTTTGTCTTCCTTCAAACCTTTTATTTAGCTTCTCTTCAACTCATAGGGAAAACTAGTATGCCTCTTCAACGCTGGTCATTCTTACCAGACTTAATTCCTCCTGGATGCTAGGTCGCAACCCACTGATATAACGAGCAACCTTCTCCTTATTTTCTTTTGCATGCCCCACTCTAATCAAGAGTTGGTAAAATTCCTCTGTATATTCTTGGACTAATCTTCCTGCTTGCTTTAAGCCATGCATCTTCTTAAACAAATCAAGCTCGTAGTCCACAGGAATGAACTGCTTCTTCAATTTGTCCACCATGCGATCCCATCTTGTGATCTTCTCCTTTCCTCTTCTATTTCTTTCCAATTGAACTTCTTGCCACCAGATTTTGGAATGGCCTTTTAGTTTGGCCTTTGCAAACTTAACCCTATCTAGGTCCCTTATATCCTCATACTCAAAGTATTCTTCCAGTTCATTGATCCAATTGATCAACTCATCTGGTTTCAGATTTCCTGAAAATACACCCACTTCAATTGTAGGTCTTTTCCTAAACTTAGTAATGGCCCTAAAAAGCCTTTCCTCTGCATGATTTAGAACTTCCCTGTCAAATTCCCCTTCTGGTTCCATTACTTCTTCTTCATTGTCATCCTCACTGTTGTCACCTACGGCAACATTTGCTCCTCTACGGAGCTCCTCTTGCAATGCCTGCACTTGCCTTTAGAGGGCTCTAACCTCCTCAAGATTAATAGCTCTGGCCCTTTCACCATGCTCTCTTCATGGAGGCATCTTCTAACATGATCCCACAACCACATAGTCCTGGTGCAAACTGCCTCACAGTCGGCGCTCTATCTACACACTTAGGAAAACTTACTCTGATACCACTTGATGGGGACACAAGCCAAGAACATAATGGACACAACAGAAAGGGAAAATTATATTAACTGAGAAAATAAGCTAGTACAAACAATACAGGAAAATAAATTTCAAAAATATGCCCTAAGGGCTTACAATAGCATAAATCTGGAGATAATTTCTCCTTTCAGTACCTCCTCTCAAACTCCACTCCGAACTGCCTTTTACAATGCCAGAAATCTCCTTAAATAGACCCCGGAGGGTTAAGGACTAGGAGTACATTCTAGACAGTGCTAGTAGGCATCCACCAACCAAATAGAAGGTTCCAGAAGCTACGTTAGAAGTTGGTGCAAATCTAGAAGAATCCAGAAACGGTAACCGAACTTCTAGGAGGCATAACTTTTGAACCGTAGCTTCGATTGACGAACAATTTACATTTTTGAAAAGCTCTCGAAGTGCTCTATAGCCCTATGGACAACCTTCACTTGTCCCCCATTTTTTGGCCCTTTTCAAGGTCATTTAATGCCCTTAACCTAACTTTGAAGCATTCTTAGGAGGTCTCCAAAACTTGAAAAACTACAATAACTTTCAAACCGTGGGGCCTTTTGATGTGATTCTTTTTCTAGAATGCTCTAAATCACAATTACATTCATCTAGCCAATTCACAGCTTCTAGGTCACCAAAATAATGGCCAAATTGCATGTTCCTATTTTTTCAGGATTTTTTAGCACACTGATAGTTGAACTGTGAGAGTTGGAACCTTTATTTGACCCAAATGGGTATCCAAAAATGAAAAGACATGAAACAGAAACTAAGTCTAAGTACATTTTTTTTTGGGTGACACAAGATTGCCCTTATACCTCTGGATGCTCCTACATCAATTCTATAGAATATTACTATATGACCAAAGTTGTTACATAGTTGGTATACTAGTGCACTATTTCTAAATCTAGGTCCAAGTTGGTTAACAAGTGCTCTACAATTTTTGGCAATATGTCCAAAGTTGTTACACTTGTAACACACAATGTTGCTTCTCATTCCATTGTTTCCTTCATCAAATCTTCTCCTTATAGGGCTAGTACCTCTAAACATTCTACTATTGCTATTACTATTACAAAATTTAGGTTTGTTGTAGTCAACTTCTCTATGACCACAACCATGACAATTATAATAATAAAGCTTGATGACTAATTTAAATGACTTACCTATATAGTCCCTTTTCATATGACCAATTTTATTACATGCATAACATCTACCTTTGAATTAATATCTCACTTCTTTAGGTGATTCAGTTTGCTCAGGTTTCTTAGGTTCTATTAGAAATTTGTTCAGTGTTCCCCTCAAGATTCGTGACAAGGGCTTAACCACCTCCTGTATACTATAAGTTGAGTGGTTGTATCGAGCATTGATAGATTGGTCCTTTGGTGCAATGAAAACCTCACTTTAATAAGTAGTATCAGATCTTGGTCACAGGTTCAAATCCTTAGACCCTTGAGTAACACTGAGGGGGAGATTGTTTAAAAATTTCTTAGCACTCCCCTCAAAATTCTTGACAAGGGCTTAACCAGCTCTTGTGTAATATAAGTTGAGTGGTTGTATCGTGCATTGATAGATCAATCCTTTAGTGCAATAGCAACCCCACTCTAATAGGTTCATCAACTTGCTCAGGTTGTTTGGGTTGCTCAACCTCCTTAGGTGCATTATCATATTGATTTGAAACAGTCTTGTTCAAATATTCTTTTTCTTGCCTAGGATAATGATTTTCAAGGTTAGATTCCTTCTAGCTTCAGATTTCTTAACTGAATTTTGTCCTGTAGAATATCCAAGACCAAACTTATCGTAAGAAGGTCTCTAAAAAGATATTTGTTCAATAATCTTCTCACTGCTAGAATATAGTTTCTCAAGTTGTTGCTTAGACAAGGTTAACTCGCTTTTCACAAAAGTGTCCTACTTCTCAAGTTCGACATACTACAACTTGGTAGACTCAAGCTCATATGTCACTTTAGTAAGGTTGGATCTCAAACTTCAAATTTGATTCTACTATACTAGTATCATCCTTCAAGCTCAACTTTAGATTTTTAATCTTAAGTTCATGCTTCAGGATCTCATTTTCTTTCTTCAATATTGAAACTTCATTACTTTCCTTGATATGATCTTTAGGATATTTCTTGGATTTAAGATTATTTATCTTATCTTTCAACTATCCAATGTAGTCTTTAGCATCTTTGTATCTTTCTTTCAAATCATCTCTTTCATCAGTAAGAATATCAATCTACTCAAGAGCTTCTTCTAGGTTCTTTTTGTTAGTTTTTGGTGACTAATCAGGGAAGTACTATACATACTCCATAATTCCTCAGTGGGGTTTGAGGCCAGGCCAGGCCCTAAGCAGGGGTTTGGGGGTGGTAGCCCCTAATACAGCCAGGGTCATTAGGCCACAGCTATGCAGGGGTTTTAGGGTCAGAGCCCTCGAAAAAAATTATGGGCCCTATTTTATCAATATTTTGGGCTGACATGTAATTATCAATTATAACCCTAAAGTGGTAAAAATACTTGTATAAAAGGGCTTAGGATTAAGGATTTTTTCATTGTAGGGGAATGCAAAAATTGGTTCTTGTGGTGGTATTCAGCTGTAAGGAATTATTGGTTGTAATTAGGTTGTAATCACTAGATTGTAATAATATTGGACTCGTTGTTTAGTGGACGTAGCTCAAGGATTGGGTGAACGATGTTAAATATTGGTGCCTTGTGTTTTTTTCTATGTGATCTATTATTTTCTAGTATTGGTTATATTTGTATGTAATTTTTATTTATGTCTATGGTTAAATCCTAACAAGTGGTATCAGAGCCTAGTTGTTTTTTAATTATCCTCTACAGGAAAGTCTCACGGTTGAGTGGGAGTCTCATGATTGAGTGAGAATGATGGAAGAGAAGGGTAAGCTAAGGGTTGACAAGTTTAATGGGTAGAACTTTTAGTTATGGAAGATGAAAATGGAGGATTATCTCTATCAAAAAGATTTATGGAAGCCATTGGAAGGAAAAACCAAGAATCAAGGATCTATGTCAAATAAAGAGTGGGATCTTTTGGATAGAAAGGCACTTGGAAGCATTTGATTATGCATGGCACCATCAATGGCATATAATATTACAAAAGCAAAGATGACAGAAGAGTTGATGGAAACCCTAAAGAAATTGTATGAAAAGCCCTCTGCTTCAAACAAGGTATTTCTCATGAAGTGTTTATTCAATATGAAAATGGTACAAGGTGGATCTAATGCAGATCATTTAAATGAGCTTAATATTGTTACTAGTCAGTTTATCTTCTGTGGTTATTAATTTTGATGAAGAAATTAGGGCTCTCTTGATTTTGTATTCTTTGTCTGAAAGCTGAAATGGCTTGGTAATGGTTGTGAGTAATTCTATTCCTAGATCTAGTAACTTAAAATATGATGATGTGATCAATGTTATTTTGAGTGAGAAAACTCATAGGAAAACCTCAGGTAGATCTACATTAGGAAGTGCTTTGAATGCACAAAGCAGAGGCAGAATGACTGAAAGAGGAAATAATTCTAGAAATCATGGGAAATCAAGAGAAAAGTCAAAAGGGAAGAGGTCTCAATCAAGAGGACCAAATGACTATTGGTACTATGGGAAACTAGGGCATAAAAAGAAAGATTGTTGGACTCAAAAAAAAATGGAGAAAAACAAGATGGAGACAAGGAGGCAAATGTGGTAAGTAACAAATCTAAAAAAGATGTTTTGCTTCTATCTTTAGAAAGTGTTGATGATTCATGGGTTTTAGATTATGGTGCTTCATTTCATGCTACACCTCATAGAGGCTATTTCATTGATTATGTCCAAGGGGATTTTGGGCTTGTTTATTTGGGGGATAATGAGCCCTGTCAGATTGTTGGAAAGGGAAAAGTTAAGATTAAGTTGTAGAATGGGAATCATTGGCTACTACATGAGGTAAGACATGTTCCAAGGCTAGGTAGGAATTTAATTTCAACAGGGCAACTCAGTGATGAGGGTTGTGTAGTTACTTTTAATGATAAAAATTGGAAGATTTCAAAAGGTTCCCTTATAGTAGAAAAAGGTGTTAAAGTAGGCACCTTATATCTTCGTACATGTCATATTGTTCCTTCTACTTTGATTGTTTCAGAGAAAAATGAATGTTCAAGAACAGTTGCTACAGTTGAGTGGGGAGAACAAATAGATGTTGTAGATTCTAAAACAATTTTGTGGCACTATAGACTTGGGCACATGAGTCAGAAAGGTATGAAAGTACTTCATTCAAAGAAAGTTTTACCAAGTTTAAAATGTGTTAGTATGGATTTATGTGAAATTTGTGTGTATGGAAAACAAAAGAGAGTGAGTTTTGTGAAGACTGTGAAGGAAAATAAAAGGGAGAAATTAGAGCTTGTGTATATAGATGTATGGGGACTAGCTTAGGTATCTTCCCTTGGTGGCTCTAATTATTATGTTACATTTATCTATGATGCAACTAGAAAAGTATGGGTTTATTTCCTTAGACAGAAATTTAATATATTTTAAACTTTTAAGAAATGGAAATGCTTGGTTGAAAATGAGACTGGTAAGAAATTAAAATGTCTTAGATCTGATAATGGTGGTGAGTATTGCAATCATGAATTTGAAGATTATTGTTCCACTAATGGTATTCATATATAGAAAATTATTCCAAGGATTCCACAAGAAAATGGAGTGGTTAAACTCATGAAAAGGACTATAATGGAGAATGTAAGGATCTTGAGGTTGCATGTTGGGTTTCCCTTACACATGTGGGAAGAGGCTATCAATATTGCTATATATTTGATTAATAGAGGTCCCTCTACTCCTTTGGGTTTTGGTATTCCAAAGGAAGCATGGACTGGTAAGAAGGCGAGTTATTCTTTTTTCAAGACCTTTGCTTGTGAAGCTTTTGCTCATATAGATTTTGAAAATAGAACCAAGCTAGAAGCTAAGTCAAAGAAATGTATGAATTTGGTTATAAGCTTTGGGATTTTGAAAATCATAAAATTGTAAGAAGTAGGTATGTCATATTCAATGAGAAAGTTTTGTACAAATATGTATTGTAGCAACATGAGAAGAAAGAAGATGATTATATAGTGTGGGATGATACTCCAAAAGGTAATGTTCTAGCAATTTCTCATGATATGCAACAACCACAACAACAAATACCACACACCCAAGTGAATGTTAGATGGTCAACAAGGATGAGTAGACCTCTAGAAAGATTTTCTCCCTCTTTGTATTCTATTTTACTAACAGATGATGGTAAACTTGAATGTTATGATGAAGTTTTGTAGGTGGATACTAAGATTCAGTGTGAGTCTACAATGAAAGATGAAATGGACTCTTTGTTGAAACATAAGACATGGGATTTATGCAAGTTTCTTGAAGTAAAAGGGCTTTACAGAATAAGTGGGTTTATAGGTTGAAAGAAGAGGATGGAGGTAAGAAAATATTTAAAGCCAAGTTAGTTGTAAAATAATTTAAACAAAAAAAAGGCATTGATTTTGATGAGATATTCTCTCTTGTTGTTAAAATGACTTCTATCCATATTGTTTTAAGTATTGTGGCTACTGAAGATTTGCAGTTGGAGCAGCTTGATGTTAAAACAACCTTCCTTCATGGTGATTTGGATGAAGAGATATATATGGCACAACCACAGGGATTTGAGGTCAAAGGTAAGGAGAACTTAAGTGTGCAAATTGAAGAAAAGTTTATATGGCTTGAAGCAAGCACCTTGGCAATGGTATCTAAAATTTTATAGGTTTATGCATGAGCATGGGTACAATACGTGTTATTTAGATCATTGTTTTTACTTTAAGAGGTTGGATGATGATAGCTACATTATTTTATGTTTATATGTTGATGACATGCTTGTAGTTGGGTCTAATATGGATCACATTAAAGGGTTGATTTTCCAGTTAGCACATGTATTTGCTATGAAGGATTTGGGGGCAGCAAAAAAAATCCTTGATATGAAGATTTTTTGAGATAAGAAGAACAATAAATTGACACTATCTCAAGCTAATTATGTTGAGGTGGTGTTGCAACATTTATCTATGGAGAATGCTAAAGCTGTCAACACACCTTTACCTAATCATTTGAAGTTGACTAAGGATATGTGTCCCAAGACATAAGAAGAGGAGGATAAGATGTATGTTATGGTATGTACAAGGCTAGATATTGCACATGATGCAGTGGGAGTCGTTAGTAGGTATATGAGTCATCTAGGAATTGAGCATTGGAATGTCATTAAATGGATTCTCATATATTTGAGAGGCACATCGAGTAAGTGTCTACACTTTGGAGGCTCTACTACTAATTTATAGGGCTATGTTGACTCAGATTTGGTAGGAGATATTGATACTAGGTGGAGTACTACAAGTTATGTATTTATTGTTGGTGGGGAAGCCATGAGCTAGGTTTCTAGGTTACAGAAGGTTAATATTTCTTTATCCACTACAAAGGCAAAGTATGTTACTGCTACAGAGGCAACTAAGGAGATGATATGGCTTTAGTTCTTCTTGGAAGAATCAGGACATGCATAGAGAGATAATTATTTGTTTGCAAATAGTCAGAGTATCATTCATCTTGTGAAGAATTCTTATCTACATTCAAAGACCAAACACATAGAGTTGTCATATGATTTCATTCAGTCAGTTTTGGATGATGGGTAGTTAAAGCTGGACAAGATACATATAGATGCCAATCTAGCAGATATGTTTACAAAGGTAGTGACAAGGGAAAATTTGAATTCCTCTTCATCTTTGGTTGGTCTCCTAGACTAAAAAAAATAGAAGAACAACAGATTCTAGGATGGTTTGATCCAATGGAAGCCCCATGTGGTAGTGGCATAGCTACAAGACAGTCTCCAAGTGGGAGATTGTTGTTAAGTGTGGAGCCTAATCAGTCCCCAAGTGGGAGATTATTAGTTTTTGGTGACTGATCAAGGAAGTATTGTACATACTCCATAATTCCTTGGTGAGGTTTGAGGCTGGGATGGGCCCTAAGTAGTGGTTTGGGCCCATAATACAGTCAAGGCACTTAGACTATGGTTGTCTGAAAGATTCACCCCCGAAAAAAATTTGGGTGCTATTTTATTAGGATTTTGGGCTGACATGTAATTATCAATTATAACCCTAAAGCATTAAAAATACTTAGGGTTAGGGATTGTTTCATTATGGGTGATGCAAAAATTGGTTCTTATAGTGGTATTGAGTTATAAGAGATTACAAATTGTAATTAGGTTGTAATCACTGGACTGTAATAATATTGGGCTTGTTGTTTAATGGAAATAGCCCAAGGATTGGGTGAACCACGTTAAATCTTGGTTTTTTGTGTTCTTTTCTATATGATCTATTATTTTATGATATTGGTTATATTTGTATGTAATTGGTATTTCTATCTGTGGTTAAATCCTAACACTTTTTTAATTGTTCCATATCTATAGGGATCTTACTCAAGCTATTAATCCTTCTCTAAGTAACTATGCTCTAATACCAATTGTTAGAAATGGGGAATATTGAGAAGGGGGAGAATTAGTATTTCACAAACTTTAGCCCAAAACTGGATATCTTTAACAACTTTATAACTTGCATAAGAAAGTAAATTAACTATGTTGAATAGTAAACATAACAATTTAATAAGAGAACTCATAACACCATATTTTGTTAACTAGGAAAACCCTAGCCAAGGGAAAACCCCAGTGGGGATGGTACCCACAAAATGATCCACTAATAAAAATTATCTTGCAAAAGATATTGACCCTACTAGGAGTCTATTACTTTTGTATAGTGTCTCAATCCTTGTTAGAGGACTTAGGCCTTGTTTTAAATAGGTAAAAGCAGGTTTGAAGGGAACCCAAAACCCCAAACAAAAAGAAATAAAGTCAAGACCTAGTTTTATAAGGACCAGAAACCCAGAGTTTCAAAGAAAGTTTGAAGGCTAGTTTTACAAGGACTAGCAACCAAGTCAAGTTGGTTTTACATGGACTAGCAACCAACATGATTCAACAAAAATAGAAGGGGCCAAAAGGCTAGAAAAAATAGAGACAAACCCTTAAACCAAGTCTTTAATAACTCTAGTGATAGAAGAGTCAAGGACAATGACCTCTTTGAGAGAGTTTAGAATGCTCTTCACATGGATCCAGAGGTCAACTTTCTTAGTACTTTCTCTGGTGTGCCTGCTCGGACCACTAACTAGCATCAAAGCATGAGCAGTCAAAGCCACTTCATCCAAAGAGGCTTTCCCTATTGATGTTGTTGTTGTACTCCTAAAGCTTAGTTGGGATGTTCCCAATGAGAGCTTCCAGCTATGTCCACTTCTTGTTTTCCTCATCTAGCTTCTCTTGTAAACTTAGAGACTTTTCCTACAAGGAAGAAATGGAAAGTGGAGTTTTTTTATTTTATTGTACATCCAATTATTCAACTCCATCCTAGTATTGGCTCTCTTTTTTTCTTTGTTCAAAAATTTTAGTACATTGTCATAATCTTTTGAATCTTGGGCATCCTCAAAAGCTACATTCTATTAAGGGATTTCCTTGAAATCTTGGGTGGGGGGCAGTGGGTATACTAGGATTGGTATCAACATAGCCACTATTGGCCAGAGGGGTGTCATTTGACATAGGATCACTGGTAAGGGTAGCAATAACAAGGGTCATATTTAACTCTATTTCCAGAGTTTGGGAGGTCTTGTTGATGGCCTCAACAATGCCTTTAGTATTGGTTTCCTTTGAATCATTCATATCCTCCGTTTTCACCAAAATTTCATAATCCTCATTGATGGTAGTATCTTTGGTATTTAGACTAGATAAAACCCTTTTAATTCTTTTACGCTTTAAGGAGGGGACAAATTCCTTACCCTTATTAGAAGATTTCTTACCATGCTTGTTGACAATGCTTGGGGAAGGAAGCAAAGAATCATAAGCCAAGGTATCATCCAGACTTAACACAACATCCTTATTCTCTAAAGAACACCCATCACTCATGGTCTAGGTCGTGTCTTCATCTAGGGGAGCTTCAACATCCTCCAAATCATTTGATATGTTCTCAAAGTCTTTTTCCATCACTAGGGCATGTTGACAGCTTCTTTTGATTTTTAGTGAAGAATCACCAACAATTTCCTTTTTGCTTGGTAAACCTTCCTCTTCCCTCTTTCTTTTCGTACTAGATATAGAAATAGAGTGAGCAAGGGTACTATCACAAAAAAACTTAGTGATAAGAAAGATGAGACCCTCATGGATAATAGGTCTTGAAGCCTTTTTCTTTTGGGCTTTAAGCCCAGAGGGGAGAGAATTTGCCAAGTAAAAAGGGAAGGAAATTCTTATCTTGTAGCAAAAATTATTCAGAAAAATGTATATCCTAAAAGGACTTGGGCCTTCTTACTACTCAACTATGTTAAAAAATTTTATAAACAATTATAAAATGTATGCATGATGATCCCACTGCCCAAACATGCAATATACAATGTAGTTATTCAATACAAAAAGAACCTCTTTACACTACTACTAATATCTTTAATATTAGATCTTACCTTTGTTGCTCACCAAAAAATGTGCATTTATCTAATCATACATCAAAATTCACATCACAAAACATTGCATCAATATCACATTACATCGCATAATTCTTTTTCATAACTTCACATTTAGCAATCTTCCTTTATACCTTGCTAATTTACAAATATGTGTCCAGCCGACCTTCATGCCTTTATAGACTTATAAATATACAATATTAACTCTTGCTAAATTAGGGTTAACATCTAGGATGTCATCTTTAATTATTTAATTAATTATTTCATTAAGAAAATAATTCCTTAACCCAAAATATCCATTTCTTCATTATGTCATGTTTTGTTTGTATAGTTTTGAAAATGGTAAACTTGTCATAACTTTATTCGTACAATCTATATTATACTATGCACTCACATATGTCATCATCATAGTCTCGTGTATTTAACCTAACTTTTTACCTATGAAGCTCACCAATCAAAATGCTATATGTTCTACCTGATAAACACAAAAAACTTAGACAATTTTTTAAGTACAACTATCATATCTTCATCTTCATGTTTTTTCTCACTTTATTGTACTCATATGTTGCCATAAATGACAACATCAAAAATGTTTGACCTAGCCAAATTTTCAATACATTCAGCCTGTGGGAGAAACTTAATATGAGTCCTTTAGAAGCCCATCCATTTTCCTTTTTTTGCATCTCATATCATATCCAATAATCCATCATGCACATTAGCACTCAAGCACTCAAGTTTTCAAGTCTTCAAGCATCTAAGTTTTCAAATATCCAAGACATATTCAAGTAAATTCAACGAGATCTTTTGCAAGTCATTGGAGAGGAAATATTTTGCATTCACACTTCTTCTACACTCACATCCTCTTGATCCATTCAATTGGTGAAGTGTGCATATTACATCTGATTTGAGAAATCCAACTATTGTAAAGTGAGTTTGTGCATTTTTTTTTACATTTGTAGTATTTCAACTATTTAAATTCTAATTTAATTCCTAAATTGGGTTTTGGCCAAGGAAAACACCCCATCAACAATTAAAAACCATTTTTCTTGTAGGTTCTAGATCTTAGAAAGGTAAACAAAAAACATGCTTGGATACCATTTTTGTAGAACTTTGGAAGTGCAAAATCAAATTCTAGTTTGAACATTGCTGATCAGGGTTGTATTTATTCCCTACTCAAGGAAAAAATTTCCCTACTAATAAAATTTTCCTCTACTAGACAGCAAAGTGATTTTTGGGTTTTGTAAATCTCGTAATTTTTAGTCTAGGAAATGAGAATTAGTAGTTTTGGAGATCCTTGGACATCCTATTTATAGGTTTGTATTTTACAAGGTAGGTTTCCTTTCCTTCTCTATTTCAATACACATTTTCATTTTTGTACATTTAACTTTACATTGCATGTCTACTATCATTACTACTTTCATAGCTCTTGATATACTAGGGTTCTAAGGAATTTTTCATTCTTTCTTCAAATCTATAACCATTAGAACTTCGTTTGCATTACTTTTCCTTCATCATTTGGTTGACACTAGTCTTCCTAGATATAGTTACCTTTGACTTGGAATTTAAAGGACCAATCTCCTTAACTTCCCTTTGAGGTACAAGGTTAATCAACTATCACCAAAATGTAAAGTAGTCAAGATCTTTTTTGAATATTTCACATTTCATCTTGTACACCAGTATGAACATATAACAAGTTGAACATGAAGAAGCTTGGGCTATGGAAGATATTGAAGAAGTGTGATTTAGGAAATTCCTATGAAGTATATTTTCTTGGTGAACTAAATATTTTTCTAGTATTTAGTATTTTAGATTTGACAGAGTATCATGAAGGAGGTATTGAAGATGAGGTCACATAAGCATAGTGGAGTATCTGGAAACTAATTTATCTAGAAAAGAGATTGAAGATATACTAGAAGGTCAAGTTGGAAAAAGCATAAGGAATAAGACATGTGAAGAATATCTAGTCGAATGGAAAGGATAACCTATAGAAGATTCATTATGGATGACAAGGAGAAGGTTAACCATCTTGGTTTCCCTCTAAACATAGGAGATGTGATAGAGTCACTTCTCAAATTATCCTGAGTGTTTAATGTAGTAGCATCCTAGGTGTAAGGGAAATCTTTCATTAGGAAAAAAAAAATTATCTTTTTCAATAAGGGTTGTTTCAATGTAGAGTTGTTATATGAAGAAACTTAGTATTTTTACTAATTTGGTCATTTGAGCTTAGAATGTTCTGATTCACACATGGAGGTTTATTTTAGATATATCAGCCTACCAACTGAGTTTCATTGCAATTGTCAAGTGTATTTGTGAAGTTATTAAGAGTTTTTGGTACAAAATCTTTGAACTTGATTTCAAAAGCCTTAAAGGCTCTAAAACTAGGTCAAACCCAAACTATTAGTGCTTACATTGTAAGGGAGTTGTAGTTTAGGAGGTATCATTTCTAAAAAGTGGTTATCATCTTCAATAAATGCTATGATTAAAACATTATGGTCTCCAGAATTTATGCTTCCTAAAGTTATATAAAGGAAACTATTTGGGCCAACTCTAATGTAATAAAACATGAAAAATAAAATAATTTAGGGTTGTTTGGACTCATAGGTTAGGGCTAAATTTCTAGAACATGCTTGGGTGGTGGAAAATTTTCTATATAAAGAAGGTCATAGGGTTGTCTAGGGTAGTTCTGGGTTATTGGTGGTGGCTCTGGCTTACCTAATATTGTAAGGAAAATGCCTATGTGGTTTTGCATGTTGTATTTCAAAAATTTATAATTCCATAATTTTGGAGCAAATAAAAATCTTTTTTTATGTTCTTCCAAAGTTATTTGTATTCCTCTATTTGTTGTGTGTGTTTTTCTTGATAAGGGGAGTACCCTTCATCATTAAAAATTTGTCTCTTTCACTTTGAAAAATACTAATTATATCAAAGATTTGTCTCGTTATCTTGTCCATGTCAACTACACTTAGCTCCTTAGTGGAAATTTCATCTACTAATTTCTCAAGTTTTTCTTCATCATCCTTTATGAATTTATTTACATTATCAACATACCTCACATATTTTGTGCATGTTATGTAAACTTGTTTAGCTTCTTTCACACATCCTCTAATTTCCTTAATGCATTCATCAATTACTAGAATATCATTAGCAATATTGGCACATATCATATAGAATTATTCTAGTTCAAATTCTCTTTCTACCCTGACCTTGGAAGACCCTACAAGTGATGTATAATATGCATCAAAATCTTCTATCACACTTGTCAAGTTATCAACAATATTGGTGCCTTCAAATGTCTTTTGAGATGGAAAAGTCTTATGTAGCCTATCAAGTGATTGTTCCAAAAATTTAACATTCTTGTTAGATTTTTTCTCAAATATCTCTTTTATTTTTACAAATTCTATCAATGATATACTCATTAGAGTATCATCATCCATATCTTCGCTAACAATAATTGAAATATCCTGACTAAGGTGAGTTTCCAATGATGATTGAAGTGATGAAGTGGTGTAATATGTGTTGAATCATGTGACTTCTCTCTTACCTTTGTCATATATTTGATTTTTTCTTGTGTAAATTTCATATGTTATACATTTGTAATTGGTTGATTTATATCATGTGTACCAACATCTATTATAATACATGAAGGTTTTCCTTCATTTTTCATAAATTTTATCTCTGACTCAATAACTACTTCATTCTTTTGTCCATGTTCATTGAAATATTTTTCTGTGCCCTAATCATCATCAATATGCTCTACTTGATCAATTGCCTCTATCATGATTTCTAGAATATCTTCAGTGTTCATTACATTATCGATTATTTTATCCTAATCTTTTTACTTATCTTTAGGGTTACATCTAGAGTAGTTGGGATGTCAGTCACATAAAAGCCATATTGTTTCTATATACTATAAAATTGATTTACATCATCACTTTCTTCAATGGGCTTGTTTGATTATTCCCTTATGGTTATTTTTAGAAATTTTTAGAATAATTGATTGGGGGGATGAATCAATTACTCAAAGTCTATATGTACCACTTGAACAATTAAACATTAATCACTTCACTGTTCTACTTATCCTTCATATCTTATTGTTGTTCAGTCACTACTGTAAAACTATCATAAACTTAACTTGCATTGCATAATGAAAACATCATCGCATGTAAAACATTCATAAGATATTCATCATAGTTTGACACTAAGATTTTATGTGGAAACCCAATTTGCAAAAAACCACCAGCAACATGTCACTCCTTTTCAGTCTTTCGAAATAAGCTCTATTAGGAGTCAACCCTGTTAAAGGTTACAATACACACTATTAAATGTCACTTTGTTAGATGATTTAATCACCCTGTTAGGAGTGGCCTTGTAAGAGGACTTTGATCATTCTATTTAGAATGTCACCTTGTTAAACAATTTACACAAATTGTTAAGTCTTCAAATGACTGTTAGGTCAACCTCTATTAAAAGGATTTCAATAAAAATTGTTTACAATGATAAGAAAGAAAATGTTAGGTTTTGATCTATGTGATTACAACTCACTTTTTTTGGTTCAAATCTTCATTCCACCCTTATGCTAGTTCATTGATGAGCCTTTCATTGTCATCTCTAACCTTGATCTGCTTAGACACCTTTCAAGTAATCAGTCCACTCTTCTCATCAGTACTTAAGCCATCTTCTCAAATTCACTTATCAACATTAGCATCACATCTACAAGCTTTTCTCCTTTAGCTTTGCATCCACTCACTTGTGTGTTTCTGATCAACCTTGCTCTATATGACTTCCTTCACATACAAACTCACACACACATTGGTTGAGGCTAGACTTTGCACCAAATTTTTGGTTATGTATCACCTTAAATAGGTAATCTGTGCTTTACAATTTTCTACATTTACTATAGATCTTAGGGTTTATGATCAAATTCAACTTGATTCAATGTATCTGTATATCTTCTTGATCATCCTCTAGAAACTTCTCTAGAATCCTTTTGTTAGGTATTTACCTAATCATCACCTTGAATTTAATGATCCAACTCATCAATTAGTTATTTTACTTCACTTCTCTCTGGGGACCCACACAAAAAGTGAACTAATTAGTTAGCATAGGATTTACATTCAATTAATAGAATTAAGGTAGACTCTGTTGTTCCTGTAGCCACTAATAACATAAATAGTGGATTGTTAATGCAACATAGGTAGTTGAAGTAATTCCCAGCTATATTTTCATGCTTTGTTAAAATAGATTTGATTCTCAACTTTAGCTTAGATTTATTGTAGCTTAAGTATTTGAATTTCCTTAGAATAGTTCTTAAGTTGAGATAAGTTTGAAGCATATATGTTGCAAACACCATTTCAATTTTAAGTCCCTGGTTGATAAATTAAATGAGTCCAAATGAGTCGGGTAAGAACAACTTGAGATGTCCAATCTTGGGTTAAGTAGTCCATTGTTGTAGGATTTTAATCCCTTTCTTTGGCCAAGCATTTTTGGTGCCATTGTCGGGGATGGTGTTAATTTAAACTAGTCTTTCTAGTTGTATTTCTATTCCTTATAGAATAGAGTTTAGTAGTAAAGAAGCATGTTATGCATAGAAGAAGAGACCATTTAGGGACATTCCTTCCTTGTGATAATCAGGAAGAGCCATTCAATGATCCTCAACCTGAGATAGATGAACCCCAAGGAGAGAATGACAAAGATGAACTCTTTGAAAATCCATTTGCTGACATTGACACTAAATCAGAAGAATCACTCCAGTTAAATGAACTTTTTGATGAGCCTGAATAACAAGATAATCCACTAGCCATTATTATCTATCAAGCACCACCTCTCCTTCCAAGAATGATTATGCCTACCTTTCCCTTTCCTATCCCACCATAGCAAGGGAACCAAAATTTGAAGAACATATCTGCTGCTGCACTTCCAAAATTTTATGTCCTCATTATAGAAGATCCTAAAACCTTTCTCTTTGAGTTTGACATCCTCTATAGGAGTTATGACTACACAAATGATTCCCATAAGTTGAAATTATTTCCCTCCACTTTGAAGGATGTTGCTCTTTGATGGTTCATGGGGTTGGGTGCAAATGTTGTAGCAAACTGGACTAAAATGAGTAATTTGTTTCTTCAAAAACATAAAGAATATTGTAAAGGCCAAGATATGAAGGGGGATGACATTTTTTAAATGCAACAAAAGGAGGATGAAACTTTGGAAGACTATGTTTCTAGATTCTTGTCTAATGTGCAGTGAAATACATAGCATAACCTAAATGAAGAATCCAAATAGTTTTTTTTTTTTAGAGTTGTGCAAGAAGAAAGCATGGAAGCCTTGGACATAATGGCTAGAGGAGATGTTACACAAAAAACTTGGAATGACATCAAGGAGATATGTCAAAACTATTCAAGGGCTACTATGAAGAAAGGTAGAGGACTAAGGAGCCTATGACATAAGACCAATGGTGGGTCAGGAGTATCAAAGATGGAGTTATCTAATTTGTTGTCTAATTTTAAGAAAGATATCATTAATGATGTTGCTACTCAATTGGATACCATGCAAGCCTGAAGGAAAAAGGATGAAGTTGATTCCATGTTGACTAAATTTTTCTCTCATTACAGAGAAAGGAAGAAGGACTGCACATGCAAGACCATTGCAGCAGTAAATGCACAACCAATGTCCACTGAGTTTAAAGCAATTGATGAAGATACAGAAGAAGTGATTTATGTTGCTCAAAGGTGACCATGGGCTCAGAGACAAGGTATGCCTCAAGACTATCTAAATAATTTTGGTTATAATAATAATCAGTGGCAAGGAAATATTACCAACAACCTCAATATAATCAAGCCTACCATCAACCACCTCAGTATACCCAGCAAAATACTCCCCTCAACATAATAACCAGTATCCTTAGTGGGTTCTAAATTAGCAACCACCTCCACCTCAACAACAATCCCTAATGCCTCCACCTCAGTAGCAATCCCTGATGCCTCTACCTCCTGTAGCCAATACTAGCCTGTATAAGAAACCACAACTTCCTGCTTAGCCTACACCAAACCCTGATAATAAGTAGCAGGCTTATTCTTTACAGATCAATGATATTCATCTAAGGTCCAGAACTAAGTTGCCTGCACCTAAAGGACCTATAATAACTAAGGTCATTGATACTAAAAATAGTCCACCAAGTCAACCAGTTGATGCTCTAATTCCACCATCTGTACAAGCACCTACTCCTCCATTTCCACAAAGGTTAGTTCCTATAACTCCATCTAAACCAAATCCTATAGTAACTAATCTTATAGACTAGCTTAAGCAAATGAGAATGTAGATTCCATTATTGGATGCACTTAAGGAGATTCCTCTTTATAATAAAACTTTAAAGGAAGTGTGTGTCAAGTAGTCTGCTAGAAAGAAAAAGGATCCTCCTACTATCCATGTGTTGGGACAAGTTTCTGATTTAATGTTGAGTAAAGCCCTTACACCTAAATATTTTGATCTAGGAAGTCCTATTGTTACCATACATATAAATGGCATCCAAATTTAGAATGTTTTAATTGATTTAGGAGCATCAATCAATGTCATGACCAATGAATTCTTGTTAAAACTTAGCATTATTAGATTAAGGGATGCTCCTACAATACTCTAGTTAGTAAAAAATTCAACTATCAAACCTGATGGTATGATAGAAGATATCATTGTAACCTTGGATTCCCTAGATTTTCCTTCAAACTTTATTGTGTTGTCACCAAGAGGCACCCTTGGAGGATATCCATTAATCTTAGGAAGACCTTGGTTGGTCACTGCACATGCATGCATTTCATGTTGATCAAGAAAAATTATAATATCAGATGGTACCAACACTAAGAAGTTAACCTTGTACTCTCCTACACAACCTCAACTAAATCTTGATCAAGTTTCTTGGCCAGACCTTGGTGATGATCCTCCAGAAGTTAATTTTGTTTAATAGCTCATGGTGCTAGAAAGAAACCCATTTTTTGTGTCCCAGGAAGAAGATGATATATTGGTAGTAATCCTTAATAATTAGTATGATGTTGAGGAGTCTTCTTCTAAAAATCTTGCCAGCTCCTTGCAAACTATATTGCCTAAATGTTATGCACCTCAATCTCCTACAACACCTAATTACCTTCACACATTATTACCCCATGAAATTAAATCTCCATCAATAGTAGAGATCTTAATGATGGACAACGTAAAGAAAGCAGAAATTGATATAGGAAAAGCACTAAATATTAATAATGAACTTACTGCATCTCAGATGACAAGTATCATTAAACTGTTGCAAAATAGCCAACAAGCCTTTGCATGGGACTATACTGACGTGAAGGGTTTAGGTCCTAGTCTTTGTACACATAGGATATTCATCAATTCAGAGTGTAAGACAGTAAGACAACCTTAGAGGAGGGTAAACCCAGCATTAAAAGATATAGTCAAAGAAGAGTTACAAAAACTTCTTAATGTTGGATTTACTTATCCTATTTTTTTGATAGCCAGTGGGTGTCACCTCTAGTTATTGTTCTAAAAAAGGGGGGAAATGGAGAGTATGTGTAGACTATAGGGAGCTTAATAAAGCCACTAAAAAGGATCACTTCCCTCTACCATTCATTGATCAAGTACTTGATAACTTAGCAAAGAAAAAGGTATTTCTCATTTCTAGATGGTTTTAGTGGCTATAACCAAATCTAGTTCTCTCTAGAAGATCAGGAGAAGACAATGTTCACCTATCTATGAGGAACATTTTCTTACTCTGTCTTACCATTTGGATTATGCAATGCACCTGCAAATTTTCAACGAGTGGTACTTGCATATTTTCTGACATAGCTATAGATTGTGTTGAAATCTATATGGATGATTTCACCACTTATGTTGACACATTTAAGCAAGCCCATGTCAACTTGGAGAAGGTATTAAAAAGGTGTCAAGAATACAACCTTTCTCTTAATAGTGAGAAGTGTTATTTCATGATGGAAGAAAGAGTTTTTCTTGGGCACTACCTTTCCTCTTTTGGAATCCAAGTGGATCCTACAAAGATTGTTGTAATTACCAATCTACCAACACCAACAAAGAAAATAGATGTCAGAATCTTTCTTAGACATGTCAGATACTACATGAGGTTTATCAAACATTTTAGTAAGCTTGTTGCTCCTTTGTATAACTTACTTAAGAAGCAAGCTGAGTTTGAGTGGACACAAGACTGTGAAGTAGCATTCCAACAATAGAAGGATGTTTTGACAATAACACCTATTCTTAGATGACCTAATTGGAAGCTACCCTTTCACATTAATATCGATGCATCTGACACTACTTTAGGGGTAGTTCTCAGATAAAAAGAAGGTACAGTTAAGCATGTCATTTACTATATTAGTAAGAATTTGCAAGGTGTTGAGCTGAACTATATCGTCACTAAAAAAGAATTGCTTGTTGTTGTGTATGCACTTAATAAATTTTGGCATCATATCACAATCTATGAGGTTTTTGTCTACACTGACCACTCTACTATAAAATACTTGATGAATAAACCTACTATTTATGGTAGACTAGCACATTGGCTACTCCTCATGCAAGAATTTAATGTGAAGATAATAGATAAACTAGGTCGAGCCAATGTAGTAGCAAATTTTTTGTCACGACTTCAAGTACCTGATGATCCTCTAGACATGAATGATAGCTTTCCTGATGAGCATTTATTTTCAATAGAAAGTTATAACCCATGGTTCATAGATATAGAAAATTATCTTGCTACAGGAAGAACACCACCACACTTTTCACCCAAGCAGTGTCATCTCCTGATGGAAAAGAGTTTCAATTTCTCATGGATAGCTAGATTGATGTTCTACACTAGACTAGATCAAG
Source organism: Cupressus sempervirens (assembly GCA_028749045.1). NCBI lineage: Eukaryota > Viridiplantae > Streptophyta > Pinopsida > Cupressales > Cupressaceae > Cupressus > Cupressus sempervirens. Next base: position 715,696,876 of record CM053789.1, read on the forward strand.
TAAGCCACCAGTGTGTAAGGAAAGATGAAACCTATGACATCTTATGTGTATGCCATGATGAACCATGTGGGGGTCATTTTGCAGAAAAAACAATAGCCTATAAGATTCTAACAACTAGGTACCACTGGCCTACTCTTCACAAAGATGCAACAAAATATACCAGATGATGTGATCAATGCCAACACATGGGAAGACTCACTAAAACTAATGAAATGGATGTGTAACCATAGGTGGTAGTCACACCTTTTGACAAATGGGGTATCAATTTCATTGGTCCAATAGAGCCCTCCTCTCATGGAAAATCATATATCTTAATATGTACTGATTATGTAACTAAATGGGTCGAAGAACAAGCTATGGAACATGAAAGAGATCACAAAGTAGTATATTTTCTATATGAATGCATATTCACCAGATTTGGAGTACTTGGAGAAATTGTCACAGATCAAGGAGCTCAATTCACATCAAACTTGATTATAGAACTCATGAAGAAGTACATGATTCATCATGGTACATCTTCCCCATACCATCCTCAAGCTAATGGTCAGGCAAAAATCACAAATAGAGAAATTGAAGCCATCCTCACTAAAATAGTTTCTATTCACAATAGTGACTGGGTTACTAGGCTTCCCAAAGCAATTTGGGCTTACAAGACTACATGGAAGAGTACCATTGGATTTACCCCATTTGAATTACTTTATGGTAAATCCACTTCCATGCCTATCAAATTTGAACACAAGACTCTAAAAATTGCTTTAGAGCTTGATCTTGATCTTTCCAGAGCTCAAGAAGATAGGTTACTGCAACTAAATGCCCTTGATGAATACCATAAATCTGCCCTGCACAATAAAGAGATAATCCAACAATAGTGAAAGAAATGGTATGATAAGTTCATCTATGACAAGAAGTTTTCTATTGGATACTGGGCCCTCCTATATGATTCCCTTTATTAGTAAACTCCAAGAAAATTCCAAACCCATTGGCTAGGATCGTATGAAATCATTTATGTGTTGGACAATGGTGTCATAAAGCTCTTTACTATTGATCATGTTTGATTCAAATTACTTGTTAATGGACACTCCTTAAAACTATGCCACAAGCCATCTAGTCATGAAGAGTTCCTATAGCAATTCTAGTCACCTTCTGATCCTCCAATTCCTATAGTAACTGTAGATGAGTTTCTCGCTCATTTTTCATCCTCTCTCTAAAAGCATTTCACTCACCAAAATAAACTACTTTCCTTGTGAAAGTATTTTCTCCATAATAATTCCACCTCACTCCACTTTTTCTCATCTTCCACCTCACCTCAGCCTTCATCAACCTACACGATGGTATCAAATGATAGCACATCTCAACAGGTTTGTATGCATACTCAAGTTTAAACTTTGTCTTAATGTGTTGTTCTATTTTTAGTTACCCATGTCACTAGAAATTGCAGGAGCTATTACCTAATTTATTTGGGGGGAGGGGTATTATTATCTCAATCTCTCTTTTTTTATCATTAAATGTTCATTATTCTTTATATGTTGCCACATGATAAATAGAATAATGTGATGTGACTACTATCTTTATGTCCCATAATTTTGCAAACTAGTAAGTACGTACTTAATGTAGAATTAAGTGATCTTTAATGCTAAAAATGTCAGCTGCTTAAAAAAGTACTTTCAATTGTTTTCTCATCTTGTTACAAGTTCTTCCATTTTTGAAATTATTGTTGTAATCACTTCAGAGGAACAATGGGAGGTGACTTGTTGAGAAGAGAGCCAGCTGACCATACAACATTATTGGGAGACACAATTTACCTACCTATATTTCAAGCCAAGGGGTGGATGAATTACATGTTCAAATTGTCTATATGGAATGAGGAGCTTGCCTTAGATTTCCTACAAATGTTGAGGGATGGTTTTTCTATAGTCAGAGGAGTAAGGGTTTCATTTTCACCTGAAATTGCAGCAGATATAATGGAATTGTTATTGGAAGGAGAACAATTTTTAGATAGATTGGATGTAGTGTTAGCTAGAGCCCAATTTATAGTGCATACAGATCCATGGCTTCAAATAGACCAAAAATAAGGTACACTTCACACATCTTTACCACAACCATTTAACGAATGTGTTATCTATGTTGTGAAATATTTTACTTGTGAGGTTAGACATTCATATTTGCATGCCACGCATTTCAAATTTTTGAGTTGCCTAAGACATGATGATTTCCCTTTGAATGTTCCTTATTTTATGTATCACATTCTGTTAAAAAGAGTCACTACAATATAGAAAGGAACCCTAAAGGATGTTTCACACTATTGTTTTATTAAGCTCATCATAGAAAAAGTCCTTAGGGAAAAATTGGGGATATCTTGAGATGATTTCATTGAAAACAAAGTGCAAAACCCTATTAGGCAACCTGCGAAGCAACTTGAAGAGGAAAGAGAACCGTAGGAAAATCTTGTAAATTTAGCTCTAGGCTCTTCCTTAGCCAGACCCAAAAGGTCACAGAGAACCTCAATTTCTACTCTCATAGCTTCTACCTCTGGGTCGGGTCTAAAATCTAATAAGCAAAAAAGGAAAGTTAAAATTTCCCCAAATGTTGACTCTCTCGTAGCTCCTAGGGTTCATAACAAAAAGAAGAAAGGGAATGTACAAGATACATCTTCAAAACTTCCTGTAGCTTCACAGGTAGCAAAAGTACCTCTTAGGCATAGAACTCAAAGAGGCCAATCATCTGTAAAACCTGATGAGGATGTGTCTTTTCAGATCCCTCCGTCTAAAAATATCATTATTGAAAAAGAGTAATCCTCTTCTTCTGATAAAAATAATAATATCTTTGAAGAAGGTGAAGGTGTAGAATGTGTACCTATAGTAGCAACAACATCCTTTGATCAGCCACCCATGATTTCTATAGATTCAGACATTGAAGATAGTGTATCTATTAGAATTCCAGATTCTCCTCCACCTCAAAGAGAAAGATTTCATGAAGAGGATGTTGGAATAAATTTTGATGTAGTTAACACTATTGCTAAATAAATTCTTTCACAAGGACTTGATGCTTTAGCATCCACAGCCCAGTAAATTGTTCCTGATGATCCTTCACCTGAGACACATGTTACTTTTAGTCCTGGTTCCACTATTTCATTATTAAGCATCATTTCACAGTTATCTAATCAGTTAATTTAGGAGAGGGGAGAATGCAAAATAGAGATAGAGAGAGCTTAGAGAAAATTGTCTTCAATCAAATTGAGGATTTGACTAAAAAGGATGAAGAGATTGAGTGATTAACTGGTAAACTTACAAAGGTCACCATGATTCTTGAATTAATTTCTTGTTGCTCTCCTTCCTCTGTTTATGCTCTATTTTTGAAAGAACAATTTTTCAGTTATCAAATGACCTATGTAATTCAAGGTATGAATTTAATATTGAATACTCCTCATGAATTCTTTCAAGCCTTCCATACTACCCTTGTAGCCATTAAAAATCTTCTCTATGAACTCTTCTTACATAATTTAGAAGTCCCTAACAATAGAGATTGGGACCCTTTGCCTTATGTGGGTGATATTCAACTCAGGGCATTAATGTCTTGGATCCAAAATGAAATTAGTAGAGAACATCAGGCCCATTAGTTTAGAGAAATAGAATATGAGACTCCACTTCTTCTCAAGCTTGAAGCCAAGGATGCTAGAACTATGTGCTTTGAATGGATGAAAATTGCTTACTCAAAACCTGGAAACCAAATTATCCCTCCTTTAAGGGATGCAGCCTATCAAGAATATAAAGCCATGGTAGAAATAGATCTCCCTGGAGCAAAGGAGGGGAATCAATGGCACTGGATAGGATTTAATGAAGACCTATAGAAGAAAGAACCTCATTCTCCATTGAATTTTATCATCTCTACTTGGTGAGCACCCTGGTATATCAAGTTGGCTGAAGAAAGGAAAAATGATTGGATCCCTTTAACTTTTCAGCCTCCACTATTATTATCCCCATTGCTTGCTAATCAGAAAGATTTGGAGAGAGTTGATATGATAGAAGAGCTTCACAGGTGGGAAGGTATAGGGAGAATAAGGGCTTTTATTGGAACATTGCTACAAGGGGTAAAGGGAAATACAAGGGGTAAAGGGAAAAGTGTTGCTTCAGATTTTAGAATGGCTACAAGGGTGAAAAAATTTATGTTTTCTTAAGAACAAGTCAAAGTTTTAGTTGGGGGAAATGATGAGACAAGAATATGGTCTATTTTTTCATTTCATTTTTAGTTTAATTTGCAAACTTTCTAAAGACTTTGATGTTCAAGAACATGATGTTTATGATGATTTTAAACAAATGTGTGCACAATTACCTTTCAGGATCAAAATGAATATGCTGAGAAAAGATATGTCATTTAATTACAAAATAGTGTGAGAATGATGCTTTCTCTTCCTTAGCTAGGTTAGGTACTTCTCTTGCAGCAATGTGACATAGGGTAAACTAATTTAGATAACATATTTTCGATAAGTCTTGATGTATGTTATTGTTTTGGAGGTGCTAATATTTTGTAGATATAAAAGCGAGGTCAAATCGACCAAGCGAGAGTCAAAGTAGTTGCTTGTGTTATTAGACTAGCACCAAGTAGAGGAAATTCAGGGGTTGTGAGCTCCTAGATTATTGTTCTTTTTGGTGCTAGAATTAATGAACCAGTTGTAATAATCAATACCATTATTTGCTTTGATAGTTGATGAGTCTAAAATCTAGGAATTTTGTTCCTAGTCTGTGTCTTTGAATTAACTGGAAGTTTGTGCTCCAGAAGAGTGTTAAGTTTTAGTCACTTTTGAATAGAAGAAGTTTGTTGAGTACTGAATACAATCTTGTTGTTCATCAGTATGTACATTTTATCATTGTTATGAATAAAAGGAACATTTTAAGTTTTCATCTCTGAGTTATTTTACTTCACTTCTCTCTAGGGGCCCACACAGAAAGTGAACTAATTAGCTAGCATAGGATTTACGTTCAGTTAATAGAATTAAGTTAGACTTTGTTGTTCCTACAGCCACTAATAACATAATTAGTGGACTATTCCTACAGCATAGGTAGTTGAAGTAATTCCTAGTTGTATTTTCATGCTTTGTTAAAATAGATTCAATTCTTAGCTTTAGCTTAGATTTCTCGTAGCTTTAGTATTTGAATTTCCTTAGAATAGTTCTTAAGTTGAGATAAGTTTGAAGCGTATATTTTTCAAACACCATTTCAAGTTTACATCCCTGGTTGATAAATTAAATGAGTCCAAATGAGTTGGGTAAGAACCACTTGAGATGTCCAATCTTGGGTTAAGTAGTCCATTGATGTAGGATTTTGATCCCTTTCTTTGGCCAAGCACTTATGCTTTTTCTCTCTCTAGAATCTCTTGAAACTTTCAAATAAATCACTAGTAATATCTCCTCTAATTAACCACGGACAGAAATAACAATAACATGCAAATATAACCAACATCATAAAATAATAAATTGCATAGAAGAGAACACAAGACACCAAGATTTAATGTTGTTCACCCAATCCTTGGGCTACATCCACCAAACAGTGAGTCCAATATTTTTAGTATCCAATGATTACAACCTTATTACAATCTATAATTGCTTATAGCTCAATATCACCACAAGATGCAATTATCGCATCACACCTTATGAAATCCCTAACCCTAATCCATTTTATACAAGTATTTTTCTGCTATAGGGTTAACATTAGTTACAACATGTCGGCCCAAAAAATGTCAATAAAATAGCCCCCAAAAAAATTCTCAAGGGCTACACTGAGGAATTATGGAGTGTCTATAGTACTTCCCTGATCAATCACCACAAACTAACATACACTGCATGTTGCAATGTTCAGTTATTAATACCATGGTTTGTTTCTCATATGTTCATGCATGAGGGTCCATATTAGGAAACTTATGCATAATATGAAATAATATGTGTAGGATCAAAGAACCAAATCTAAATAGTTGACTCTTATCATGCTTGATTCTCCTTAAGTTTTAAAATAGTTGATGCCCTAGTTTCTCATAGATATCAAAGTTCTCTTTTATACAACCATTTTATGAGTTATATGAACCATACCAATAGAGACTAAATTTTTCCTTGTATATAATGGAATTTATATCTTAAAATATTTTCAATAACCCTCACATCTTGTTGCCTAATATCTGACAAAGTCATGGCTCTCTTGTCCTATTAAGTGTATGTGTTTGTTTCTACCTCTTTCTTGACCATATTGGTTATCACTGGTATTATTCTAGAATTGTCTATACCAATAACTAAATGATTAAGTTCCTTGGAAATCATGATTGGTTATTCTCTTATCCAGAAGAACTAGTCATATATTTTGTTAAGAACAATCATTATCTACTTAGATTCCTCACACTCTTCATAGTCCATATATTGTAGTATGTTTAGGTTTTGTAGGTGCTAAAATTCAAGTTTGAAAGCCTTATCTTCCATGTACATCTCAGTAAGGTTTTTCCATATGTCCTCATTTCGTATGATCTCAAATTTGTAATGTATATATGCCCTTATGTCCTCTACATGCAACATACCTTCAGGGGTTTGTGAAAATCCACTAGAAGGGTTATCTTCCATAGATTTGAATGGGTACTTCTTGAATTGATGACAGGGTCTATCTTTCATATTATAAATTTGAGTCTTACCTATGATCTAATTACCCTAATATCCAATTGAAAATACTCCAAACCAAATGATCACAACGTGTAAATACCTCTTAATTGATTGCATTAAGGAATTTTTCAAACAACATTCAAGTCTTCACAAACTCCCTCAAAATCCTTGTCAATGTATATCTATGATCTCTTCTATCTCAAATGGTTATAATAAACTTTGATTTACTCTTTAAATCCTTTGAAAAAAATCCACCACTAATGCATTCAGAGGATAGTACAAAAAGCTGGTAACCCTTAACAGAACACACTCAATAACATAGAGAACATTCATAGTTTCATATTAATATATATGAACTTAGATATAGGATCCTTAATGTCTTACATACCTCATATCAACTTCACATATATTTACTCTTTAAATTTTGGGTTTGATGATTTTCTAGTGAAGTGCTCCCCACATAGCTATAATAGCTATTTAGGTTGAAGTTGAGGGTTCATTGCTTAGCATAGCTTCCCCTTTATTTTATGTTTTAACTTGATCTTTTTCCTTCCATACCTTGTTGTATGAAACATTTCTTTCCTTCACAAAAATTTTATCAATGCTTTCATTTTGTGTTATACTAACATTATTAGCCCTTCTTCTAGCATAGTTATTCCTACTGACATTAGGTGATCTTGTGTTGTTTACAAATCCATTAGAGCTACAATATCTAGTTGTATGACTCAAATTTATTGGAACATATAATGACTAGATTTCTATACCTTTTTCCATTTTTATTAACTTGCAATTTGCAATATCTGACTATGTGTCTAAAGTTGTTACATTTGTATCATAACACCATTGTTTATGACGTCGATCATTCCCAAAGGTCTTCTGATTGTTACTTTAGATCTCTCATTTATTCTTCCATGACATTGTTCATTAGGTTTCTTGCATTCATGTGACTTATTTCCATAATCCAAAAATTAAAATAATATCCAATAAAAGATTTAGTATCAATATTAGCTTTGCAATATTTAGAAACTAAATCCTAATTATCACATTTATCTCCAACCAAACATATCAATAAATTACTCAAACTCATGTTCACAACCTTTATTAATCTAGTGGTCTATGGATGAAGTAAGACTAAACTTCAATTCAGTATTCATCTTTCCCCAAAGTGTCCTCTGAAAGCATCCCAAAAATGTTCTATCTATGTATGAAACTATATTCCTTAGTAATACATGCAATCTCACAATCTCCCTAAAAAATAAGTATACTACATGTACTACATATGACATCTTCTCACAAGGAATGAACTGTGACATCTTAGAAAATTTATCTACCACCCCAAATATAAAGCATTATCGATGTGGAGCCTAATCAAACTTGGAGGTTAATTTTCCCCCACTTCATTCGGTGTGTTTTTCTCTAGATTTTACTACATGGGTTTGGGGGTAGAGCCCCTAAGCTCTAGGGGTCCAAGGGAAATGCCCCTTGTGGGTTCTTAAGGTAGTTCCCCTAAGCTCTAGGTTACTACATGGATTTGGGGGTAGCACCCCTAAGCTCTAGGGGTCAAGGGGCAATGTCCCTTCTGGGGTCATATGGCAACATCCTAGACAAGGTCAAGGAGTAGCACCCCTTGTGGGGTCCCTAGGTGTGCACCCTGTTGCGATACAGGGTGAGGTCGAGGGGTAGTGCCCAAAACCAAGATGAATTTAATATTGTAAAAGGCATCAAGGATTATATTTTTCTATTGGTTGGCTTATTCTATCCCTAATTTTGTAAGTGGAAAAATCTGTTATTAAAAGGCTTAGTGTTGGAGAATTTATTATGTATGATGAGATTGTAGCTTCGTGTGGTGATATTGAGTTGTAAGAAATTATAGATTATAATTATGTTGTAATCACTGGATACTAAGAATATTGGACTCATTTTTTGGTGGGCGTAGCCTAGGGATTTGGTAAACCACATTATACTTTGCATCTTGTGTTCTCTTCTATGTGATTTATTATTTTTTGATATAGATTATATTTGCATGTAATTGTTACTTATGTCATATTAATCCTAGCACTAACTATTATCTTTAGCTACTTGACAAATTATGCAACTTTGAACAAATCTGCAGACATATTTATGAATCTGGGGCCAGTAATATCATTCACTAACCAAACTCATTCTCTAATCAATTCCAAATGTCATGCAAGTTCTCCATTATGTTTCTCCTTAATCAAATTATCTCTTGTTGATCATCTAGGTATGCACAATTGAACTCCCTTGAACAACATATCATTCTTAATGAAATAATCCAACCCTTACTTCGATCAACTGGAAAAAGGTTCCTTACAAGATTTTGATGGTTATGCAAAATGTAGATCATCCTCTTATGAATTATTCACTTCATCAAACCCAAGCACTTCCACTCTCATCTTTGTCAACAAATTTATTCTTTTATTCAATATATCAGCTACCTTGTTTGACTATATTCTCCTATGCTTCAAAACAAAAGTATTACTCTACAAGAATTCAACCCATCTTATGTGTCTCTAATTCAACTTAACCTAAGTACTCAAACATTCCAATGATTTATTATCAGTATACACCACAAATATATTAGCTACAAGTAATGTATCTATTTATTAAATATTAAACTACAACATAAAATTCTTGGTCATAAACTAAATATCTCCTATTGGCATCATTCAACTTCTCACTATAAAATTAATAGTTCTATCTTATTGACTCAATACTACTCCAATTGTATCTCTACTTGCATCATAGTTCACTTGAAATACTTTATTGAAATCAAGTAGAGTCAACACTAGTTGTTTGGTAACTTTCTATTCAATAATTCAAAACTTTTATTTGCTCCATGTTTCCACTTGAAATCCTTTTGATCACCTCCAATAGTTTTTTTTCATAGGATTTCAAATGAACTAGAATTCCTCATAAACTTCATACAAAAACTATCCAATCCATGAAATGATCTAACTTCTAAAATACTCTACAATCTAGTTCATTCAACAATTGTTTTAACCTTCTTAGGAATTATTTTCAAACCTTCATATGAAATAATAAATCCCAAATACACTAACTCTTCCTTCATAAAATTGCATTTCTTGATAATGATTAGTGATTTCTTCTCCAATTTCTACAATTCTTGTCTCATATGTAACAAATTTTGGTCCTTACTCTTAGTAAAACTCATAATTTCATCCAAGCATAAAACCACAAGTTTACCCAATAATTTCTTCAATATCTCATTTATTAGCCTTGTAAAAGTTCTATGTGCATTGGTCAAACTAAAATTCATAATCGACCACTTAGATAAACCCTAACTAGTCTAGAGAGAAATTATTCATTCATCTATTTCTCTTTGAATAAATTATCGTTAAATTTTTTTTCCACTCAAACAATCCACTATGTCATCCATCCTAGCTAAAGGAAATTTATACTTTTTCGTGATTTTTTTTAAAGCTCTAGAATTAGTATGCATTCTTCAATCTCCATTCTTCTTAGGTGTCAATACATAACGTATTGCATAAGGACTAAAACTTCATTTGATCAATCCTTTATACAAAAATTATTGCACTTTCTTATTCAATTTTTCATTCTCTATAGGTGTCATTTTATGTGGTACCTCATCTGGTAAATTTTCTCAATGAATTAGATCCATATAGTAAGTGATGATCCTAACAAGGGATAATCCATCAAGTACATTATTCAAAATGACATCCCCAAAATCTATCAAAAATTCCTTTACTTTCAATAGTTACTCATCTACTACTCTCAAATTAGGTTTCTTATAAATCAAAGCAAAATGCATACTCTCTTTCTTCAAGTCATCTGGAAATATTCTTGGCTCAACTAAACAAACTCTTCTTGTAGTACAATTCACATTCTTAGAATTTTCTACCAAGGGTAAGAATACTTGCTTCATCCAACTAGCCATAATGGTATACCTATTTGATCTACTAGCATACTACCATGGTCTACCGAACAATATATGACAACAATCCATCAGGATAATATCTCAAAATTGCATCATGATATGACCCAATTTTTAAATTCACAAGAGATTATTCACTTATCAAAACCTTATGATCATCTTTGATCCATGCTATCTGATATAGCTCCAAGTGTTTTTTTTCTTCACAACTATAACTTGGTAACCAACTCCTCTAATGCTAAATTATTTGAACTTACTCTATCAATGATGACCTTGCAACACTTTTGTGCAATTTTAAATATAATTTTGAATAAACTTTTCCTCATTACCAGTTGTTGATCAGGTTCCTCATTACATAGGGATCTTCTTATTGGAGATTGTAGTTGTGATAGAGATCTTTATCTTTGGGTGTTAATGTTGGCGTGGTCACATTCAACTAAAAAGGACATTTATGATAAATTGTAATATTAAATATTAAGGCATGTTTCATATAGCATGCATTGATGCATGGAAATACAAAGAGTTGTATTTGAAAATAAAGTCACATTTTGGGAAGCTCAAGAGACCTTCGGTTATAATGTGAAGAGACTCACTATTTGTTATATATATCACATCAAGCGAAAGACATTGTACATTTGAATATTTTTATCAATAAAGTGGTCTTTTGTTGTGTTGTTGGGATTTTTCCTTCATTTTGGAAGGGTTTTCCTAAGGTAATTTCTAGTGTATGTTGTATCTTTTTGTCATGACTGAACCTACAAAACTAATGTCACATCAACAATCTCCATAAGATGTAGAAGTCAAGAGAGTCAAGGTCATTTCAACATTGACCCGTCAACATTAATTTTTAATCATCATTAAAAAAAAATTAAAAATTGCATGTACTTACATACTTCGATCTAAAAGAAACCATAATTTAGTTACCAAAATACTAAGATGTATTGAATATGTCAACCATTCTAATAAAGGCTCTAGAACCTGTCTAAGAACACAAGGGAGGCGAGAATATTGTAGGAGTGTTCTACCACCCTACCATGAAGCTACTAAACTTCACCAGAATCTTTCCCAACATTAAATTTACCTAGCTCAGCAACGAGGAAGACTAACCAAGTAAAACCAAAAGAAGTAATGGAATTTTGCAATACATTTTCTATGATATATTAAGAAAATTGCCATCCATCCCAATAGGTAACATAATGCACTTATGCAACAGAAAATCAAATGAAAAAATTCACAATTTCTCAATGTGCACTATCTACACATAGACATTTCCATAAGTTATTCCAATAAAATATTCATTACTTAAGAGAAATTATCATAACGCAACATTCATAGCATGTGATAATGTTTGAACTGTACAACATTTCCTGATGTGTGATTTCGCAATAATTCTCAAGCTTCTCATAATATACTTGGACAATAAGTAACAAGGGCATATTATTCCTTTCTGATTTATCAGATGGAAGCACACTTCCAATTCCTAAATCACAATGAACTTTCATCCATTTTGAACAATATTATTCTAAATTTAAAATGTATGTACCATTCAAGCATTAACTATATAGATAATCATAAACATTCATTTTTCATCAATACAATAGAATACAATATGCCCAAAATTATGTTGAATGGCTAGACTGTGTTATTAAGAAAGAACAATTACTAGTAATTCCATATAATTCCTTTGGTATAATTATTCAATTCAAGACAGTCACATCCATTAAAGATCTATCACTTACTCCCAATGAGACTAAAAGCAAATAAAGAGAATAAATCTTATTCAGGTATGGGACCAAAAGGATGTTATAAGGGAATCCATCCATGATTCAATTTTTCCTAGAATGTTTTGGTGGCATACGATTTTCAACAAGACACACCCTAAAATCAAGGATTTCACTACATGCTCTCAAGTCTAATATGTTAAGTACACATAATACAAGAGTCATAGGGTTTTTCGGCTAGTCATCTTCTTACTAAGTAACAAATTTCCTAACATTACATAAGAATTCACATTCTTCCATCAAGATAAGCAATTAGGCATGCACAACAAGTTATTTACACTCATTGAGTTGTAGATGATGTAGTAGGATAATAAAGGAAAAAATTAAATTACATTTCAAACATGCTTTTCTATTCTTCTCTGGTGTGTCACTCCCATTATCCTCATATAAGTGTTACCATTCATTATGCAAAGTGAAAAGTAAATAGAAACTTAATGAAATACAGTTCAGACGTAACTTAAGCTTTCTTAATCCTTAGAAAAATAAGATTGATAAGGCCTGACTCCTCACATTTTTAATTGGAACTATCTACATTTACAAGATACTCCATAGTCAATTATATCACATGGCTGCCAAAAACATAATAGATAAAGTACATGTTTGAAATGAAAGTTGGATGATAAATAGTAAGGGTTGCACACATTTTGGGGGTATTTATCAATTTTCCCTACTTTGTTTGAGGTAACTTTTCTAATTAATTATAGCCAAATGTTGGCTCATGATTTAATAGTTTTTTAAAATGACCAAGAAACTAGACCAATGCATCTAAGGCTAGAAAATTCCTATGACAGATATACCTAACTGCAGTCTTGGGCCAACTATAAGGCATAACTCCTTCTTCTTCTTTAGGCTCTGCAAAACCTAGGCGGGTAGACCTCAAATCCAATTAATATGGTACTAGTGCAAAACATATCCTTGGATCTAACAAAGCATATTACAACCCTTATATCTCCTAATAGCTCATGTAATAGCATAGATCTACAGTAGGAAATTGCAAATCCTATGATATTCACAAGTTGAGTGAGGGTTAACTCCTTTCAGCTCACTACAAAACATGAAAAATTGAACTAATTTTGATTAAAAGATTTTGTGCAAATAACATTCATATAAGCTTGCATCTGATTTAGTGATCAGTGCCTTATCCATTGAAACATAAAGTCATTACCAACAGGATGACCTAACTTGTTTGCATTACAATCAAGTTTATCAACTGAAATCCCCAAATCTCATTCTTATGCAATATCCCCTTCATACACCCAGAAACCCTACCAGAACATTAAAGCATTTACTTAACTCCTTGAGTCAAAAGCAACAATAGATCTGATATACAATTCATCCAAGTTGCCTTAAATCAAATGAACCTTATCCATTTAATCACAAAGTTAATGACATATGAAGAATTAGGAGATAGAATAAGAGAACTCAGATAATTCATGTAAATCCCCTTTTGTATTTTTCCCTACTAAATATACAAACTGGTAACACAAAATGAAACTCTAAATAATTCACATGATCTAGCATCAAATTCTAGTACATCAAAATAACAATACATGACAATGAAATGAAAATCTGCACAGGTGGATGTGTGGCTTTCATTGCTAGAGCACAGCTCAATAGACAGGAAGCAAAACCATCTACAATACTGGTTTCAACAGTAAAATCATTGGAACCCTACTAGTATTACCCAGAGAAAACTGCTAACAACCTTGCAAAAGAGAAGAAGGAAGAAAGATATAGGAAGGAAGCAATTCTCAGATTGAATCTACAACTGACATGTGTCCCCTCAGAATTCCTTCCCAAGAAATTGAAAAATCCTCTCTTTACCTTTTCTCTATAACTGCATATCAAATCCCCATCATTTGGCCTCTACAAAGCAGAAATATCTAAGAAATTTCATGATGAAAGAATGTAACTAATTTTGATGCCAGGTTGAACTCACGGTAAAAGTGAAAAATTAGTTGAATATGGCCTTCAAAATGCAAGACAATCTTTTCCAGTTTATTTTTACCACAATCAAGCTTCAAAAAGTCTTCAAATCTGCCCCGTTACCAACTCTGATGATCAATGATCAAATTTGCTCATTTTGTTGAGAAGGCCCTGGGAGTCAAAAGATGTCTTATAACATGAACTGATGAAGACCTGTGCACAAATCGACTTCATATTTGGAAAATTTAGATCTTTCTGGTTTTGGTGATATATTGGAATGCCCATTTTTTGACAAAAATAACCCCTGTTATGGCCATTTGAAAATCAGGCCTCTGTTCATGGTTTCTATGGCATTTTGCAAAAATTTATCCCTTTTATATAGTTTTAACTATATAAAAACTCCAACTTGATTAAAAAGGAACTACATGATGATTTTTGGGGGCAAATTAATAGAATATTAAAATTTGAATTTTCCAAAACTCTCCACCATTCTCTATCTGAGTCACACCTGTTGACTAGCTTGGTGACACATGTCATGATCTGATTGGTCTTTTGTTTTTCCACCTCACTATGCCATGTCACCATGTTATTGGCCATGCTTGTCACCACATCAGCACACCACCCATATGCCATGTCATACTCGATATGTCGCCATGCTTAACCAATGAGCAACTTTTATGTCGCCATACTTAACCAATGAGCAACTTTGGTTAGCGACATAGCGAATATTGCGCGATCATCCATGTGTCACGATCTCAATCACTTAGATTCCACATCAGCATCTCATCACTGACTTCATTGTACGGTTACCACGTATCACTCCCTGGTTCACTGACGAATCCTATAGGCAGGACCCACCTTTGTCTATCAAATTTTCATGGTTTTTCGATGACTTGCTATGTCACTAGCCGAAAAACTTGGGAATTTTTTGGCTAGCGAGGTAGCGACCACTAGATTTGAGACTTTTTTGATCACTTATTGATGTCATCGATCTGATATGCACATTTTTTTCAAAATCATGCTTTGTTCTAGGCGACTAGGACGCACGAAATCCCCCATACACCACACAGCTTCCAAAAGCCTTTTTGTTGTTGACACTAGCCATTTGAGTGTAAAATTATTTAAAAACATAAAAAGACCCTCCCACGATGAATGTGGGATAATGGCTTTGCTCAGACCTCTACGAATTTCCTATTTGGCGTGAGGCTCTATTCCATGTTAATAATCAAGGTCTCCTGTATGGGCGGATTCCTTTGAAACTGGCATGGAGTGCTCCTTTTTACTTCATACATGCATGGCCCTATCCTCACATGGGATTTCTTCTCTCATTCGTATGTTGCATGAGCTTTCATTGTTAAAGTTCTTGCTTCCTTTTCTTTGTTTGGCATCTCCTGCAGATTCTCTTTTCTCATGCACAAGCTCTCATGGCATGGGTTAACTGTGACATGGGCTACCTCTTCTTAGTGTGGGATTCTTCATTACATCTCCCTTTGACTTGTGCATGATCCTCATTCCAAACATGGTGTCTTCCATTGTTCTCAACTACCCTTTTATGCATGGAGTCTTGTCTTATTATGTGCACATGTTGTTGTCTGCAAGTATGACTACGGCTTATAACTTTACTAGCGTGTGGGAACTCTGATGCCAGGCGTGAGTATATTTGTTAGATGCCTCCACTCTCTCCTTATCTATTTTGAGGGCTATGCCTTGAACTACAGTTCCCTCTTGTTTTTTGCATGTGTGAATGAATCTTTTAATTCTCTAGATTGCCCCCTTTGGTCAAGTTCTTTACCTACTAATAGAGTAGTCCCTTTGATCAAAAAAAAAAAAGGTGTGAACTCAGGCTATGTCGTGGATCTCCCTTTTGTGTGTGGAGTGCCTTTTAAAATGTGGCTTGCTCTATTTGTCTACATGGGAGAAGACTCTTCTTACTTGCACTGATCTCCCTTGGCATCTCCTCCTTTTTTACTTGCGTGGGAGAAGACTCTTCTTACTTGCTATGGACATGGCTTTCCTTATCAAACATTGACTGTATCTTTTTTATGTCTGTGGCTTTCTCCTTTGACAAGGTGTGAGTTTATCAATTATATTCCTCATGGCCAAATATGTTTGGTGGCTACCTTTGCTACAAAAGATGCCTCTTAATACTTGCCTGTAGCTTCTTTTATTTTCTTCTTTTATTTTCTATGGCTCATTGAGCTCCCCTTCTAACTCTTTCCTTGGGATAAGTTCTCTATTTCAAATTATATGCAACTTGGAATGTTTACAGGCTGTGTGGGAGCTCCTTTTTTTAAATAAAAAAAGTGTGGGTCTTTGAATGCATGGGGTGTTTTTTCTTTGGTTTTGAATGGGTTGTTGCTAAGAGCAATTTTGATCCATACCATTACAATCTTGTGAATTGCTTTCCTATTGAATTTTCTTTGCCAAAGCTTTTTGCCTTTATAAAATTACTCAAAGAAGATAGAGTGTAGCCCTTACTAGGGGTTCCTGAGAAGATGCGCTTGAAAACCCAAGACCTTGTTTAAAATTCGGCTGCACCCCCACCTTTGCATGCCAGTTCATCACAATAAGCCATTGTTTTATCATAAAACATTATGATTTCTCTTCTCTTTTTCAAACATTTTAAAATCCCACTACATTAGTAATCTAACAGAGGTAGTCGAGCCCCAAAGTGGGTCCGGCTAAAAAAAATTTATTTTTTGGACAACTAACATTGCAAAATAATCTAATGATCATCTCAAACTGATTAGAATCAAATTTGATCATTGACTGATCATTAAAAACTCATTTCACGTGTCTGCAGATTGTTGATTTTGTGTTGGGAAGGTCCTTTGACTAGCCTTAAAAAGCTAACCCAAACACCTGATCGGGCTTTGGAAACTAACACACTGATCCTCTCTTTTGCATACTCTTACCCCGTTGAATCTTGTCTCATGAAAAATTTGGGGTCTAAAGATATTCATTGTCAAAGTTGACCTCTCAGAATCACCTATAGATAAACATGTCAAAAAGCAATAAACTGGGTTCAGATTTGGCTTTGAAAACTACGCAAACTGACACTTGGGGAGACGAAAATTGGGATGTTGTTTCTCTGTCATGAGGACATTATGAATCTAGGATTTGGGCTCATGAAGAATAACTGGGCACAAATGGAAAGCAGTCAAAGTGAGCTACTCAGAATTGCAGACTAGAAACACTGATAGAAAAGCATTTTTTACGAATGGAATTGACCTGGGAAAGTGTGAAAATGGATTCGTCAAGATGTGAAAATTGGCACACTTATAGTATTTTCAGGGTACAACACAGTGGTATAAGCCATTCAATCTAGTAAATCATATATCTCAAGTTATGACATCACAAATAGGGGTTCCAACAAATCTGCAAATGCTAACCCCAATAAAAACATAGAAATTCCATTTGGAATCGCGTTTGAAAACTGATCAAACAAATTTTTCATGAGTTGAAACTTGAAACATAACAATTCTTTGACCTATAAAATGCAACGTAAAAGGAATTTCATCATTTGGGTCAACTGATCAAAATTTATAGTATGTCAAACAGGGCTTCCCAGAATTATATGCAATGTGCATCAGCATGAAAACAGTAAACTACCAACTTTGAGGGATTCAAAACCTAGTCAAACGGACTCAAAACGACTCA